>JAWZYT010000437.1:2500-215000 GCA_034508575.1 Petrolisthes manimaculis | reverse complement strand
GATGGATTTTTTTTATTAGTATTATTTTTATTATTATTACTATTATTATTTCTTCTTTTCAGGTGGAATTTAATTTTTATTATTATTTTATTTTTATTATTATTATTATTTCTTCTTTTCAGATGGAATTTATTTTATTATTATTATTATTATTATTATTATTTCTTCTTTTCAGGTGTAATTTGTTTTTTTTATTATTATTATTTTATCTATTATTATTATTATTATTATTATTTCTTCTTTTCAGGTGGAATTTTTTTTTATATTATTATTATTTTTTTATTATTATTATTATTTCTTCTTTTCAGGTGGAATTTCTTTTTATTATTATTATTATTTTTATTATTATTATTATTTCTTCTTTTCAGGTGAAATTTATTTTTTTATTATTATTTTTTATTAATATTATTATTATTTTTATTATTTCTTCTTTTCAGAGGGAATTTATTTTTTTATTATTATTTTTATAATTGTTATTATTATTATTATTATTTCTTCTTTTCAGGTGGAATTTTTTTTTATTTTTTTATTTTTTTTATTATTATTATTATTATTATTATTTCTTCTTTTCAGGTGGATTTTTTTTTATTATTATTATTATTTTTATTATTATTATTATTATTTCTTCTTTTCAGGTGGAATTTATTTTTATAGTATTATTATTTATTATTATTATTATTATTATTTTTATTATTTCTTCTTTTCAGAGGGAATTTATTTTTTTTTATTATTATTTTTATTATTATTATTATTATTATTATTATTATATCTTCTTTTCAGGTGATTTTTTTTTATTATTATTATTATTTTTATTATTATTATTATTATTTCTTTTTTTCAGATGGATTTTTTTTATTAGTATTATTTTTATTATTATTACTATTATTATTTCTTCTTTTCAGGTGGAATTTAATTTTTATTATTATTATTTTATTTTTATTATTATTATTATTTCTTCTTTTCAGATGGAATTTATTTTATTATTATTATTATTATTATTATTTCTTCTTTTCAGGTGTAATTTGTTTTTTTTTATTATTATTGTTTTATCTATTATTATTATTATTATTATTATTATTATTATTTCTTCTTTTCAGGTGGAATTTTTTTTTATGTTATTATTATTTTTTTATTATTATTATTATTTCTTCTTTTAAGGTGGAATTTTTTTTTATTATTATTTTTATTTTTATTATTATTATTATTTCTTCTTTTCAGGTGAAATATATTTTTTTATTATTATTTTTTATTAATATTATTATTATTTTTATTATTTCTTCTTTTCAGAGGGAATTTATTTTTTTATTATTATTATTTTTATCATTATTATTATTATTATTTCTTCTTTTCAGGTGAAATTTCTTTTTTTATTATTATTATTTTTATTATTATTATTATTATTTCTTCTTTTCAGGTGGAATTTTTTTATTATTTTTTTTTTATTATTATTATTATTATTTCTTCTTTTCAGGTGGAATTTTTTTTTATTATTATTTTTTATTATTATTATTTCTTTTTTTCAGATGGATTTTTTTTATTAGTATTATTTTTATTATTTATTATTATTATTATTTCTTCTTTTCAGGTGGAATTTTTTTATTATTATTATTTTAATATTATTATTATTATTATTATTTCTTCTTTTCAGATGGAATTTTTTTTTATTATTATTAATTTTTATTATTATTATTATTATTATTATTATTATTATTATTATTATTATTATTATTTCTTCTTTTCAGGTGGAATATTTTTTTTTATTTTTTTTTTTTATTATTATTATTATTATTATTATTTCTTCTTTTCAGGTGGAATATTTTTTTGTATTATTATTTTTTTTATTATTATTATTATTATTATTATTATTATTTCTTCTTTTCAGGTGGAATTTTTTTTTATTATTATTTTTTCATTATTATTATTATTATTTCTTCTTTTCAGATGGATTTTTTTTTTTTTTATTATTATTATTATTATTATTATTATTATTATTATTATTATTATTATTATTATTATTATTATTATTATTAGTATTATTAGTATTATTATTATTATTATTATTATTATTATTATTATTATTTCTTCTTTTCAGATGGAATTTTTTTTATTATTATTATTATTATTGTTTTTTATTATTATTATTATTATTATTATTATTTCTTCTTTTCAGGTGGAATTTATTTTATTATTATTATTATTATTATTATGCCTTCTTTTCAGGTGGTATTTTTTTTTATTATTATTATTATTTTATTATTATTATTATTATTATTATTATTTCTTCTTTTCAGGTGAATTTTTTTTTTTATTATTATTTTTTATTATTATTATTATTATTTTTATTATTTCTTCTTTTCAGAGGGAATTTATTTTTTATTATTATTATTATTATTTTTGTTTATTATTATTATTATTTCTTCTTTTCAGGTGGAATTTTTTTTTTTTTTTTTTATTATTATTATTATTATTATTTCTTCTTTTCAGGTGGAATTTATTTTTTTATTATTATTTATTATTATTATTATTATTATTTCTTCTTTTCAGAGGTTTGAGGCTGAGGCAGGACTTACATAATCCATCATTAATCGAATATAGTAATTGTTTGCATATTGTAGTTGTGGTTTCTTTGTTGTGTCCAAATATTGAGCTGGCAAGTGATCTGAGGGCTTTACATTTTTACATGCATTTGTTTTTGATGGCCATTATGTTATTTGAATGTCATGGATGTGTTGTATATTATGCCAAGTATTTTGTATGTGTGTGTAAACTCAAGGTCAGTATAGGTAGGCAATGCAGTGTTGATTGCAGCTTTTATTTCGTGAAAATAAACTCTTAGTATCAAACATAATGCTGTATACATTTTCTTATCCAAACAAAATTAAGGTACAATATCACACAAAGTACAAAAATATATATGCATTATATAGGGTTATTCAAAAGAAGTTTCTGCTAACATGGTAAAATGAGTACGAGCTTGCATTCATGAAAATAGATTACAGTTGAATATATGATCTGCTATTGCTTCTTAAACACTGTAAATAAGTTCTGTATATTGTGTCTTAAATGCATATATACAGCGTATAATACACATTTAATAAATATTATAATATGTATATGAATCATCCTGTACATATGGTAGGTACAGTACTTGGTTCAGCACTCACATAATCAAAGAAAAATGCGCACATGTAGGAATGATGGTTGTGAAAAAATGAGAATGGTCCAAAGATTGGAGAAGTCTTCTATTGTGTTTTAGGTCTTCAGCCATTATGGCAGGAGTTGTTGTTGAAGTTCCTCAGGCTGTCTGGCCGAGCAGCCCCGAGCTCTCGAGGAAGGCCATGGCCTGAACCGGGCTTTCCCAAAGTGCCCTCAGAGTACAGTATATGTTGTGTTGTTGGCTAGTGTTGTTGTGTGCGTTGCAGTCTTCAACCACCCCCGAAGGCTGTCAAGGAAGGCAGCTATAGGAGCCAAATCATCACAACACCAGGGGGCACGAGTCCCTGGACATGAAGTAGGGCTCATCAGTCTAGAATAGGTGCAGTAGAAATGAGTTACTTGAGAGGTGCATGTGGACTTACAAGTCGGAATGGAAAAAGTAATGAGAGTGTGTATGAGAGATGTGGTATGAGTAAGAAAGCAAGTGGTAATGAGTGTGGTGTGGTTGAGAGTGAAGTGTAATACATTGAGGTGGTTTGGATATGCTTCCTCTCTCCCTTATGCTCTTCCTTGGTTATTGTACCAGTAAAGTACTAGTTAGTATCAATGAGACAACAAGAGGAGTGCCATTGTTAATTAAGGAAACTGAACTGCTCTAAACCATTGCATATAATTATCAGGGCATACATTGTTAGTAAAGGAAAAAGTTTCCTTGAATTAAATATTGAATATCTATTTTTGCAAATGACTGTAAGTCTGGATTAAAGTATTTTTAGCTTTAACCTACTTTCAGCAAAGGAGGTCGAGGAGATGGGCGATACTGAAGGAAGACTCTCCGCTTGTGCTTCAACTAAATGGGACTGTATGCAACTACAGGCATCATTTGTGTCATCGAATGCACGTTCACAGTACAGACACACAGTCCTGGAAGTAAAGAATTTAATGTAGTAACCTACCATGGTAAGAAACAGTTAAAGAAGGGAATACAGTATCTGGTACTTGACATATTAAACACACATGCTTAATACACTACATTTGCAATGTAGTACAAAAATTACCTCTCCCTATATAACGATAAGAAAGTTATTGAATTAGTTAGACCTAACTTAATTATTTTATAGAATTTATTGCTGTTCTGTAGCAGTGTCCAGCTATGTCCCGATTAGGTCATGGTAGTTTAACAAGGTTAGGTGCCATTGGTTGCTCTGGTTAGGTGCCGGTAGTTATAATTACTGCAATCACATTTGAAATACACATGAAGGTGGACCTCTTATATCCTACAGTGATACTGTGTTTAAGTCAGAACCGGTGAAGGTCAAAGTCCATTCCTGTAGTTTAAGATTGATTAAAAACAGAAAAAGTTGGCATGATTCTATAGTTTTACCAAGAACTGATTTCCAATAAAGTACAATACTTCCCTTCACCTTAATAATATTACATAATTATCAAGAATGGGTCACATAACCCCTAAGCAATCCATATAATCTCATATAAGTTAAATTAGATACGAGAACATAAAAAAAAAAAAAAAAAAAATTTATATCATTATCGTGATTCTCCAGGTTTTAACAATTACTATTTTAGTAGAAATGGTAGACTAATATGAACTCTACACCTGCTCTAATCTGTCATTGCTATACTTAAAGCCTTATTTGTGTTGCTATCGCTCTATTTTACAGCCTGTTGCACCTACAATTTTTGTATTATTATACTATTAACTTACTTGTCATATCTTTAATGGCCGCCATATTTACTGCTATACTTCTCCTATCCTCCTATCAAGCTTACCGAATCGCTGCTTTTTGGCGAGCTTGGATGGATACGTTGTTGGTCTTGGTTTAAGTGGCTGGCAGCAGGGTCCATCTTGGTGGATCGTCGAATCCTTTTGACCGACCAGAACAGTTCCGCTTGCTTTGGCTTGGTTTAACCCAAGCGAACTTCGTATCCGATTGACGTCCAGATGACGGCTTAGGTGTAGAACTTCAACAGTAGAAGGCAAACTACTACTCAGTAAGTTAAGGGATTTCTAGCTGACAGGTCGCATCGAGTGTCTCCCAGTGGCTCTTTATCTGAATGGGGATCGAGTTCCCCAAGGGTCTGTATTGGGTCCAATCCTTTTCCTTATCTATATAAACGACCTGGTAAGCAGCCTAGAGTCATCTCACTCATCTGTGAGCCTGTTCATTGATGACGCAAAGGTATAGAACATCATCAAGTCAGAGGACAACATTACAACACTGCAGAGGAACATGGTGCCCTTAGACGAATGGGGTGACCGATGGCTGCTAACGTTTAATACGAACAAGTTTAGTACAATGCACATATGTAGGCCTACGTACACAACCAGCAAGCCTATTACCAGCTACGTGGCGCAGTGCTCCAAAAAACAACCCAAGAGAAACACCTAGGAATTATCATTACAAACGACCTAAAATAATCCACCCATTCTGCCAAGGTAGCAACCAAAGCGAATAGCAGCCTGGGAATCATAAAAAGGAACTTCTCTATTCCCACTAAGGAAGTTTTTGTATACCACTCAACCTATCTATATTTTATGGTTCGCCCAATACTTGATTATGGTGTATAGGTTTGGTCCACGTACCTAATATGAGATATCCAGGATTCCAGGTACTAGAGACAGTACAACGGAGAGCGACCAAGTTGGTTATCACACTTGACATATGACGAGTCACGAGAGGTGACAACAACTGGGTCACCAGACACTACAGGAGAGGCGTGTCAGGGGGGATCTAATCAAGTGCATAAGCTGATGCACAGGTTCGACGACATTCCCTACTCCAAGTTTCTTAAGTTGAGCACGACTAATTTTTAACCTCGGAGGACATTCCTTGAAACTGGTGAAACCTGACTACTGGCAAACGACACTGAAAGGCAACTGGTTCAGTGTCAGAATTACTAATAAAAGGAACACACTCCCAGAAGATGTTGTGACACTACCTGATCCATGGTGACAGCTCCCTCCATAGCACAGTTTAAATCCCAGTATGACAGACATATAGGACTGACATAGTAACTGGCATGACCTTGGAGGTGAGGATCACACAAGAGAAGCACACTTTTCATTTCCCCTCTATCTCTCGATTAGAGACGTCTTTTTGTCGGTCATCGGATACGAAGATTGCTTGGATGAAGCCTATCTAATTGCAGTTTAGAGTTGCAGATTTAAAGTACATAAATACCGGTATACGTTCATTCCTGATGGCACACGAAGGTTATATTATTGCATAGAATAGGAATGTAATATAGGTTCTTAGGAGTCAAAATTGACGAAAATTTTGGGTAATTATTGCCATACTCTTATCCACTAATGCATGCAACTTAGGACACATATTCGCTTCATAATATGAGAAAAGTAAAGATAAAGTAGGCCAAAATGTAGTATTTTGTTTCGACAAAAATAATTATCTTCCCTTTTCGTTCTTTTTGTTGTGCTTTTTTCACAGTGCCTGAGCTTTTTGTCTTTTTTTCCACAACTCCACAAACACCTCCTTTAAGTTTTCTATATTTTCAATATTATCGAATAATAATTGTCCACATTAATTTCTTGTATAAGGCTGTTGAAACAATCTTTTGATGTATTTCTTATATTCTGTAAGTTAGGGCAATAGAGTAAAAAAAATTCTAAGTCTTCCTTTTCTGCTCCACATTTTTCTGATTCTCCTATAAATCTCCTTCTGCAGTGATCCATACGTATTTGGCCTCCTTCTGTCAGATCAGATCAGATGATGTTCGCTCAGCTTCGCTTTGTCATCAGCGCTGAGCAATTTTTTAAATTCTTCTTATTTATTGTCTTGTGGTGTTCCAAGTAATTTTTCTATGTATTGTCTATTTTTCTTAGTTAGTTTCTTTGGTCCTGCTGCTGTTCAATAACAGTTTTCTCCATACGTATTTGGCCTCTGGCTAGGATCACGCAGTGTTAGTGTTACCACATCCGGCAGCCCAATCCACACAGGATAATTATATAAAACTTAACGGAAATTTTTACTAAACGAAATACCTAAAAACTGTCAATGGTCAGAAGTAAACAGAAAATGTTTGGGATAAAAAAGGGAATTCTAAAAGGTGAAATTAGGAAAATATCGTTTATCTGACCTGGTAACACTGGTTCAGCTCTGTGAAAAAGTTGTCACTGGTAACTGGAGGTGTAAACAAAGGTCCTACCGTCCTTGTTACTCCTTGAATGGTTGTCGTGATGGACTGATGGTGGTTGGCATATTTTCCACCCAGTCTCTTGGTTAGATATCTGAATCAGTGCTACTAAGAAGAAAAAAGAAGGCTTTAGTGTCACTTCTTAATAACAACACTGAAAACGAACACAACTCTACACCAAGAAACACAAGAAACTTTATTTGTTGTGGCTGACTGGCTGTTTGTATTTTTGTTATTTGTAGGCTTTTAGGGACATCAAATCTATTTATTAGTATCCCTGAATTTTGAGAGAACCTGTACCTGGTCTAACCTCGGGGCTGGTGGTCATACCATTGAATTTATTATATATGATAAAAGAAGAAATGGGTTCAAATGAATGCATGGATAAATTGGGGTTGGTTATGCAGCTGCAAGCGGCCCAGGATGAGTCCTCCAATACCAAGAAAGATAAACTAGCCTTGATGATTTCATTGGAAGGAGGCAAAGTGAGTAGCAAGGTACACATAAATAGTTCATCACATGACCTTGCTGCAATTCTGAATGGTTCCCAAGATGAAGTTGGTGATGTTGAAGGTTATGTGACGAAGGAGATGCAGAAGCATTATGGCTGTGTACAGGAACAAGGGGAGGAAATCTCTCATTTCATCAATCGCCTCAAGGTAACGGCAGAAAAATTTACGTGCCTCTCAGGGGAGTTGAAGAAGAGAGTGATGCGGAACCTACTGGTGAATGGAATGCTGAGTGTTGAAGCCAAGAACAAGATTTTGCAGAAAAAGGCTGGGTGGGAAGAGGCGATGGAGATTGCACAGGAGGATGAGTACAAGTTGGTCATGAAGAAGGAGATTTATGAGTATGCCACTGGGGAGGAGGAGAAGAAGGAAAAAAAGCTACAACAGAAAAGCAAGGAGCAGAATTCCAAAGTTTCTCAAAATGAACTGGATGATAAGTATGAACATTAAATTATATACTGTATGTACAGTCGACAAAAAAAGTTTTGTTACCATCCCTTTAATTAACAGTGTGATTTAATGTTGGTACACCTGACTGGCGAGTGTCTAACTGTCTTACCTCCGCCACCCTTCTGGTCCCTCCATACCCCACTGCCCCTCGGTGTCTCATGGGCAGGCAAGCAGGGATGATGTTCTTTCACCCAGTGCCATTTTATTGGTAAATATTGAAAGAATTATCATTATTGCGTATGGTTTTTCTACCTTTATTACCCACTTTTATAGACCATTCTAAGACTTTTCTTCTATGGCATTTCCTCCTCAAATGTCCCATTTCCAAGATTGGGTGTATTCAAATGGGACATTAAAATTAGCCTGACCTTACCTAACCTAACCTAGACCTCATCAGGTCCTAACCTGGGCAAACTATCGGGAAATAACTTTGGTAAAGTACAAGAAATGACTGGGACCTAGCTGGATCTGGCAACACTGCTACAAAATGGTAATTCTTTCAATAAATAGACTACCATTTTTTCTGGGTAATTCACCGTTATTCTTATTCTATAATACTCAAAAGCATTTCCTTATGTTTAATAATAAATAGCCTAATTGAATAGTAAGAGTTCTTGAACACTTAAAAAATTTAATTTAAAATCAGCTAAACTTTTGATATAATACAGAAACGGAATGCGTTGTGCTAAGTTTACACTACTGAGACAAAGACGATACCTGTCTGGCATGACCCGGATGAGGAGGCACAGCTGCCTAGTCAACGGAGTACCAATCCTACAGCGGTTACCGATGTTAAAATTAACATAGGGGTGGTAACGAAACTTTTTTTCCAACTGTACATCTATTTGAAGGATTTTATTTTATATATGTTTTTTTATATACCATACAGAATTTAATTTGGATACAAAGTGATTTACAGAACATGGGTAATGGCCAAGTCCAATATCCAAGCCTGTGTTATGAGACATTATATCAATTGTTTTAAGAAATTAATAAAAATTTTACTACATAATTTACTAGAATTTTTCACTCATGATCTAGGGCTCAATTACAAAAGAGGTTTAAGAGAGAGGATGAATGGAATATGCATTTGCTATGTAGCTTATATGATATTCCATAATGTTAGTTAATCTGTAGTACATTGTAAAAATTATCAGTCTTAATTTAAAGGGATACTGTATTGTACTAAAACAATAACGGTATTATCTCATCCATGACAGAGAAAAGTTTAAGTTCAACTCCTTGGATTTGCTCTCCCTCTTTGTCACCATGACACTCAAGAGGATTGTCAACAACGAGATGAAACCCAGGGTGAGTTTTACTGGATGTTAATGTCAGTATCATCTTCATATTGAATTATGTGTGATATTTGGTGCTCAGGTTATTTCATTTGTAATAGAGCTTGGTGCCTTGAGATATATCATACAGCTACTAAAGCTGTTTCTGGCGGTCGGAGGCCCTCAGACTCCTTGGTCCAGTTAGCTTTGGACCCATTTCCTTGGGGTGTGCTTTGGTAATCAGTAGGGCCAGCCCCTCCTTTATTTTAATTTGTTTTTTTTCACTGCGACCAGAGTGTAACAAGGGTCTGTGGGAGAGCATCAGCAATAATAACAATTGTTTTAGAGCCTCCAGTTATCTAGTTAAGGGTGTGTGGGAATAGGGGGACAGGCTTTTGGGGGTTTTGGAGGATGTAGGATTAGGGGGACAGGCTTGGGAGGGGGGGTTTGGGGGATGTATGCCGGAATAGGGTGACAGGCTTTTTACCCACCCCAAGCCTGTCCCTCTATTCCTGCGCCCCCCAAACTCCCCCCAAGCCTGTCCCCTACTCCCACACACACTTAATGCTTAGTTCATGTATGTTGTCAGTTCTAAGTTGTAAAATTTCATTTGGGAGGACACTACTATGAGCACACCACCCACATTTTCTGTACTATATACCAATTTTTTTTGTTTACCTTAGTATTCTGTATAGGCTATATGCTGTATATAAACGTAATACTCGGTGAATGTAGGCCAGAAATGTTAAGTCAAGGTCTGGTACAGTACAGTATATCATTCTTCAATAGTAATGTACATTAGGCTACTATGGAAGAATGATGTACTGTACTGAGACACCATACTGAAGTGAAGCAAAACAATGCATGGTGTTGTTTTCCTGGTATCAGTCAGAGATATTAGCACCATAATTCCTTTGCAGGAACACTTTGCCTTCCTGTTGAAGATCATAAAGGAGAACCTTGACACAATGATAGGGGTGAACAGGGAGGTGCTCTGTGACACTCTACGAGACCATGCCAGGATGTACCATAGAGAGGTGAGTGTTGGGGTGATTCCTGTGAGGGCAGACTGAGATTAGTTTCTGATGGTGCAGATGATAAGAGGGTTGGAAAGAACATAACCTTGCCTTTTACGTAAAAAATAATGGACAAAATGAAAATTTAAATAACCAGGAACAGAAAGGTGCTATTTTATGCATGTTCTACCAGGGATCTGGTAATATCACTGAGTTCTTTAATCCAAGAAATAACTTTTATCAGTTCTTTAATATACATAAAATGTCTACTCATATCCATAATATGTCAAATAATGTATTACAGTCACCCCTTAGTAATACAGTAGTGGTTTTTGTTATTGCCACTCATTAAATACAGCACGTCCTTCTTTGATACACACCTAAATTTACAAATGAACTGTTCTTATTTTCCAGTGGTCCAAAAACCCTTCTCAAACTCCAAAGTGCAAGAATTACAGGGATAAAATTGACAAGTCAAAGGAGGGAATTGAGGAGTGTAAGGATGAAGGCCGCATTCTCTTCAATACCTACCTCTTGGTTCTCTCACTCAAGCTGGGACTAAAGAAGCCTTGGGTCCCTGATGGTTATACAGGTTTCAATGCTCAGGTAAGATTAGGAAGATGAATCTGAATACTTTGCATTAAATTTACAATTGAAGAAATACCAAAGGTATAGCAGTGACTCTTTACATTTGGTGTTTTGTCACAGCAGACATTATAATTAAAAGAAATGCTGGAAATTCTGAACACCCAGGTCAGTGTAGCCAACAACAGTAAAAACCAGGTGCACAAACTGTTACCATCACCTCCTCCAACTGTGTGGTGCTTGGCTTTATTCCTAAATCAAACCTTAATCAAATCATATTGAACACTGTGTGACTCAAATGATCCCCACAGTGTTAAATCCCTGCCAACCATTCCAATCTAATGCTCTCCTTGATTTTTTTTTTTTTTTTTTTACCTGGGTGACAATGGCACATCCCTCCTCTATTGAATGGTAAGCTTAAAACTTGTGAAATTGACCAGTAATGTCCCAAGTGTAGGGTATAACATGAAACTCCAATGAATATTAATACCCTACATAAATAAATAGTGAGGGATGAAGCCAATCAGACTTACCATACCTAGCTGGTGAATGTGGAGCCTGGCTGCTACATTATTGCTTCAGCTAATCATAGGCTGAAGTGTACCAAAGACTCCAGACATAAAAATATTACTGTTGCCTTTGGACAGTATTATTTTACTTTAGTACATTATCAGATTGCCATCTACAGTTTATCTTACTGACAGGTGTTGCAAAAAGAACTTAAGGCCTTGTATGGTGGTGACCCGCCCAAGCTGGCTTTGAAGCAGCTAACCCAGAAATACCCATGCTTTGAGGTACTGTTCCAACACTGCACAGAACTGGAGAGTGTCTTTCTGAATCACGCTGATGAGGCCTTATTGAACACCTGCTTCACCTTCAAGTTAGTTCAAGTTGCTTCCTGTCTTTCTTACGCTCTTTAACATTTTGTCAACATTTTCTATCCACAAGGTAAAGAAACTCAGAAAACAGGTTGAATAGCATATTTATTATAATACTGTATACAGAACTGCATATAACTACTGTACAGTATTTACAGGAAGTACAAAACTGTTGTACAACACCAAACTTCTTTCCTCTCTCCCAGAAATCTGCGTTTTCTAGAATTTCATGGAAGGGTGCCTGAAAAATTCCTCTGCAATGGTTTATGGGGAGTGAAGAAAAGTAGCAAGAAGATTCTGGATTTGGCACTAACAGTGAGTCTATGTGTGTGTATTTTTAAGTTAATTGTGGGTAGCCAACGAGATCAATACTATACAATTGTCATGTCCTCAGTTATAATTAAACAGATATAGTTGTACTGTACAGTACATTATTTACTTACTGTAGTTGTGATACTCTATACAGGAAATGACCTTTGCTCATTCTGTCCTACCTCCATATCTATTTACTGTATATCTAATTTAACTTTAAAGCTATGGACGCTTTCAGTATTCACTACTGTACCTTTTTTTTTTATGCTTTTCCAAGTATTGATTATTGTACAGTATATAGAAAACTGTATTTATACATGAAAACTTTGTACTGAGGATAACTGTGTTGAGTTTCCTTCTACAGGATCCCTCCGAGTTAATTGCCACACTGCCACACCTTGAGGTCATTCGTTGCAACATTCTCAAGGTATGTCTCATAGATAGTATCTACATTTGGCCAGATATATTTTGAAGTTGATGCATGGAAGTGGAAAGAAATTTTATCCATTTTTTTTTCTTTAATGGATTCGTGGCCAGATATGAAATATCAGAATTTTCAATATTGACTTTTTCTGTCTGACTTAGATTGGAAGTAAAATTTCCATTTATTGTTATAGAACCACTTAACTTCTGAAAACGTGATATTTTGGCCGATAATATTTAGTCCAATAAGATTTAATTTGTCATTCAAAGCATTGTTTACAGTACTGTACATTAATTTTTTTTTTAAATAATACATTGAAAGCTCCTTTATCCGGCATTCTGGTAACCGGAAACTTCCCGTATCCGGCATTTTTTCATAATGATAAATTTCACCAAAAAGAGCTGTCACGCTCACCCGCTCAGAGCGCAGAGTGAGGAGGGAGTGACGAGTGTTAAAAGTGAAGAGAAGTGTACTGTACTGTTACTTTACAAATGTAAATACGGTATTACAATTCGTATTCAGCATATTAAATGCATATAACAATTCGCAGACAACTCATGACTGAAATGAGTCGTCGTCATGTGTGGTGGTGGTGGAGGTGGTAGGGGGAGAGTAGGGGGAAAGGGGGAGATAGCGCGTGATATCGTTTGTTTACATTTTATTAATATGCATACTCTGGTTTTCCTTCTCCTTTCTCTGTTCGAGAAAAAACTATCTTGATATGGAAGGATATGGCCTTCCGTTTTGGAAATGCACCACCTGACATGACTGATGAGTGTTGAAGCTGGTGGTTAACTCGTAATTACTAAAATCGAGTCGCACACAAGGCATGCTATAAAAATATTCCTTTGACCTTGAGCCAGGGTGAATGGAGACTGAGGGTAGGGGGGGAAGGAGCACGGGGGAAGTGGTGGCAACACACGCACACACACACACACTTCACGGACGACAGTGATCTAATTTCCTGACATGTTTATTATAATTTCGCTCGTTATGTATAAGAACTTCTCGGATTCATTTGAGAGTCATCTGTATAAATACATGAATAGGTATGTAATGATGTGTAAATAATGTACCTACTGAAATCCTTTGCATCAGGGTCTATTAAATAGAGGTTTAACTGTACTTGTGAAAGAATGTAGAGTAACGTAATTTTAAAGTACACTTTCTTGTATCCGGAACGTTCTCGGTCCCACTGGTGCCGGATAAAAGGGCTTTCACTGTATTAAGCAAAATAATTGCAAAACCTGTAGAAAATACTTTTTAATGCTTGTATAATAAGCATTTTCTGTGGGTTTTGATGCGTGTTTTCATTTTTGTTTGTTGATGCATTGTTAAGGTTTAACAAAGGGAAAATGGTGATCTGCTGTAATTACAAGCAGTAAATCATAAAGAAACCTATTGTCATTTTTGCTAACCTTCCAGTGCACTTGTTTCTCCCTGACAACCATCTTTCTCACAATCAAATGTCTATTCTTCAGGGCTTCTGCAACATGAAAGAGAGAGGTTTAATGGCAGTTGAGTCCTTCCTCACCAATGAGCCCGCCGTGCTTTCAAAATTGTCTCTTGAGCAAAACAGCTTACCAGAGACATTTGGGGCAGCAGCCATTGTCATCCAACCCTCCCTCAGTATGGTGGAGAACCTTGGCATCTGGGACACCACAGATGCTATACTCTACCTACTTGACAAAGAAGCACAGCTGAAGGTGAGCAGAACACCTGTTAAGAAAGAGCCTGTTACCACAGAGTTTCCCTCACATTTTATGAGTTGAAAGCTTTTTTGGCATCATCATGTAAAATGCCTCTCCACATGTGATAAAGGCTTATCTGGATGCATTCACTTTATAATATAACTGATACTGATTAATGAAACTGATATATCGGTTTATTGTTAACAGAGTAAAGTTGACCTGCGTCTGGGAATCCGTCACATAATGGTGGACAGCACTAACAGAATAGATGCGGACAAGTTTAAGAAAATGGCACAGTTGTGTCCTAAGTTCAAGTCTGTCGCCATCAATCGTTACCATCCCATCCCCATCCGGCCTATCTCCATTATCAAGGTATGTAGCACCATCCTACCCATTATCCTGCACTTATGAAGTTAAGCTTTATTTCTTTGACCTCCACCCTGCTCCTCACATCGTGAACAAACTATCTCTTAGGCAGGAGTGATGGAAAAAGCTAATGTACACAGTGTTTGTATTGAAAATGATTGTCAAGGATTTCCTCCCTCTCATGTTTCTCTCTACCTCCTGTCCCTCCTACAATGCTCTGTCATTCTCCCATTTTTGGTTTAAAATAGGATGGATTAAGAAGTTCTATTGTATGATGTAGTTGATTTGTCACACCTCTTAATTGTCCTCCTACCATGTCAAACCTCTCACAGGTTAACCTCTTGACCTCCACAGGTGCTCCCCATGAAGCAAATCACACACTTGGACCTGAATGTGATGAACATGCCGGGAAAGGATTTAATACGCATTTTGGACGACTCACCAAACCTAGAGGTGCTGTCACTCACCTTCGATCCACGATGGCCAATCATTGGTGACCTCGCCAACAACTTCTTCACCCACGTTAGTACACGACTCTTATAATATTATTACTTGTATAACATGTATAAACATGTTGTTTAATATATTATAATGGAACTTGTACAGTATTCTGAATTCATTTCTCCACCTTGAAAAAGGGGAAATGGGATGTTGATAATGATAGCTAACATTTTAGATGATTTTATGTAGCTTTTTAAAAAAACCTGGGAATGAATGTAGGGGGTATCCAAAGATTTTGTCATTGTCTTAAGTGTTGCTGATAATAATGAGTTTGAATACTTGTACACATGAATAGTGAGGGCACATTGTTTATATATTATGTTCATAAATCTGTTAAACTTCCTCACTCTTCCTTATTTTTTCTCTCCCCAACAGATGATGAAATTAGACCGGTGCATACCGGCAACTTCAAAACTACAGGAGCTATCTCTGGATTTTACTTTAGATATGTGGTTTGATGACAGTGATGTGCACCACTTAGACTGGAATGCCAAATCCATTATGGCTTTCTTGCAATGCTTCCCCGCCATTACTACACTTCACTTTGAGAACTCCGTTGCTATACCTGCCCCACTTCTGGTTTGTACTCATCTGTCACTTTCTCTGTTCTGCAGGCATGGGCTTTTTAACCCTTACTTCGCGGGTGTAGTAAAATTTTGACACTAGCAACAAGGCTGGAGCACTGCGGGTGTAGTATTTATTCAACAGCACAGATTTAAAATTTGTGCGATCCATAGCAAGCTAGTTAAGGTGGTAACACTGGCTAGCAGCCAGGGACTTGGGTACTGCCATCTCACCCACCACCAGTTTGTCGTACTTAACTGTGAAGGTAGAAGGACATATTTTCATTACTCCTCTTTTCCTGTAATTACCATATACACCTCGGTCTCTTATAGAACGTACAATAGGTAGATAGAAGACATCAATTTATGTGAAATCATTCTATGTGATACATGTAGCCTATGAGAAAAATTACAATTGGTCGATCAATCACCAAAATTGTCCCTGAAATTAACATAAAATACTTTTTAAGGTTATTCTTGTCTTAATCCTACATGGATGTATGTAAAATGCATATTACAATTCGTATTAAGGTTTTCGCAGGTGACGGCACCCGTGGTGGTGGAGGTGATAGGGGGCAGATGGTGCGTGATCATGTTTGTTTTCTTTTATTAACCATACGCTGGTGTTTCCTTCTCCTTTCTCTTTCCGAGAAATAACTTCCTTCTTTATATCCATTTTTTTAAATGTACGACCTGGCATGACTGAGCATTGAAGCTAGTGGTTAACTCGTAATCACTAAAAACGAGCGAGTCACGCACAACACAGGCTAGGGTGAATGGAGACTGAGGGTAGGGGGAAGGAGTGGGAGAAGTGGCGGGAACACACTCACCCACACTGCGCAGACGCCAGTGATATAATTTCCTGGCACGTTCATTATGATTTCGCTCGTTTTGTATTAGAACTCCTCGGATTTGCTTCACTTATTTTTGCCACCCGTTATATATGGATGCAATAGTTTTGTAAAATGATTTTAAGCTAATATTTTGGTTGCTCATTCTATACAAGGATTGTTCTATGTCAAGATGTTCTATATGAGACCGAGGTTTACTGTACTGTATGTACGTAAAAATGACAGTGACATAATATTTCATATTGTTGTGTTGAAAAATGTGATTCTAACATGTTTTATAACAAAATTAGAGTGTGAAACTTACTTAGATATGTACCGTAAATACTGTATACTGTAGTGTAAAAGTGAAGTTTGAGTTAAAGTCATTGTGAGGTGGCTACCCATCTTACAGATGTCACTTATTAGTCTTCACAAGTACGTCAGAAGACATCTAAAGGTTTGTACTTCAATATCCTGTATCATTTATTTATGGTTTACAAGCTATTAGCCTTCAAATGCGTAGTTTACATAGTGACCACGAGTGCGGGAGAGGAAGTTACCGCGATAGATAATGCCCATGGCTAAGTGGTTAAAGAATAGGCTTAACATATCTCCTACTTGTCATAGAATGTGACTAAAAAGAGTTTGCATCCAAATTTAATGGTGAGTTTAAACACAATGAACCCCAGGGCCCAGCACCCTATAAAGAGGGAGAGCTTAAGTTAGTGCAGAGTGGATAAGACTCAGAATGTTAAAGCCTATGAATGGGGAGCTGCTGACATATAATTGAGTGTAATTATGGTGGTGATACTGGGTGTGATAGGCTTTTTCTGTTTGTTTTGCCTCTTTTGTAGACCTTCCTTGTGTTCACATTCTCTTTACTATGTGCAGTAAATATCTCTCCACCTATTAGTGCTGTTGTCAGAATTTTAAGAGTGAAAACTTTTTGCAATTTATCTCAATGATTGGGTTTGCAATTTATGTTTTAGAGTAATGGAGGATATGAATTTAATGGGAATAGAAGAGCATATGGTACAAGATAGACAGGTGTGGAGAGCAGTCATCGCCCGTCCAACCCCATCCTAAATGGGAAAATACGGACGTTAAACGAAAATGATGATGATGAATAAAGATGATTTAACATAATAGGTGGAATATGTAGGAGTGAGGATAGCTGAATGCATAGTATGATGTCTGGTGTTCAACTTTGTTAAACAAAAAAAA
This sequence comes from Petrolisthes manimaculis, assembly GCA_034508575.1. Classification (NCBI taxonomy): domain Eukaryota; kingdom Metazoa; phylum Arthropoda; class Malacostraca; order Decapoda; family Porcellanidae; genus Petrolisthes; species Petrolisthes manimaculis. The sequence continues at coordinate 197,048 of JAWZYT010000437.1, read as the reverse complement.
GTTGGTATAGTATATGGCATTAAGAAACACAAGTCAGCTACCTTCCTTATTCTAAATGGTCTCTTGCCTTACCAGGTGTATGGGTGTTTGGGTGGAGCTCTGGCATGCTTGACCAACCTACGCCACCTCTCACTGATGTCGAGCCACAAGGACTTGCCACGTGAGATGTATGCAGAGTCTTTGACAGCTGCCTATAATCATTGTATGCAAGTTAGCTCCTTAATGCCAGATCTACAGGTAAGCTGGTATTGGGTAAAGTTGACATGTCTGGGGTGACTTTTTATGTTGCCAAATGAGGTGTTATGCCTTAAATCTGTTGTATAATATAGTTCTGGTGTCAGATTTACAGGTGAATTGTTGTTGTTGTATACCCTGTACTAGTCCCACTTTCTACCCACTCAAAACAACATTAATTACTGGCATAATGAAGTAAATATGAATATATGAAGAAAATTAGTCATACACTTGAATTAAAAATGTTGAAATCATCTTATGTATGTGTAAAATTTCATTATGCTATCATTTACTGTTTATCCATATTAATGCATTTTAGATATACAGTATCACTCCAGTACTACTATTTTGAGATGTGTATTTAGGAATTGCCAGTCTCTTGTCTCTGAAATTTATTGTGTTATTATGGACTGATTGCATCAATAACCAACAAGAAGTTACAGTATTTAGGTACAGATATGCAACAGTTATGGAGTTGTGACTGTATATAGATTTATTCATGCTTTTACTACAAGGAAATATACACTGAATCATTCCCTCCCATCTTCCTGCCCACTCATGTTACTGTACAACACATTCCCTCCTCTCTTTTCCCTACATAGTACAGTACATCACATTCACTCCTCTCTCCCCCACACACAACACCATATTCACTCCCCTCTCCCACACACCACATTCAAACTCTTTTCTCACACATACAACAATAACACATTCACTTCTATCTCTCCCACATAGGACAGTGCCACATTCCCCCACCTGGCAGCACTTGAAACCTTTGAAGTAGATGAGTTATACCTGACGCCATGTTTGGATCGCTTACTTGAAGCTTTGAGGGTGGAAGGTGTCAACGTCTCTACACATTATCGCTCCAGCGTACGCTCATATTACAGTCGCCGTGAGTATTGGAATACAGTAGCGTAGTTATTTTTTGTCATCTTGTCACACACCATCCTTACACATGCCTCCTCTTCCACATCTTCTACTGATTACTTTGGCTTCTTCCCTTTTCCTTTACTTCCTCATGTTTTTCTCTTACAGCATCGACTATTGCCATGACCACTGTGATTGCTATACAGTAGAGTTTGTTGATACATTTGATACATCACCTAGTGCCCTCCGACAAAATATTCTTTATCTTCTCTTTCTTTGTTTTTCTTATGTTCTGTATACATGTAGTAACACTCATGTCTTGTCAGATACCATGAATATTGTATGTAAGGATGTGAGTGGCTTTTTGTCGCAATTGGTGCCTTGTTTCTTCTCTTTTATATTTTCATCATTTTCTTCTGCCTATCCTCTCATGGATACAGTATTCAGAAGTAAACTATGCATTTGTGAACTGGTTCTTTCAGGATTAATAGCAGTAAAGTAGTTCCAGTACTACCTACTCCCGGGGCCAGTGATGACTGGGTGATTGAACACCCCAATTCTAACTCCTCTACCCCAACCCCAGTGGTTCATTTGCTCGAAGTATTAGAAAAAGTGAAGCATTGTAGAGGAGTTGGAGGTGGTGTGTTCGATTGCCTGGTCGTCACTGGCCGCGACTTTGGCTATTAAGGGGGGGGAGAAATTAGTACTTCCGGGTGAACAGTAATAAATTTTAATCTAATATTTCTCTTTTAAATACACATTTTTTTTCCCTCTGTAATTTCTCTTTTGCCACCCTCAATTAGAAGATATTTATATTTTTACATTTCATACTCTGCTGACAGTATTACCAAATTCATATTTTATTTTTTTCTTTCCTTTTCAACCAGACTACTTTATGTTACTGTATGAAACTAATCCCCTTTTTCTTTTATCCCTCCAGATTCTACTTCCATGATGTACTACCCCCCACCCACTTAATTATTCAACAATGTACAGTCTCGGCCTGGAGTAAGTATCCACCAACTCCCAGCCAATCCCAACATGTGGCACCATCGCAACCAGGGATACGAGGGATGAAGCAAGGCAATACTTATCAACCTGAGTTGAATCAGTGAAACACGGTCTTCCCTCCACCTTCTCGCTGGCTCAAGTAACTGATTCGACTCAGGTTGACGAGTCTTGCCCTGCTTCACCTTTAGTATCCACGGTAGCGATGGTGCCACTTTTCTGGGTTGGCAGGGAGTGGGTGGATACTCTAGGCCGAGACTGTACCTGATTACATGACAGATGAGTTTTTTTTTTTTTTAAGGAATTTGTTTTTAGTATACAGTAATTATTCCCTTATGTTTAGGTGGAAAATAAATGCCAGGCTCTAGGAAGGATGGTCTTGTAAAAAAAATTCTGATAATAAAAGAATATAAACAATTTTGATATTTCTTTAAATATTTGCTTAATTTCACTGAATTATTGATAAATCACTGACACTGAAAAGGCCTTGATATAAACCATTATGTATAGTGTAGCAGCCTTGGAGACTAGAACAAGGCTGTAATAGATTTTGGGATAAAGACAGGCTAGTATAATTATAACAATGATTCTCTTACAGCTTGTATGATGCACAAGTGTTGAGTAATAAAATACAGTAGCTTAGTTCATGGTTGTAACTCATAGGTTATAAACACTTCAGCATCATTGATACAAAATATAATCTGGTAAATTGTTCCATTTGAATATATTATACAGTAACTTGCAGGTTACTTACACTAGGCAACACCTATTTAGTGAAGTGGATTATTCAGAGGTTTTATTACTTATACTACAGGTATAGAACTTAATGTTTACTTACCATACATGAAGCAGTACAGTACTCTTACACAATAATACAATTCACTGGAATATTCAAAAGTTTAAGGCAACATTCATATTGTATAACACAGTAAACTAGCATATTTAAAGGTTAAATTCCTTACATAACTGAAGGGTACTTACACTTACATTGGTATAATCCATTAGTTAACACTCATATATTATAGTATGATAAGGTAGTACACTCTTAAACTAGTCATGTCTGTTACCACTAGAGGTCACTGTAATTGCTTGGCTTGTGGTACGGTGTGCATTTTCTTTTCATCATCCATACAAAAAGGGCAAATCTCATACATTTTATAGAAGTATATAAGCTTTAATATATTCAAAAGTTTAATTCCCGACACACCTTTGGATCTTGATCGTACTTAAGAACTATTACACCACATCACATTTGGTGTCGGGGAAGAGAGAGTAGCTCTGTCCTTCCTCCATCTTCCCACCACAGAAGGGGAATGTTTGCCTGGAAATAAAAAACCTTGGTATTAATCACCATAGAACAGATCCACACATGGGCCTCTGTAGACTTTGCTAGAAAGAATGGCTGGCAGCTGGCTTGCTTGCAGCCTCTGACAACCTCAGACAGCCTCGAAGGTCAACAGGACCATGATAAAAACATTCCTTGTGAAAAGTTATGCCTATGGTCTAATTTGGGTGCAGTTTGGTCCACTAGTTTGGTCAATTACTGTATATATAGCATACATAGTCATAAATTACAGTCACAAATATTAGTATAGATTATAGGAACTTTGTCAGAATTCTGATGATGGTTGATTACAGTTTATGATCATTTTTTTTTTCTCTCCTCCTGTCCTTCCTGAAGCCTTAACTAGCAATAGGGACAATGAACACTGTTCAGTGCATTGATTAAGGAAAATTTGTGTGTACAGTATTACTGTGTTCATACATTTTGTTGTAATGCTGTAACCTCTAATGATGGAATCTAACATGACAAAATTCTTGTCAATGAAACTGTAATCTGAATGAAACTGTGATCTGCAGAGAAAGAAGAAAATCATGACCACAAACCAATTCCAGCATGTCATCTTTCCAGTGTTTCCCAATAATTGTCCAATGTGTATCAGGCCACTCACTTGTGTCCAGTTGAGAGAGCCTGGACAGTGAAGGCCTCAATATAAAGTGTTGGGGGTGTGAAGCGCCAAATGAGAGATGGGAGAATACCCTGCTCTTCCTCATAGTCCACCTGGATACTGTGGACATCAGCCAGGGAGTCGCCGCTCCACCCCACCCACCGCACCTCACCTCCTGCCTCCACATAGGTTGCGCTGAGGGATGAGACTTTGTCAATTTTTTAAATGTGCACTTGTGCACAATCACTCACATACATGAGACACCCTATACACACACACACACTTGTTGGTCTTGCCTCACCTGTCTGGTGTTGGGAAGGTGAAGGTGGCTGCAGGGGACTTGAGGGTGACTGTAAAAAGGGCCAGGTCACCCCCACCTTGCACAGACTCTGGGCTGGTGGAAGTCAACACGCTAACTGCATACTGCTCGGCTGTGGGGGTAGAAGGTAAGTGAAAAGTGTGTATGTGTGTGAGAGGATAAAATTAGGGCTTATATAATTTAAATACCTTTAAAGTCTGTACTGTACAGGGTGTATTTGATTTTTGGTATTATACAATTTGTTTAGAGCAGGTCGGCATACTCCAAGAATCAAAAGATGTTTTACTAACCACAGTAGGGTTGCTCTGGCCCAGTACCAAAGAACACCTTCATGGGCACCACCTCCTTTTCCTCTGCCTTCCTTCCCCTCCTCCTGTTTCCTCTACCTCTGCCCCTCCTTTTCCTCCCCTTAACCTTCATTTTGCCAATCTTTGCATTTGTTTCCTCTCTCCTTTCCTCCGTGTTATTAACTCCAGAACCTTTATTTTGGCTGGAAGAGGAGCCTGAGTTATCAGATTCAGAAACAGGTGGGTGTTGTTGAAACTGAGGCGAGAGTTGAACGGTGAGTGGACGGGCAGGGAACCCCATCACTCCACAGCGGTCACCCTCACACCCCCAACACTCCCCCGCCTGGTACTGTTCCCACGACTCGCACACCATACCCATAAACTGGCACCTGGGCACCCACCATCACAGAGGAAAAAAAAAGAAAAGGACATTAGTAAAAACAGAATTACTTTAATGTTGATATTTTAAATGCTGTTGGAAAAAAGACTGATTAGGACAAGCTGTTAATTTAAGTACCGATCAAGCAGGTAAGACAGTTAACGTGGGACTGAATTTTGTTTACTTTTTATGTGTGTTGAGGAAAAATAAGAAATGCTTACGTACTGGTTGAGGTAGGACTGTGTGAAGTATCGGTAGGCTCTCTGGTGGTCACAACCGAGGTAGGCCACTAGCCCGCCGGCAAGGGTTCTCTCCTTGTCAATGTGAACCTGCAGAAGGAGTTATGAATTATGACACCTCGTCAGTAGTGCTCTCTCTCAATAGGAATAAGAAGGAGGAATTAAAGAGCAGGAAGAGGAACTGATGGAAGGAGATAACAAACAATGAGGAGAAATAGGTAGAAGGAGGTGTGCTGACGAATAACATGTACAACACTCACACGATAGTAGCCTACGATGGCCACCACACAGTACTATTATAACTGACCTGAGCTGATCCCTGACACCCCGCCTGGTTGAAGCCTCCATTGGGGTAGAAGTCGAGGTGACCGAGAGGATCCGGATAGCCCAGGTCTGTAGAATAATAATAATAATAAAAATAATAAACGGAATTATATTTTGAGTGTGCGTTCGAGTTCCAGTAACTATATACAGTATTATATGAAATTGCTTACTATCGAGCTGCCATGGTAAGGATGGAATGTCAGTGTGAATGATGTCAACAAAGGTGGCGTCTGAAGGGTCTAGTCGGACTTCTGGAGGAGTGTCTGTGAAGTAAGGTCCAGCGGGATCCAGGCCAGTAATTCGCCCAACCTGTAGATATAATTAAGTGTCAATAAGCTTCAGTTTTTACGAGAGCAGACGCAATGAGACAACATTCACAAGTATAGCCTACATACAGACAATCAAGAAATTAAATAAACTATACTTTGGTAATAATCGTTAAAAGAAAGAGAGTACAGTACCTTTTCTCCACTGATGGTTTGGAAGTGTGAACCAGTGTATGCTTGTAGGTGAGCGCCCAGACTGTGTCCCATTAAGTGGATGTCCCTAGATCTCACTACTCCCTCCTCCTGTAGTAGTATTTATTTATTTATTTATATATTTTGGCACGCATTAACTATAATATTATCAATAAAAACAAAACAAAGACTGACCACGAGCCGATGAAGAAGGGTAGCAATGACAGCCCCCACGAGCCTAATGTTGCCCACTGCCTGAGCGTAGGGTGGTGGAGCACCTGGCGACCAATCCACCGTCAGTATGTCCACTCCAGCACCTCCTACAACGGCCTCTCGGAGCAAACCAACCCATTCCAGCTGCGTCGACTCCAGGTAACTGTAGAAGGGTGATGGGTGGTGGTCGTGTGTTGATTGGAAAGCAGGAGGAGGTGGTGATCCTTGTGGTGTGTAGCTTATATATGAAACTATGGTGTGATGTATAGTGGTGTGGTGTGAAAATGAAGCTGTGCTGTAGTGTATGTGATAGAAGTGGTGTAGTGCAGTACTGGTGTGTTGTGTATTTGTGGTGACATTAAATATCCTATAGACGGTCATGATCATTAATTACTTCTGCAGCAGGGAAATTAGTAAATATTGAAAGAATTTCTGTTATTACGTACGGGTTTTTTTACCTTCATAACCAACTTATTTAGACCATTTCCAAGATTCAGATGGGGCATTTTGAAATTAGTCTGACCTTACCTAACCTAACCTAGACCGCTTCAGACTACTGGGACCTAACCTGGGCAAACTACCGGGAAATAACGGTGGTAAAGTACAGGAAATGAGTCAAATGACCGGGCCAAAATACTGGGACCTAGCCGGATCTGGCAACACTGCTACAAAACGGTAATTCTTTCAGTAAATACCGGGAAAGGAAAGTGAGCCATTTGAGTTATTTTTATGAACCAATAGCTAATACAATCAGAGACCAACATAGTTATACAGTTTTCGAGTTCGTTTCACTCGAAGATCTGTGTTACAGGACTACGTATAACGTATTGGACCTTATATGTATACCCATGTGTTATTGAAATTTGGAATCATCTGACATACCAGTGAATCAATTACAACGCTAGTCCTGCATGTAGTACTTGCTGTAGCTTGTTTAATACACGGTTCAGACAGTACTCCATCAGGCAGGTTAGGCTAGTCAAAGCACAACTGGATATTTATTATAACGTTATCGGTGGTGTTTGAAGGGGGAAGTTGCATATACTCTAATATCTTCGATGCTCTGAATAAACTGTATACATATGAGATGATAAATGTTTCAGGCAGACCAGACAGACTTTCCCTTCCGGACTGCACTGTTGAGTGTTGACGTCATGTGCACTGTTACCAGAACCGATATCACTGTTATTCAAAGGTGAAGGAAAGGGAGGGGGAGAGCAAAACCAGCAAAGGTGTTTAGGGAAACGGAATGGGAGAGAAGGAGAAGAGGGATAGGAGTAGTGGGGTGGAGAAAAGAAGGGATGGGGAGATGGAGGAAAGAAGGGGTGGAGGAATGGGGAGATTGAGCGGAGGAAATATAGGAAGGGGGGGGGGTAGAGGGGCGGAGAGAAGGACTGGAGGAGAGAAGACACAGCAATAAAAATGAACTCAGAGGAGAGGCATGTCAACCCTTCCCTCCCTCCCTCCCTCACTCACTCATACTCCCTCCCCTCTCTTCATTCCCTCTCTCCTTCCCCTGTCGCTCCTTTCCTCCCTCTCCCCTCCATCCCTTCCCTCTCCATTCAATCCCTTCATCCCTCGTTTCATTCCATTTCTCTCCCCTTCCTCATCTGACCTGACCAACGTAGAGAATGACCGGGGGCTGAATTAGTGATGGCACTGACCTAGAATGACCTGACCTGGAACTGACCCGTGTGTGGCGACGAGCAGGGGTGAACCGGGCCTAATGGTGGTGTTGCGCAGGACATAACTTGGGTCATTCACACGCAGATCCTGTGGGTAGAGGTCAGCAGGTCAGGTCAAGTAAGAGAGAGAGAGAGAGAGAGAGAGAGAGAGAAGAGTGGTAGTGATAGTGAGAAGAGTGGTAGTAAGAGACAGAGAGAGAGAGAGAGAGAGAGAGAGAGAGAGAGAGAGAGAGAGAGAGAGAGAGAAAAAAAAAGAGTGGTAGTAAGAGAGAGAGAGAGAGAGAGAGAGAGAGAGAGAGAGAAGGAGGAGGAAGAGCAGGGACATAAGGGTGAAAAAGAGAGACGAGTGGGAAAGTAGTAGTGAGAGAGAGATGGAGGAGGGAAAGAGAAGTGTGAAGAACAGAGGGAGAAGGAAGTAATGTTATATCATATACTAACATACTTATATACCTATTTATATGTTTGTTCGTTTCTTCCTTCCTTTATTCATGTGTGTGTGTGTGTTTGTGGGTATTAATTTTGCTATACGTATATAATATAAGTGTGTGTGGGTATTAATTTGTGCTGTACGTGTGTGTGTGTGGAGGGGTGCGGACGTGAGCTAGTATATACCCTTATAGTCACATACACACACACATACACACACACACACACACACACACACACACATACACATACACAATATGTATCCTACAGTCACGACACAAAAAAAAAATCTTGCATCAACTGAATGAATAAATGAATGAATGAAAGTGACCTAAATGAATGAACCTTGTAAATGAACCAATAAATATCACAGTCACCAACAAAAACAACAACAACAACAACGTCAAGCAGCTGATTTTTCGTGTCATTTTTTTCCGGATAATTTTGGTTACTTTAGAATAATTAGATGGAGGGAAGGTGTTGTTGTTGTTGTTGTTGTTGTTGTTGGAGAATTATTTTTGGTGTTGACTGTACGGTATATATACGGGCTTATAACCCACTTGAAGTTGGTAACATTTGAGAGGTCACGTAGTCAAGAAGAGGTTACTCACTCTCGATTGCACACACACACACACACACACTATGGATCTTTAATTACGGTCACACACACACACACACACACACTTATATGACATACGTACAACAAAAATTCATGCACACACACACACACACACAAACACACTTATATGACATACGTACAGCAAAAAACACACACGCACACACACTTATATGATATACGTACAACAAAAACTCATGCACACACACACACACACACACACACAAACACACTTATATGACATACGTAAAGCAAAAAATCATGCACACACACACACATACACACAGCTATAAAGCTAATTAGCTGTAGCCAGACAGATAACCAGACAGACAGACGGACTGACATACAGACAGACAAACCAGCAGGGATTGACTAAGTGTTCGCCCTGCATCTTCTCCACTTCCCCCTCCTCCTTCACCCATCCCTCCTTCACCCATCTCTCCTCCACCTCTACCTCCTCCACCTCTCCCTCCTCCTTCACCCATCCCTCCTCCACCTCTACCTCCTTCACCCATCCCTCCTCCACCTCTACCTCCTCCACCTCTACCTCCTCCACTTCTCCCTCCTCCACTTCTCCCTCCTCCTCCACCCATCCCTCCTCCTCCACCTCTCCCTCCTCCAATTTTTCATTCCCCTCTTCCTCCTCCTATACCCACTTCCTTCCCTTCTTTCTCAATATTTTTTCACTCACTATATCCTTCCTTCCCTCCTTCCTTTCTTCCTGCCTTCCTTTCTTCTATTCAATATCTCCCTCCTTCCCTCCTTCCTTCCCTCCTGCCTGCCTTCCTTTCTTCTATTCAATATTTCCCTCCTTCCTTCCTTCCTGCCTTCCTTTCTTCTCACTCAATATCTCCCTCTTCCTTCCTTCCTTTCTTCTATTCAATATCTCCCTCCTTCCCTCCTTCCTTCCTTCCTTTCTTCTATTCAATATCTCCCTCCTTCCTTCCTTCCTTCCTTGGACCACTGCACCTCTGTCTGTCTGTCTGGTTTGACTCACGGTACAGTAAACAACACTAAAGCCTCTCTGTGCACCTCACACCCAAGCATGTACAGTACAGTATATCCAACACAAGTAGTCTACACCTTCCTTCCTTCCTTCACTCACCAACTCCTTCCTTCATTCCTTCACTACCACCACCAACACCTTCCTTCCTTCACCAACAACACCAACTTCCTTCCTTCCTTCCTTCCTTCCTCTATTCCATGTTTTCAAACACCCTTTCCACCACCATATTCTTTCATTCCTTTAATCCTTCCTTCATTACCACCACCATCTTCTTTCCTTTCTTTCATTCCCGTGTGAAGAAGCTGGAGAACGGACGAAGGTTTACCGTTTGACAAGAGGACGGAGAAAGATGATGTTTCTCAGTCACGTTATAACAAGCTGAAGGTTGAAGGATGGAGGAAAAAATTGAACATACAGACAGACAGGCATACAGGTGCTTGGTGCCACTTGAGAAACGATGCGCACACACACACGCACACACATCTAAGGTACTCACACAAACATCTTATTACACACACACATACACCCACACCCACACAAACACACACACACACACACACACACACACACACACACACACATCTAAGGTACTCATACAAACATCTTATTTCACACACACACACACACACACACACACACACACACACACATAACTAACCTGGCAGTGTGGGCGTGTAGGCGTGTGGAGACAGAAGGTGGGTGTAATGTGTTGAGGGTGAAGGGGAGGGAGTGATATGGGACGCTCTGGGCTCATCCAAGGCTCATCAATAGGAAAACATCCGTAAGGCTCAAAGCAGACTGAAACACAGGAAAAATAATGGGGTGATGGTGAGTGTAAACATTGTGTGTGTGTGTGTGTGTGTGTGTTTGTGACTGTAAACATTGTGTGTGTGTGTATGTGTGTTTGTGACTGTAAACATTGTGTGTGTGTGTGTGTGTGTTTGTGACTGTAAACATTGTGTGTGTGTGTGTTTGTGACTGTAAACATTGTGTGTGTGTGTGTGTGTGTGTGTGTGTTTGTGTGTGTTTGTGACTGTAAACATTGTGTGTGTGTGTGTGTGTGTTTGTGACTGTAAACATTGTGTGTGTGTGTGTGTGTGTTTGTGACTGTAAACATTGTGTGTGTGTGTGTGTGTGACTGTAAACATTGTGTGTGTGTGTGTCTGTGTGTGTGACTGTAAACATTGTGTGTGTGTGTGTTTGTGTAGTAAGAGATGTGTGTTTGTGACTGTAAACATTGTGTAAGAGATATGTGTATGAGTACCTTAAATGTGTGTGTCTGTGTGTGTGTGTGTGTGTTTGTGAGTGTAAACATTGTGTGTGTGTTTGTGACTGTAAACTTTGTGTGTATGTGTGTGTTTGTGACTGTAAACATTGTGTGTGTGTGTGTGTGTGTGTGTGTGTTATAGGTGTGCTTTGTGTGTAGTAAATTAGGAGAGAGAGAGAGATGGGGAGTTAAAATACATGCAGGTATTACTTCACACACACACACACACACACAGAGAGAGAGAGAGAGAGAGAGAGAGAGAGGGAGGTGAGAGGTGAAGGGTACAGTCTGGGTATTGAAATCTAATGGGCCGTAATGACGCACCAATATCGACTGCAAATCTCTCTCTCTCTCTCTCTCTGTGAAGTAATTCATGTATGTATTTAACTCCCCATCTCTCTCTCTCTCTCTCTCTCTCTCTCTCTCTCTCTCTCTCTCTTTGTGAAGTAATCCATGTATGTATTTAACTCCCCATTCTCTCTCTCTCTCTCTCTCTGAAGTAATCCATGTATGTATTTAACTCCCCATCTCCTCTCTCTCTCTCTCTCTCTCTCTCTCTCTCTCTCTCTCTCTCTCTCTCTCATTACCTGGAGGAGGGGGTACCGTTGTAGTGGTGGGTTGGGGGTCGTGTCCCTCTAGTAGAAAGGACATAAAGGTGTGTATAGCTATCACACCATCCATCCTTCATATAAACAGTAAGACTTATTCTCTGATACTACTACTACTACTACTACTACTACTACTGTTTCACGTTTTTTCTTCCTTTATTCCTCTTCTTCCACCCTTCCTATTCCTATTCCTCCTCCTCCTCTCCCTTCCTCTTCTTCGTCCTCTTCCTGATATGTTTAGTCCAACAACACCTTCAGTCCGTGGGTTCCAACATTTCTTCGCCTCTATATTATCATACAAGCCTGTCTGTCGTCTGTCTGAAATGAAGAATATAATTATACAGTATATGGTGTTGTTGTAGTTGTTGTAGTTGGTGGTGGTTTATGATAGATTCACTCTCACTACTACTACTATAATCTTTAAGAGGTAAATACGTATGTACAGTACATTGCTGCTATATAATAACAATAATAGTAATAATAATAATAATAATTATTATTATTATTATTATTATTATTATTATTATTATTATTATTATTATTATTATTATTTTATTATTATTATTATTATTATTATTATTATTATTATTATTATTATTATTAACAATATAAAAATAAACTTTGACCCACTAAAAGAGGTAACTTTTTCTTCGTGTTGACTCCATAGGGGTCTTCTTAAAAATATATATATGTGTGTGGGACAAAAAGCCAAGATAACTATCACAATAATTATGCTGGAGATCATTTGGACCATAAGTTTCTGAAAAAAAAAAAAAAGATGACTTGGATTCAGTATCAAAGTTCATCCATGGTTTTTCTTGGAGTCCGCGACCTTTCAAAATAATTACACACATAATGGGTCTGAAAGCCAAGATAGTAAGCCAGCCATTGAGATAAAAAGTGAAGAGTATTTGGACCATAAGTGACACACACAGAGACAAGACGTCGTAGCCTACTTCCGAGACATACTTTAGATAACTTTTTCTTCTTTGTTTGTTTTGACTCGGCGTCCTCTTGGAAATGCACACGTGTCGGTCCAAAAGCCAAGATAATCATTAAAACTATTAAAGTGAAGAACATTTGGACCATAAGTGAGGGACAGACATGCTACTAAAAAAAAAAAATACACGTGTGACTCCACATTATTAAAAATGGATAACTTTTTTATTTTCTTGGCGTGCTCTCAGAAATGTACTCTCGTGGGTCCAAAAGCCAAGATCACCATCATGGAAATAATTATAATGAAGAACAATTGGACCATAAGTGAGAGACACACGATAACACAACTCTTACGTACAGTTGCCTACATATGAAGCTGCTGGTATGCCTCGCTACTTGTGAAATAGATACAACAGGAATGAAAATGAGTAAAAGTTGTAGATTGTTGACAAGCAGATAGTATTAATATTTTACTGTCTGTCTGTCAATAAACTAAGCCTATTTCACAAGTAGCGAGGCATACCAGCAGCTTCATATGTAGGCAACTGTACGTAAGAGTTGTGTTATCGTGTGTCTCTCACTTATGGTCCAATTGTTCTTCATTATAATTATTTCCATGATGGTGATCTTGGCTTTTGGACCCACGAGAGTACATTTCTGAGAGCACGCCAAGAAAATAAAAAAGTTATCAATTTTTAATAATGTGGAGTCACACGTGTATTGTAGCATGTCTGTCCCTCACTTTCCTTTTTTTTTTTGTAGCCACCTCACAAGTAACGAGTTGTACCAGCTTCATGTGTGGCCAACTGTACGGTACCTCTCAGACATATAGATAACTTTTTAACAGGATCAGATGAACAAAAAATAATGGTGTTCTGTTGCATGGAATAGTTTGGAGGATTCAGTTGCTCCAGATTTACCAACACAAAATTTCCCCCCTTAACCACACACGTCACGACTTCCAAATTGACACCCAACCACAGAGAGTCAGGGAAGTGAAGGTATATTCCAAATACTGCTGCTGTGATGGGTATGATGATCTTGGTTATGGCAACAGCGAATGTGTTTTACGACGATTGGTGTTAATTCTTTTTTGTTACATTGGAGTGCCTTGATTCCTCCAAAGTATGCTAGGAAACGGGACCAGAAGAGCAAAAATAATGGTGTTCTGTTGCTTGGAATAGTTTGGAGGATGCAGTTGCTCCAGATTTACCAATACAAAACTCTCCCCCTTAACGCCTTAATTAATTAAACTCCATTTGGGAAAATAATTTTTTTCAGTCCCTCCCTAACTTCAGGTTACGAGTCCAGTTCACTATAACCACTCAACCACCTCTCCTACACGTGTCGGTCCGAAAAACAATGAAGATTTTCATAAAACAAAAAGCAACAACAACACCGTACCTATACATTGTTACAGGCATGTGTTGTGGGTGGGACTTCTTGTATTCTCTCTCTCTCTCTCTCTCTCTCTCTCTCTCTCTCTCTCTCTCTCTCTCTCTCTCTCTCATAGATCAGTGTAGTGAGAAAGATAAGATAAGGCCCTATATAACAAGTGGATAGGGGGAACCATAGAAAAGGCAGGGTGAGGGAGAGGAAGGGATGGGGGATAGGGGTCAAGTGTTCCACAGATCACAGGGACACGGGAGGGAGCATATAGGGCTGGGGGAGGGGAGGGGAGGGGGTGGTGGAGGGGTCATCATCATCATCATGGTCTGTTATTTTCCCTCTCTATAGTCCACCTAAACATTACAGTGATATGAATGGACGATCACCTTTTACTGATTCCTTCAAACAGCACCACAACATAAACAAATCGATCCTCATTACTCATTTATATATTCATTTTTACATGTTACCTGGAATGCTTTGGAAGGCTACTAACTCCTTCCAACAGGATCACATAAACAAACGCATCCCTATTACTTGTATATTGTGTTTTTATAATTATAGGCTATATAGTTATTTAATATCATTATTCCCTTCATGCTTTGGAAAGATATAGATTCATATACTCTTGATACAATAGAGCGCCTCAATTCCTCCAAAGTATGCCTGGCAGGACACATCTATATACAGCTATTGATTTATATAAACAATTAATAGCTGTTCGATGAATAGTTTGGAGGAATCATTCGCTCCAATTATACTGCAGCACTCAGTATACTAACCACTCCCCTGATTAAATAATAATAAGTGTCCAGAGTCCATCTCTAGCATAATTGACCCATCATACAGTAAGGTAATATTGTCCTGCTGATAAAAAGACGAGTGAGTGAAGGAAGTAGTCGGTTAGAAAACGAAACAGGTCAAGGTTCAATACATTTTACTGGAGTGTATAGTTGCCAACACTTATAAATGGTACAGTCTGTGTTGTCATTCAGCAGTTATAGTTGCTGATATAATTGTACCTTGGTGAATGAAACATTATTATTATTATTATTATTTCTTATCTGGACACAAATGATATGTTTACCCTATTTAAGTTGATCACTGCAATATTTATTAACAGACAGAGATAATGGAACAAATTAAGTAACAGACGAGAATATCATTAACTAACAAATTGGCAGAGAAAGGATTAACATACGAGGAAATGAAACAGATATAAAAGAAACAAAATGTGAGAATGAAAAATAGATGAATAACTTGAGAACTATTTAAGTTAATATTATATACATATATTTGTTTATAAGAATATTTTAATGTTTGTTAATTCTTTTTCTATAACTCGATCTTTGTCGCGGCAAAAATAATGTGAGCAGCAAGAGAAGAAAGCACGTGTTCTCTCTCTCTCTCTCTCTCTCTCTCTCTCTCATTTGAGGCATAGATAAATAGATATACACACATATATATCGCTTACATAATAGTGTGTTATTTTCCTTGCCTGATGAAAATGCACTGATTCCCTACTAAGCAATATTATGATCTTAGGTACACTTTTCCAGCACACTGTATATATAAGTTAACTTACACATAGATTAGAACTTGCCTAAATTTTTTATATAAGTCGTCTTGGATTGCATTACGTTTACCAAAAATGCCAAGAAATTATAATTATGAGGGAGTCAGCACACCCTCGCCAGGTAGAAAATAATAATAGTGTAAAATAAATAAAAGTATATAAATAATTCCAATGAAACTTGAATGCCACTTACTGTTTACACTTAACAGTTTACAAATGAATCCAGCCTGAGGTACCGTACTCCTGTTCGATGTTGGCCACAGTTGGTGTTGCAAACGAATCACGTAAGGTGTTCGGAGGGACAATAACAGGTGAGTGAGTCCATACTTCCCTCTCACCAAAACTTATATATTTGTCCCCCGGGGCTTGGCATGGGGTGGGGGTCCAAGGGGGCTTTTATCTGGCTCCCCGTCCCCCAACAACCCCTCTCCTCTTCCCCCTCTACCTCGGCAGATAAGAAAGACCTTTATACATGTTACCATGTTAGCGGGATTTTCGCCTGATGAGAATGTACAAATCGGTTACTTGTGAGAAATACAAATGGCAGCATGGAGGTCATACGTACCATTTTTTTACACTATCTAGACTAGAGCGTGGCGTGAGCGAGTTAGTCTAGCTTTGGCTGTACAATAATTGTGGGGAAAGTTTTGATCCAAACACTAGGTTAAACACGTGACAGCTTCCCTTCAGCCGAGAGTTGTATTTGATTACTTTGACGAAACGACGCATCTTAATTATGTACAGTAGTGCGGAAGGAGTTGGCTGCAACGGTCTCATATACTTTATAGGCCTACCTCTTGCACAGCGAACTACACTCACCTCATAAGACATAGACATGTCTAGATCTTGTCCATAAGATCGAGAGTGACACACCCCGTAGGATCGAGCCACGTGGATCAAGCCATTCGAGCGGATGGCCACGATCGAGTATAAATAAACACAGTGGAAGGAACAGTTACCACCACTATCTGAGTTATCAACATTTCTTGTACTTTGAAGGTCACGGTTTTACAATGTTTTAAAGCTTTTTGGATGTCACAGTATCTCCCCAGAGACTGATATAAACTAGGGGAATGACCCCAGTGCATGGACCATGGTGCTGATAAGAACGCTATACTTGGCAACTCATTTTGTTTACATCACGATCGTTTTTTGTTTTGGGAGGATACGCGAAACGTTCTAGTAATTATTTTCCTCTCTCTCTCTCTCTTCGTAATATTCTTGAGACTTTATTTTGTGGATATGGATGGGGTAAGTCTAGCCTGAAGGCAGAGGCTGAAACACGGAAACGGAATGGTTTAATCAGCTATTATAAGATGAGAGTGAAGATTAAAAGATTTTAAGATGAGAGTGAAACAAGAGAGGCTCTGACCGCAGACTTTCGCGCCGGTACAGACTAAACAGAATAAAAGTGGAATGTAGTTAGCGTTCTGAATCAAACTTAATGTGAAGTGGGCGAGTTGGGGGTTTCTCATGCTTCCAGGCTCATTCAGAAGTGACGCTGTTTTGTGGAATGCTCTGAAGGAACGAGTTACCTCGATTTCGCTAATGTTAGAGACGAAAATTGGAGGACTGCTGATTCCACGAAACTGCATCACATTCACCCTCACCTCTTCCTAGCTTACTCATCCTTACTCAACCTCTCTAAAGTTTACGAGGGTAGGCTTTCCAAACTGTTGGTCCTATACTCCTCCCATATAATATGTCGGGTCTTGCAGTATAATCACCATGCATCAGATTATTATAAGTTTGTCTATACAGACTATACTATTGGAACTGTATATTTATTTAAGAATAGTCAGTGTTGAGTTATCGTACATATGCTTGGACAACAGTAGAAAATTAATATATTGAATTATATTCTCTATTGAATATTCTAATTTCGATTTTAGAAGTTTATCCCACTTGACTTGTCCCTCATTCCTACCATCTCCTCCGCCTCTTACCTACTATACCGTCTCCCTCCATCCATCCCTCCCTCCACTTCTTTCCCCTTGCTTTCAAATGTCTAAAGTTTCCGAGTGTTTCGTTTAATTTCATCACACAGTGCCCGATTCACAGTTGGTATCAGAGGTCTTCCCTTATCTTCGCAAACGGATCTATAGTTCAAGAATGTGTAAATTATCATATCAGTTGTTCTTT
This sequence comes from Petrolisthes manimaculis, assembly GCA_034508575.1. NCBI lineage: Eukaryota > Metazoa > Arthropoda > Malacostraca > Decapoda > Porcellanidae > Petrolisthes > Petrolisthes manimaculis. Next base: position 179,114 of record JAWZYT010000437.1, on the reverse strand, counting down.
CAGAGCATTGGTAATTTCTCCGTCATTCTGTACCCTTGCATCTCTTTTTTTTAAGGCTAAATAAATGCGGGATCTTGATGTGATATGATGATGTGATGGTGGAGGTGCAGCCTCGTAACGGCGCCTCTCCTCCGGTGCCGGGCTTTCTCTACCCTCGTCTAGACCTCTTTTGTTTGTTTAATTTATATTTTAATCGAATATTTGCATAATAGTTCATAGTAAAGGCGTTTAGGAATGACGGAAGTGTATTTCTTAGCCATTTTAACGGCACTTCCTTGTGTTAGTAGTGATTGATTCTGAAAATATGCTCTTCTCTTTCTTTGTCTTTGCTCCATAGTTTTATTTTATTTTTTAGTAATAATCAATACTAATGCTTGAACCTAAATATTTATTTAAATTTCGCCCTCATATTCATCTATGCTTCAATAAGGTAAGATAAATCGGATCTAGGTAGTATTAGAACGTATAAAGATGAATATAAATGGGTTTGAAAGAGTAATAATCGGTTCAAGAGAGAATCGAGGAACATAATTGTGGGACTTATGTTTTCAGGCGCTGGTTGGGTTCGGATTTCTCCCACTTATGTACCGTCCAGTATTACCAGATTCAACTTATCATTATGTTTTTAGCATTACATGAACTAAATATATGGGACAAACTACATTTTGGCAACTTTACATTTAGTAAGAAATAAAATAATATAAAAAACTGTAGTTAATACAAATATGTATCTTGTAAAGATAATATTTTGATTGGTATATGATATTGCAAATGATTATGAAGCATATTTTATTGAAATTAGTAAATTATTTATAATTGGCAAGTTCTGTTGTGAATAATACGAGTTCCTGCAACTAGTTCCCTCAATGTAAAACTCTAGAACGCCGATATAAGCTAATATATATATATATATATATGAACCCTTTCAAATGAATAATTATTATCCTCTGAAACATGGTTTGGAATAAAGCTGACATTGTAATGTCAGCGAGTTTGTCTGTTCTGCGTCGATTATCAGCAGGAGTAGAATTTTAGTACTGTATAATTATTTATTTTGCTATATAGGGCCTGTAGGAGGCTTGTCTGAACTAAGCATATTTTGAACCGAAGTACTCTAGTATTATACTTTTGTTTAGGTACTTATCTAATTTGAGCATGATTATTTTCAACGTTTAAAGCACGATGATATATTTTTGTCATGATAGTTATAATATTTTTGAGCAGGAGTGTAGCACAATGAAGTCTGGCAACAGTGGCGGAGAACCAAGTTCGTAAACATGGCGTCGCTGAAGTCGCTCACGGACCAGGAATTGAGAAAGAAACTCAAAGAACACGGCATTATAGCTCCTGTCACCGCGAGTTCACGAGATATTTTGATCAAGAAGCTGAACCACGCCATTGCCAATGAGAAAAGAACGTCCACGTCAAATAACAGAGCGAGGAGGACACAGAATACAAGTAGACTCCATACCTTCAGTTCAGACGAGGATGAAGATAATGATTCCTCTGTGTACTCCCAAGCCACCAGGACTAGTGCCAGGATGTCCAGCAGGAGTCGAGGGCCAGCTACGAGGACTTCTGCTGGCGACACAAGCTATAGCACCCGACGTAGTAGCAGCAGTAGAAGTGGTAGTGGTGGTGGGGACAAGAGTAGAGCTGGGCAGGTCAAGTCAGTTCACAGTGGGGGGGGACTCATATATAGTATGACGGAAGCAGGTCAAGCAGGAGCAACAGTGGGTCAGGTCAGGTCAGGCCACAGCGGTGGTGGCCTCCTACGAAGTATGACGGAAACAGGTCAAGCAGCAGGAGCAGGATACCCTAGTGAAGATAGTTTCAGTGTACCAGAGGAAGAGGACTACAGAGAAGATTCAAACTCCTACAATCACCACCGCAGCAGCCCAGGATATTTTTCGGTGTCGCCTCGGTCTGGTCTGACCTCCCGGGGAAAGGCACCCCCTGAGGAATATGACACAGGCTCGGACTCAGACGTTGGGGATGGGGAGGATGCGGTGGACCTGTCGCAGAAGGTGATGATGGGTCGTGGAGCATTGAACAACAATAGCGATGGTATTTATAACAACAACAATAACAGTAACAGTAGATCGTACAGCAGACACCACCACCAACAGAATCACACTCTGGGAAATTCCACTACTCCAGGCTGGTCATTTAAGTCGCTGGACAGTGTGAGCAGGAAGAGAAAGAACAGAGGCTTACTAGAAAATGGTCGAGAGATGAGTGATCGAGAACATGCGGAGAGCAACTCAAGTTATGAGAGTATTGCCGACTCAGTGGTGACTCATGCAACCCCCAGCACACCGGACCAAACCAGGGTTGCCAACGGACGGCACCACAGTGAGGGTAATGTGTCGGAGCAGTGCCATGGTGAAGAGAGCACCTGGCACTACTTGGTCCCGCTGCTGCTTCTGGTCCTCTTGGCTGTGTTCTTTGGAGTGGTGGGAATGCTTTATGTAAACATGCACGTGCCACTCCTTCCTACCCTGAGTTCTGTGCCTGCTATGGTCCATGAGGTGGTTGCCAACCTATCTGTGCCTTTTTTCACTTCTTCTGAAGTGTCATCTCCTGTAAAACAACCCTCCACCTCTCCGTCTCCCTCTCAGTCCTCGGGTGAGACTCTTTATTTAAATTCTTATTTCTGTAAATTATTGTAAGATAGAAGTAATTTGATTGGATATATATTACAGATGCTAAAGATTCTTTGAACCAAAGTAATAAGATATGAAGCATTTTTCACAAACATCTCCTTATGAATATTTTTATTTTATAATAATATTCACTGATATTTGTTTTTTCTTTTATTTATGGCCATAATGTTAAGCAGAAATTACACATTACTTTGTGTACAGTACTTGTTTATTCCTTACTTAAATGAACCTGACGTAACGCAATTTCAAGATCTAATTAGGTCATCGAGGTTACCATAAAATGAGGTACTGATTAAATTTTATTATTACTCAATGGGAATTTGAACTTTTGACAAGTCCATGAGATTTGTTTTGGAATATTACACAGTATATTTGTACCAAATGATGTTTATCAAATTAATGTGTTTTGATTTTCAGAAAGGTTTCCTGTATGCAGTGACCAGTTGAAGGTAAGTATTGGCTGTTAGTTACTGTATTGTATTCATACACAGGAGGTTGTGTTTGCCTTGAAATAGTTTGTAAGAAGCCACATTAATGGAAAAAATAATACACAGTACCTTTCATCTATTATACAGTATATTAATTTTATCATTAAATGAGTTACGGTATGTTGTAGCTTCACACACACAGTTTTATTATAATAGGGTTAGGGATAAATAAGACTTCTATTTGCACCAGAACTTTATTGAACTAAACAGCATTGGTGGCAGAATGTGCCACGTAAATAGAAATCCTAATTACACGTTGTAAATATTAGAATATAAACCAAACAAAATAAATGTATAGTACTAGGCTAGCAAATCATATTCCTCAAAGGGACTGTGATCCCCTTTTCCTTTAAACTTAAGTTGATTGTTAGGTAATTTTATACACTATTGAGGTATAGCAGTGAACTGGTATAAGTGTAACTTTACGTCAAACAGACACTTACTGAGGTAGTCTGTTTCAAGGAAATATGTTATTTTGATTAAGTAACCTCCAGTATCCTTGCCCTCCTCTTATTGGTATCCTGATGTAACTGAACTAAAGTTGATCCCTGCAGAATGATTGTTTGAGCCTGGAGGAGGTGATTTTAGTGAAACCAATGCTGGGGCTGCTGGATGGTGTACTGCTGCCGGGACTGCAGACATGGGCGGGGCAGTATCAGTGTGGCCAAGCCTCCACCCGACACATGCCCCTCGCTGACCTTGCACACCTGGTCCATTCTCACCACAACTTAATGGTGGGTAGTTATTGTTGTCATATTAGTACCAGATCACATTATTGTGAATTTTGTGAATGTTGGAAAACTGGGAGCTGTTCTCAGTTCCATGCCAATCTACTTTTCTATCATAGTTCATATTTATTGCTGGTGTTATTGACTCACTTCATTTATTCCAAGGCAACAGTTAAAATGCACAATAATCTAGGAAATAAGAACTATAATCATGTGTATTGTTCACACACGTACATAATGTCACAGCTTCTGAACTGGTACTCGGTTATAGAAAGAAGCAACTGCATCTATTACTGCTCAAGTAAAGATATTTTTTAATTGTTTTATTATTGCAACCTACATTACTCTCTCTTGTTTTGTTTCTGACCCTTGTCCCTGACAGACCTGGGAGAAGTGTGAGACGGGGTTAAAGGCGCTGGGGAGACTGGTGGAGTGGAACCCTCACTGGGGCCTGGAGACTGTACGTCAAGGGCAGGGAGAGGTGATTGGTCTCTCTCTGGCTACTCACTCAACACAGATACTTTGCCACATCACAACTGCTATCTATTCATTCTTCTATCTCCTCATAGGCATCTTCACAGGTCAGTCTTTAGTGACAGATGCTTCTAAACCTATTTAATATCCCTCTGTCTACAATTGTGTTATCATACATTTATAATATTACATTTATAAAATTTTTGTCTGACTGCTGATTATGAATTAGCACTGATAAACAAAACTTTTCAAAAGAGAGTTGTAAAATGGTAGATTGGCTGATGGTACATCATTGTTATTGATGATTCATGTTTTCAGTGATTCTGACAGCGTGGCTGGCTTACACCTGTGTCCGTTACTACAGGGAAAGACTAAAGGAGGAGGAACGACAGGTATGACGATAATAACATGATTATGACGCTTGTATCAGCTGCCAATACTTGTACTGTACAGTGCAGATTTTCCTTAGCCTTCAAAAGTTACTATGAATTTCATCATTTTGATTAGTTCTTAGAACTGGGACTATTCTCAGCATAAAAATAATGATCAACAAAGGAGTACAGTTATGAATAGTTACAGGGGAAAGGGAGTGATAAAAGTTATATCCACAACTTTCTGTGAGTGTATGAATGGTATGAGGAACCATATACTGTATATGTAAATCCTTGACTGTTTTGATCTTGTAAGGTGAAATTTGAGAGTAACATTTATTGATAATATACTTTCATTATTGCTTTTGCAGGCCAGATACCATAGCAAAGCATAATTATACTCTTAAGTTTTTCTCAAATGGTATTTATATTAAATAGTGTGCATCTGCATTCTAATTTTTTGGTGACAGGCCTTCAGCATATGTGACAAGAGTAGTTTGAGAAATGTAACCATGCTAATTATTTCCTCCTGGCAGGTATGTGATTTAGTGGATCAAATTGTCATGATGGTTGGTGCGAGGGGGACCAGTGGAAAGGGGGTTGTGGTACAGAACGTCCGTGATTCAATCTTTCTACCCAGAGAGAGGGTTGCCAACAAGAGACTCTGGGACAGAGCTGTCTCTTTCATCGACCGCTACGAGTCCAGGGTCAGTCAGTTTCCAAAATCCAGGGTTGGTGTACCATGTAAAAGGTTATAATTTTACTGCCATTCAAAAATGAGAAATAATTCACTGAAGAGGATATTATCTTGACAAGATATTGGAGTGTTGCTGATTTCATTAACTTGTGTCATGTTGAGTTTAAAGCATTGTAGATCAATTTGGCAAGATACAAACTCTAGTCTGTATGTTATAGCTCTTAGTAAATATCAACAGTTAGTGTTTTAAAGGCTCTCCATGATTGGTTAAAGCTGCACTAGAGATAAGAGGACATCAACGATTCAGAGTTTAGTGTACATTCTGTTTATTAGCTGTGGACAGTACCTGACTGCAATAGAGCAACCAGTAAGAAGGCGAGTGAAACTTGCTAATATTTAAATATAACCAAGCCAAAGCACAATACTGTCATGATAGTATCCAGAGTGAAGTAGCTGCAGTTTTGATATCAGTCAGATACTGTACTGATTATATTAACTTCTGAATAACAAGTTGTTTTTCCCTGTAGGTGAGGTGGGAGGTGCAGAGTGTGGATGGGGAGGATCGAGAAGTGTGGAGATGGGCATCAAGTGTGCCCCCACCTTCCTCTCCCTCCACCAGTGGGGCAGGGGCGGTGCAGGAGGGGTCCAACAGCCGTCCCTTGGCCAAGGTGTGGCAGGGACCCGCCTTCAACACCCAGTCACCACACAATGCCCCTGACGTCTCCCCCACCTCATGCCTCAAAATTAGGAACATGTTTGACTGTGATGTGTAAGTTGTGGCTCAGGTTAGGAAAGCATTTAGTCAAAATATTGAAATTTTTGGCCAATATGTAATAAATCCCATTGCCTAAGCATTGTCTTTTTGGGAGAAATTCTATGGATCAAGTCACAGTGAAAAAACGAATTAAAATAAAGGAAGGGCTAGCCCTATATGCCTGGGCTACCGAAGCACATCCCAGGGAAATGGTACTAGAGCTTACTGGACCAGGGAGTCTGGGGGCCTCCAACTGCCAGGGAGATTGGGGGGAAGGTCTTTGATACCACAGCCAGTTTATATGCACGAACAAAATTCAACCAAATATAACTGTTTCACACGTTTCCTCTCAGTCAACTAACAGTTATTAGAAAGATCAGGTAATTGATTTGTCTGAAAAAATAAAATAAATTCATGTTATGTACTTTATCTGAATTTCTGATAATTGAAATAATGTATGCTTTGAATTCTGCTTTGGTGATATTACTGGTACAGTCTGTATGTATCTTTATAAATAAAGTACAGTGAATAAAACTAGGCCCTAGGTAAAAGTTACAGATAATTATATATTTGTGTAAACATTAAGTGTTATTGGTCTTGGAAAAAATATGAGAAGTAAAAGCTGGTAAATTTTTCATCAGGTTAAAAAAATTAACACTAGTGGTTAGCAGGTCTGTGCAAATTGAAATAAAGCAAGTTCCATATTTGATTAAGTCTCATATTTGTACAGAGAATTTGGGGACAGCTGGCCTGCACGTATTCAGGACAGTCTACTGGAGAAGTGTGAGGGCGTGAGTGTAGTGCATGTGGCAGTGGACCGAGCGTCTCAGGAAGGATGTGTCTACATCAAGTGTGGCTCCTTACACGATGCCGGCAAGGCCTTTAGAGCGCTGCACGGCTGGTGGTACGATGGTGAGTAGAGTGTGATGTGGTGGCAAGAAAAACTTGGGTTACATCAATATTTTATTACTATGAATCTCCAGCTTTATGTGGGCCCAAGCCAAATTGTTCTTTCAATTATTAATCTCTCTGTTTACTATGTACACCTGTTTACTCTGCTTCTTCATTGTATACTATTCCTCTGTTCTACCCACCCGTGCTCTCCTCTCACTCTGGTCTCTATCCCGTTAGGCAACCTGGTGACAGTGAAGTTCCTGCGAGACGAGCGCTACCACCAGCGTTTCCCCTCAGCTCGACATGCTCACAGGCCCCTCAAGCCCTCCAACAACCAGCGACTGTCCCTCCAGCACCCTCCTGCCACCCCCCACATCTCACCAGCACCCACACACCACTTGCACTCACCTGTCCACTCATAGATGGCCCGGCTAGTTAGACAGACTCGTTGAAGGGGAAATGAAATGGCAGTAAAGAAGGATGGAGGTCGGAAATAAAAACTAGTGAACTTGGAAACAAACTTAAGTGTGGGTGAAAACTGCAGCATATGGAGTTGGAACTGTAAAATGTGGAAATGAACATGTGGCTTAAAGAATCAAATGTGGAAGTAGAAAAATGTTATAGAGTATTTTTGTGTGTTGAACTGGAAACGTCTGAGGAAATTTTAATAATGGAAATGGAAATATTGGATGGAGGAGGCTACTGTACAACAAAAACATTATGGAACATTTTTAGGAAAATTTTTATTACCATTTATTTAGGGCAGTTTAAGAGAAAAGTGAATGAAAAAATGTGGTTTGTGAAGGAAAAAATTTGTTGGTGATTTTTTTTATATATGATGGAAGAACAAGAACATGAAAGAAGTATATATTGTACTATCGTGACCAAATCTATCATGCCCCCCCTGCTGACTGAGAGACTTTAGAGCTGGTAACACTGTTGATCTCGCCTCCCTCTCTCTCTCAGGTCCGTAGTTTAAAAAAAAATTAAGGGCCACAGAACCCTTCAGTATTTCTAATAGGGAATCTGTTGCCCGGAGTAGTTTGGAGAATTCATCGAGCACCAGTAAGGACCCTTACATTTTTTTAAACTACGGGCCTCAGTCCTGTGTGATTTGAGACAGAGAGGTGAGATCAACAGTGTTTCCAGCTCAAATCAAGTCTCTCAGTCAGGAGGGGGGGGGGGGTATTTCTGTCCACGATAGTACCTACATAATGTTTTTTTAAATTTTTCAAAAAGTTGGGAATAGGAATGAGTAAAATATTTTTCCTTTATTAAATGAGAGAAGTTGAAATGAATATTTATGATGGTGAATAAGTGTACGGTATGCAAGAAATATGTTGGGAAAAGTATAGATAAAGTAGGAAAGTTAAATGTTGGAAAGAGGTATAGATGTGGCAATAATATGGAGAAATGTGTTTAGGGAATATATAAAAACCTGGATAGCTCGAACCAAGTTTACTGTAGTGTGGAATGTTGAGGTACCTGAGGAAGTGAACAAAAAAGATGATAGATAAACAAGGCATCAACTGTAGAGCTAAGATAGTGTCCTAAATTATCCTATGTCAGAAAAGGGTAGTGCTGTTCATAACTCGACAACCCAGAGTAAGAGGGATGGACGAGTAGTACCACCTTGTTGGCTGACCTCCCATTCCCATCTGGAACTTGTAATTTGACCTGGTTTGAATAGAATATTAATCATTTTCACTCCATCCTTTCCTTTGATTTCTTTCATATTTGCTGTCCTTCCTCTCTGTCTCCTCTCTTGTGCTACAGATTTCTCTAGACTTTGTGCAGTCTTCTTTCTTCCTTTTCCCTCTAGGCTGTTGTGATTCATTACCATTCAGAGTTGGAGGGGTAGTCCCTTGTGGTCAGACTGGAGGGCTGCCGAGTCCTACAAACTATGGGACAGACTACTGTATAATCTCTACTCATGTACTGAAGTATTCTGTTTCCTGGTGTAATTTGGGGGACTTAATAGCCCTCCAGTTGACTTGACTGATTCCTCTAAGTGATCTCCTGGTCCTGCCTTAAGTGATCTCATGGCTCTATCTTAGTGAAAAGTTTAATTATATTTGGTATATCAAGGGTCTGGTGTAAATATGGTAGACCTTGTACATTTGAAGGAAAAACACATTTTGTATACTATCATGCTTGAACAATTGGCATAGCCATATTTTGAACCACAATAGTTCTCATATTTCCAATATCGGTATTAGCTCTCCAGAAATTTCATCCATGGCTGTACGATCGGCGGCAAAAGTTGTGTCACTCCACTCTGCTTCTTGAGGGATGATATGAAGGCTTATCATTGAACGAACATATTCACCATACAGAATACAATATCCAGGGAATAGATTAATAAACTTCTCCAATTCTTTAGCTTATGAGCCTGTGAAGTCTATATTTCCATACTGTATAGGATTTCATAACTTGGCAGATGTGGCAACTTGACATTTGCCGCTGACTGTATATACAGATGTGGAATACATGGAGCAGTAAATTATATCGAGTAAATATTATGCTGTCTGCAAGTTGGAGATTTGTGATTCCTCCAAATGTTGCCAAGGAATAGATGATCTCAGGTTAGGTGTTCTGTTTCAAGGCACATTTTGGAGTGGTCATTAGCCTTCACCTTGCCATCATCACTATCTTCCCCCCTCAATCTTGAAAAGAAGGGAGTTTATTGTGTGAGAGAAGAGGATAAGGGCCAGATACAAATATAGAGAGCTGTGATTTGCTGGGGGAAAACTAACAAAATTAAGTCGGCCCACTCTGCATTATTTCAGGAAGGGGATAGGCCTTGGGTGTGGCAGAGAGTGAATGGGAATGAAGGAAGTGAAGGTGTGATGTCTAAAGTATGTCACTTATGAAACTTCAGTTTTAGAATAATGCTTGGAAAAGAGGGATGGCAGATTTGTTTTGCATGTAACTGTAATTGACATGGGAAGAGTGGTGAAGAAAGGTAGAAGTAACGAAAGTAGTATAGTATTTCAGCTTGGAGCTGAAAAAGTTGATGAAGGAGAGTAATGGGAAAAAAGAAAAAGGATAAAGTTTACAAGTAAGCTTCGGAATACAGAACCAAAAGAGGAATAATGTTAACTAATTGAAACCTGGTGTGGCCTGTGTGTTCTAGTACATTAATTTTATCCTATAAGGTCTTCCTAGCCTAGGGTGGTCTTCTTTCATTGTCAGTCAATCAAATCTTGTGGTGAAATTGGAGGGTTAACAATTCATCCCAACAATGCCACAAACCAATCCCATACTCCTACAGAGTGAAGTGGCCTGTTTCCTGGAATAGTTTGGAAGAGGAGGTACAGGTACTGGTGAGATGGTGAACCTGAAGACATGTATATTGAAACTATATATGAAACTTTTATTCAGAACTGAATAAATATAAACTGAGAGCAACCAAAAACACCTGAATTTTTAATGTGACAGTGCTTGAACATTGGATATTTTTGTATACCGCAAACTATTGTGTATAGAAATAGTTCATGAAACTCTGAGGGAATAAAGGCAAATAGTCACAGTTAATGAAATGCATTAGGAGCAAATGGAGAAAAGATAAGAGAAAATGATGCCTAGCACAGTCGAGTGATGGAAGAACTTCAGAGAGAGGGACGGACACTTCCATAGCCATCTCCACAAAGCAAGAAATGTGAAATATAAAAATGAGTGTGATGTACAAAAGAGAGGGGGAAAGAACAAGATGAAAGTTTCTCAAAATAAGGAACATGTATAAGAAGTGGAAAGGAATGAGATGTACGTTAGAAAAAAAAGAAAGGAGTTGAAGGTTGCAGAAGTTTTCAAACATTCTTCAGTTTGCAGCATCCACACCAAACGAATCAGGTCAGGCAGTTACCCAAGACATGCCCTGTCAGTGCACATTAACCTTAATAATTTTGCAGATGCTTTTCATACCATGGGAGTGGAAACATTGGGGAGGGCAGTGTTCCGTCAAATTTGAGTGTCTTTTTTATTTTATTTTCATATGCAGTACTGTATTTACAAGCAGACTCCAATGACTTGCCTCATTTGGTGTGGATGCAGCCTCATTATCCAAGAGTTTGTGTGTATGGAAGTTAATAAGAAAAGATGCAGGAGTTCAGGAAAGAAATTTGACTTGATAGATAGGGGAAGGATAAAGAGAATATTAATATATGTACTATACTGTGTTGTAAAAGTGTGGGGGGACACTCCATAAATGTCGAAGGTGAAAATTGAGGACAAGGTGTGTGTGTGCAGGCGTTTTGTGTAATGCTGTGTTCTGTTGCCTCCCCAGTGATTGACTTTTAGTTATTATGTTTTTGTCATTATTTATTATTGTCACTACAATTATTAACTAATTATATAATATGTGTTCTTGGGGATACAGTATGTAGAAAATTATAGATTTTATATGTATTGTTTTAATGTTTTTCTTTTTTTATGGAGCACCATAGTTGTGAGACTGACAATATGTGGACAGTATTGTCTTACTCTGAGCAAGAAGGATTTTAGTCATGGGAGGAAAAGAAGTTTGTGTCATGTGTAAAGTGTGTGGACTGACCCAGAGAAATAGGTTAGGTCAGCAGGTTCATGCCTTACCTCACCAAATCTCGACCAGACTCGGAGGTCAGTCCAAGTTACCCCCAAATTTGGTCCAGAGTCGGGTAGGTAAGAAAACATTGAGAGACAATGCTTACAGAACTGAACCAGAGCAATACAGTGCCGGATGGAGTGGTGGGGCGCTGTAGAGCTAATCGATACACAGGGTCGTTTTCACAGTCCTGCGCACAGTTGGGCAGTCAAATAGGATGTAACTGGATTGTGTACTGGAGAATAAATTTGGTGGTGACATCAGTGACTTTACAATGTGGTGTTTGTGATGAGTGAACTGTGTGGTATCAGCAGATTGTGGTGATACTGAACATTTGTGGTAATTGTGATGACTTGTATTGTGAGGTATCAGCTGTTTATTGTGGTAAAGCAGAACTGGATAGTAATCTTCAGTTTGTGGTCCGAAAGGCACCAAACTAAAAAGCAACAAATATGTGGTCAGGGAGGTACTATAGATGACTCAAGTATCGGTGCACATTATGGGTGAAACAAATTGGGCCACAGAAAAGTCACCAAAATAATAGTGACAGACATCATTAGTACCGTAGTTGGAATGTTTTCAGTACGCATCAGTACGAGCACTGATACTTTTGTGATCTGATGTACCAAACCAAAGCAACAAGTAGCAGTCACTGTGAAATCGGCCCACAACCTAACCCGGGAGGAGGGACGTAACCCTGGTGATAATGTCTCTTTCTCTCTTTGTTTCTTTTTCTTTTTCCAAATATTTTATATATGCCGTATAAATATATATATATATAATCATCTTTGAACTTACCTTGCCGAGTGAGAGAATAGACCAAAATGAAATAGAGAGAATTGGTGAAAGTTAGGCAAGGCCTTTGTTCTCCAGTGATATTAATGTATAGCTGATGATGATGTTAACAGCCCTCTTGTGGTCAAGAGTGGTTGGTGCATTCAAAAGGTGCCTCAATAGTGTGAGTTTAATCTTGCCTCTGCACATAATTTGGTGGGGAGGGGAAAGACCCTCCTGCAATTTTATACAAAGACCTTTAAACTACAACAGAGCTCATGCACTCAGTGTACACATATCTTGAGTAAAATGTTGTTTGTAAGTTAAAGACTACAGATTCCTTTACTTGAGTGCAGAAACCTACATCTTTGTTTTAGTTATCTGCTCTACTTTAATACCCTTAAGTGTCACGCTCTCTTTACTGTTTAAAGGTCTCCATGAATACAGAGATATATGGTGTGCGGTGGAAAAGCAAATTTGACGCAGAGTAGCATATGTCAAATGGTTTGATTTGAAGTGTTGGCTGACTTGTTTTTGCAGTTTGTCATATAACATATGATAAAGTGTTAGAAAGATTATGCTTATAACCACGTGGTTGTACACTCATGATACATAATTTCTGACCAGAATGTGAGAAGCAGAAAGCTTCGAATCGCCTGATATTGCTCATTTCCCCACCCAGTACACCTATAGAGGCTGAGTTTGAATGAAAGGTATGTGTGTGGTGCCTGCCGTTCGTCTGGTCAGAAATGATGTATCACGAGTGTACACGGTCATATTTCAAAGCATTGTTGGGTGTGTGTGTGTGTTTTCTTTTTTATATTTCAGTCCCAATGGTGCCGGGATTGTGCTAAAGTGATATCCAGTGTACTGCGAGTGGAAAAGTGCGATCAAAACGCACCTTCATACCTTCACGTGGTATGGGTAAAGAAGTGAGAACTTCAACACAGCTACCACATTAAGGTACTGTAGGTAGAGAATGATGATAGTAATTTTTTTTTTTTTTTTTTTTTTTTTTTTTTTTTTGTGGTTACAACCGACCTAGAATTAGGCACAGCTCAGCCCCCAAATTTTCAGGTACGTAAGCAGGCCAAACATTCCATGTGTCCATGGAATATAACCGACGTCAGTGAACTACCCCATAAGTAATAAGGTCTGTATTTACCGCCACTCAAATAAAAAGGTAGGTATTATACCAATTCAATAAGGCCACTGATGAGTGTTTACATTGTCCCAGGTCTCCTCGGTCATATCTGACTCAGCGCTGATCGCATCACTAACTTTGCCTCAGTCACAACATCCTCTATCTTCTCATCCACCAGTTTTTTCATTTGATCTCGCATTTCATTCACCACTTCCTTAAACTCACTAAGATCCTTTTCCACCTTACTCATACCCCTATAACACGTCACACATTCACAACCAATCCACTTTTCTGGCCCCCCATTTGTCTCCCTACAAACATAACACTTGGCCATGATTGGCCAGGGTGTTTAACAACTCTTTATTCGATTATCAAGTATGAAATAACTGTACAGCCCGTTGAAGCGAATATACACGGAGCACGTATCAGACACGTCTATCCGGCACGGCTGCTGCCTTAGTATTCGGCCACAGAGTATTAATTCGTGTTAATGATAACTGTATGGTGAAGCATGGACCAAAGTAGCTGCTGTGATCACACACTCACGTGACATTATACGTTTGTGCCTGAAAAGTTTAGCCCATGCAGGTTTATACCTCGCTCGTCCTGTAGGCTACACCCAAAGTGTTTATAATTATGCTCTTATTTTTTTTTTAATTTGTTTCATAATTATGATAACTGAATAAAATTATCCTATTCTATATATTATCTAAAGTACTTATGCCCATTAAATATCGCTGTTTCCTAGAGCATTACCTCTTCTCGCAAACTTTTCCTAGGAGTATGAATGAAATAATTAATTGATTAATGAATGAATAGTTTATTTTATGCAAAAAGTATAGTAAAAGAGAAGGTCATAGCTTACACACCAACCCACAGACAGTATCATAACGTTACAGAGAAATAACAAGTACAGTTGCCCACACATGAATCAGGGTATGCCTCTCTACTTGCGAGATACCTACAACAGCAGGAAGGAAAGTGAGCAAAAGCAGATAGTAATAATATTTTACTGTCTGACTGTCAACAAACTACAGTACATCTTTTTTTCCCTTTCCTTTCGTTATAGCTACCTCACAAGTAACGAGCCATACGTACCAGCTTCATGCAAAATAAAATTAATTATATAAAGAGTTCTAAAGTATATATATATATATATAGTGAAGATGTGCATATTATGGTGAAGAGATGTGTAGTGTAACACCCAGAACTGTCATGTAATAGAGTTCACACTCGATCAGCCTGTAAAAACTCTTTTGGCACATTAGCTAAATTCTAAACAACCAAATAGTCTACGTAGTAAAGACAATTATAAATTAAATATCTTAAAAACATTATGAAATCTGCTAAAACATTCATAATACAATCTCTCGATATTCGAGTTATCCTACAGGCCAACCCTAACTTGGGCACAAGTATAGGTCACCCCATGGAGCCAGTTTATCTTTTATAACCCTGTCAATGCCATATATACGTCAGGTTATACATTAACAGTTAATATCACAACACTATAATAGCCTTGGCTTTGCAGTTTTTGTGTATACACTGTACAGTATCAATATTCTACAGGACATGGGTATATGTCACGGTGTGCGAGGAAGGAGATGAATTTCACTTCGTTGATTTGTCCATTTCTTTCGTATATTTTACTGTATGACTTTCTTAACATACATATGAAAAGCAGTAGAAAGACTCCTGTCTCTCTGGGTACACCCATATGCTGAACACGCCGGCATTATTAAAAAAATGGCGAAGAATGTTGAAGTTGATGGTCCGACGTGATCAGCTGAGCAATGTTTTGAGTCAATAGGGGGTAAGGGGGTTAAGTCAAAATGACGCACGTCAAATGACTCGCACTGACTTAAACGAGACGAGATCGACTCGCTTGGTGTAATTACAGCTTTAATGGTAATGACAATGATGAAGACTGTTATATCAGTACAGTGTTATTATTTCGATGATGCTCCAACACACCTTTACCAATAATGACACAAGCTAAATAAAATATTGTAAACATATCGACATTCAGGCAGAAAGCAACAAAATCTAATTAAAAAGGAATACTAGATGAAGAAATCCAGCTGGATCGTTACAAAGGCTAAGCTGAAGCCTTGTCCCTCCTCTCTTCCTTTTTCCTTCGTGATTGCTGTCCTTCCTCTCTGACACCATTCATCCTTTTACCTTATTTGTGTTCGCTGTTCCTCCTCTCTTCCTCCCCCCTAACGGGAACCGCCTTGCCGAGGTGGGGGGCTTGTGTCTCTCTGTGACCTGGTGAGCTAGACTAGAGGGGGCTCCGGCCCCTGCTCTACCCCGATATCGGGGAGAGAGGGATTCCCATGCTAGGAAGGTCGCCAGTGAGAGACCAGACTAAATAGTTCCCATCTTTCAGTTCTTCAACTGTCCCTCTTTTCATTTAATTTCCTTCCTGCTTGCTGTCACACCTCTCTATCACCTTTTTCTGGCGCTATAGGACCTCGATGTTGCGGCGCCTAATATCCAACAATCAATCCTCTCTTCCTTTTTAATTTCCTCCTCCTCCTCCCTCGTGCCACAGCTATACAAGTTTACCAGGTCCAGCGGACAGCTTGAGGAACTTCAACAACATCAACCACCAGGCACAGCGTAGACTTTTGTTTTTTTCCTCTTATGTTCTTTGACTCTGAGTGACGGGTTTGATTGTCCATGCAATATATAACTTACCGATCGAAATGTCCATTTTATAGTCGTCCACAAGGATCGAAGTGCATGTGTGTCTGTATTTTTTTTACGCGGGCATGCAAAATAGCTGCAAAACCTTCCTAAATTGAGAGGAGCAAAAGTTTGCCTACCAGAAAACAGAACCAGATTAACAAATTTAATGATGATGACCTATTGCATGGAATAGCTTGCAAGATACAGTTGCTGCAGACTTGCCAACACCCCCTCCCCCTCCTTTTATGAAACGTCAAGAGTAACAGGAGTATAGAAAATCGAACTCCTCCTTTTGGGTACTTGTTTGACGCAGTAATGTGAGTAAAGAACCACTAGGCAGAGTATCAAGGGTAACAAAGTGGGAACACACCAAACCCAACCTCCTTTCGGGTACTTGCTTGATGCACTGTTACTAGATATTGCTACGGACGTTGGTGTATCGGATGTCGTGATCTGTGAGTTAGTAATGTTATCTTCCGTCTCCTGTGAGTTGGTAATGTTATCTTCCGTCTCCTGTGAGGTGGATATCACATTTGCCTCGTTATTTATATTTTTGTCACCTTGTGAAATGCCCAAAAAGAGTAGGGAAATCTTGGTACAAACACCTGCAACAACTGAACAACTTTCATGAGTGTGTGTGCATTTACAAGAGAGAGGGAGGAGAGATGTTTTTCTTCCATACTCAGATTTACCACTCTCCTTGGAGGAATATATTTTGTACACCACTGTATAACTAGTCGTGTCATCTGGTTCACATCCCATACGACAGGAGAGGGAAGGAATATCTAAAGGCTCAGCATCACTAATATCCAGTGGTTTTGAAGTCATGTTTGGACAGCAGTGGGTTTGCAGAACTGACAAACTTTGTGCAGCTACTCGGGCCATGTTTGTTTGGTAGTGGTGTTGGTGGTGGGTTGGTAGACTGGTGACAACACTTATTAACCTCGATATTACAAACACCCATATCAACAGGGTCTTCAATTTACATCCTTGACTAGGTGTCATAATTATTACGGACTTAAGTAAGAGTTTTGGAAAGGGGAGTGGGGAGTTCATGCAAGTGATGTGTTTGTGTTTATACATAGATAGGCAGTGGTATTGTTTGTATATATGAACAAATTGTGTGTGTATGTGTGCAAGTGTGTGTCAATGAATAGGTATCAGAAGTATTGTATGTATGTATAGGCAAATTATTTTGTGTGTACGTGTGTATAGGTATAGGTACTGTACGTAGGTATATTGTGTGGTCTGTGGTTACTAGTCAGATCATACAGTCACAACACGAAAACTATAGTGTGTTCCACGTAACTACCAAATACTATGTTTGCTGAAAGTCTGTACAGCTGATCAAGATTATGACATACATTGGACCACTAGCTAGCTCGCCTGGTCACATGCACAGACAGTTATTAGACGTCACTCAGCGGAGAGAGAGAGAGATGTAAATTAAATGAACGTTTGAGGGTACCCAAGCCCACTTCACACCCTCTGGTGTCACTATCACTTGCCCCCTCTGGAATTTAACACCTTTTCAGCTCTGTGGTTAATCTTGCAGCTGATGAGTAGTTTACGAAGTGACGAACTAACAGACTTTACAGGTCCAACATTCCCTCTTGTATAACTTGACTTGAGCTATTCTATTCATTATTTTCTTCAATTTTTCAGCCGTCCATTCTTTCCTTGTAGCTTGCAGTCCCTCCTCTCCTCTTCATACTCGTGGTAGCCTATACAGGGTCTTTAGGCCAGTCAAAGTCTAATAATCTTATTAGACAAGATTACCTTGGCACCTCGCAAATATACTGTATTAAAAAAAGGATACATTCATTTAGAAAAATTATTGTATGCAACTCTGTAGTTTTCTTTAGGGCATCATCACGAGTTAAATCATATTAAAATACCCTACATCAATGAGTTTATGATGTTGAACTTTTAAAGAAGGGACCCAGGGATGTGATTATCTAAAAATAACTACAAATAATCTTAAAATGTGTTATTATTTGGTTTTGGGATATTTTCTAACGATGTAATGCCTTTTTAATCTTTGCAAAACTCCACTAATTTCCTATAGGCCTACTGATCATAAATTTAAGTACCTTGCTATTTAGTTGACTCTTTTCCTCCCATGTTTACAACTAGTGTAACGTATATCCTGCCATTCGGTCTGCTCTAAACACTGAACGTTTCATCTCACCACATGCACCCTCTTTCTTAGAACTCTGCTGACGTCATGTGGAGAATGTGACATATTTAAGTACCGGTATCTATATTATAAATGGCTAAGCGTCTCTGTTTGTCTGCTTAATTAATATAATTCGAAAAGGGTTAAGGGGGGTGCAGGAATAGGGGACAGGCTGGGGGGGGGGGGGGTTCGGGAGTAGGGGGACAGGCTTGGGAGAGGGTTAGGGGGGTGCAGGAATACTGGTTTCGAATGCAGGGTATGTGTGAAACCTGCCGTTCATTTCTAGTCAGGGATTTTGTACGTATGACAACTGCTGGCATGCGGTCTGAGATCGCGGAATATTTTTAACTAACGCAACAAGACTGAAATGCTTTCACATATTATAAAGTTAATTTTGACTATTTCTTTTAGTACGGACAGCTGCAACTTTTTTTTTTTTTTTGTACCTGCAAGCTACGGCCGGGCAACGCCGGGTACCTCCGCTAGAAGGCTATATTTACGACTTTAATATTAATTATTATATTATATTATCTTGTTACTATATTCATACTTCATATTCATACTATATCATTAGTAGTAGTGATGGTGACGTAAACTATACTGACGTCACTCATAAACCCAAATATGTTGGGAGTACAGAACGTTGTGTGGTTATTGTTGGTGTTGGAATGCATGTATCATAACACGCTATGCGGATATGTACACTTATCACATTAAAGATAATCTAATGGTTTACAGGCAACAAAAGCCTACACTATTTAACCACACTCTGTAAAACACTTTTCCCCCTTAATGACAATGTTTTCCTTGAATGATGAGTCTGGCCGGAAAGGTGACATTTCAGTCTATATTATATTATTTCCAATGGTCATTCCTACACGGTTTATTTATTTATTTATTCATTCATTCATTTTCATCGTGTGTAACGAATTAATCGGCATGGGATTATTAAGTTTAAAAATATCCATTCATAATGTGTTTTTTTTAATTACTAAGGAGGTAATTTACCTAAGACTCTACGTGTGTGTGTGTTTAATTTTAATTATGGTAAAGGAGATAGCAAGAACTGAAGAAAAATAATATAGAGGTGGAGTAAAGATTATGAGGGCAAAGGTATACAACAAATAAAGGAGAAGAGCTGAGAGTAGCTACTGACCAACCCGGCCCCACTTATAATACATACTTGTACAAAAATATTATTACAAAAATACAAAGGTTATAAGAAATATATGAGTTTAGAAAAGTAATTATATGAATGGACCAATTATAGGGAAGGATATTAGTTTATATGAATATAAGAAATTTATAGGGTACAAATGTTCATATAGATATGCAACCTGGTTATATATATATTTATTAGCTAAGGAACATACTGACAGTAGCTGCCTCGCTGCAAGAGAGAAAAAACTACGCCACGCAGTCTTCTTACCTTTAAATAAAATTCTTAATTATCCAGGTCAACTTAGTAAGGATGGGTGATCCTGCTGGTTTATATTTTTTACGCGTTTGTTGATGGTCGTGAATCCATAGAGAACCTGACGTGTCAGTTATAACAACCCTTCCAACCTGGCTGCTGGTCATACACTGACTGTCCTGACTCCTGAGTCCTGACTCCTGAGGACCTGCCCGAGTTAATAATTTTATTAGTCTAGTGTCAGTCAGTGATGCCAACCCCTTGAGACTTCTTCGCCCTACACAGACACTGAAATTACCCTACATTTACCTTCATTGCCCTACGACTTAGCAAGTTAGGATAAAAATATTCCTCAACTACTTGGAGGTTTTATTTATAACAATATATAAACAAAAATGTTCTTTTTCTTTTGAATATATACAGTTTAAATAATATTGGGCCTCAGTTCGGTGGTGCAAAATGAACCGTAAATTAAATGTAGTAAAAAGATATAACTAAACATCATAATGGTATCGGCCATTATATGCTTGGTGTATTGTTGTTTGCACTCCTAAATAAAGAGGCTAAACAAGCATACCATACAGCTGTTAAACTAAACAAGACTACAGCATGCTCAGTTGCTCACATCTGCTAATCTAGTAGATAATCTGAACCTGTCCAAGATTCATGAGAAGCATTTTCTACTACCTACTGTTGAGTTTTGAAGAGTTTTATTTTTTACGTAGTTGAAGGTAATAAATATTTTTTAGCAATGTTTATTCAATTTATATGATATTTTGTTGTTGCAAAATATGTTATCACTTATACCAAAATGTTGTAACGCCCTACGTTTCGTTATGATTCAGTAAAATTACCCTACGCCCTACAGACAAGGATTTGAGGTCGAAATGCCCTACATATGGGGCGATTAACCTACGGTTGGCAACACTGGTGCCAGTGGGCTGCTGGTTGAAGTCAATCAGTGTTGCCAGATAGTGAGATGCCCCAGCCAGCCATCAATTTTTTTATTAATTTAATTTCACCAGCAGGTGGATTCACCAACAATAATAATATATGGTAATGTAGGCTAGAGACCCTATAGAAAGATTTCTATAGGGTCTCTAATGTAAGCCTATTATAAGGTTTTAAAAAAGGTCTTCTATCTCGTGAGAGGATAACTCCATCACTCATTGACTTACGTACATTCTAGTATATATCTTCTAACATTTCGAGCATTGAAATTAGGAAAAGCGGAATATTTAAAGAATCTTTTTTAATGTTTCCATGTAAATAGCTCTATGTAACTGAGGCATAATAATAGTGACTGAAAACATATAATAGGTTTGCTGAGTGTTACGACATGGATGATATGAGTATAGTACAATAAATGATTATAGTGTTTAATAATTTTGAGCGAAGCCCTGTGGAGCACCATCTGCTGGCGGGGCAAAAAGTATTTTACAAATATCAGTATTAGAAGAAGCATGCCATGGTATTAACTGAAATAGTAGTAGTATAATAGTAGTGCCTTGAGGAAAAGAACAATTGTTGTTGCTTGTAATTTGTAATGCTTGCGATGCCCTTATATGAATAATACATACTGTATACTGTATATTATTCATAGTATAAAATATATAGCTATTATATGTGCAATATGACTCTATGCTGTAAATGAGAGGCATAAACAACAAGCAGAATAAGAAACAGCATTAGGAGGGGATCAAGGTATAATAGTAGGATGGCTGCTATGGGGCCTTGGGGTGAGGGACCAGCAAGGAGGAGGTGGATAGGGAGGGAAGGAGGAGGAGACTGGCACTGGCAGCAGCAGCAGTCCAGCAGACGACCCCACCACCACCAGTACAGACAGACACACATACCACCACCATGGCAGGTTTCCATGACAAGAACTCACGCGTCGTGGGCACTTGGAAGGTACCTATACACCAGCTAACTCATGGGGTTCCAATCCAAACATCACAAAGTAAAGAAATGTGTGTGTATGAAGGTTGTAGAAATGAATGTCTGACTATATTGGAGGAGGGGAAGGGGACGTTTTTGTGTTCTTCATTAATACCACCACAACCATTTATAACACGAGTTCAAGGGGTTCGAATCCAGGCAGGTAGTCAGTTCTCTACACCACCACAATAAAGACATCATGATATTATTGATATTAAATACATAGAGGTAGAGAAATAATCCTGCCACCACTTTTGAAGATGGAGGGAAGGGGGACGTTTTGTTGTGTTCGTTGACATCGATTGGGAATTATTATTTATTAACCTTTTATGTTAACTTTGACCCCTCGTTATTGACCTCTTCTTTGGATAATAGGTGATTGAAAGGATTGGATGGTTTGCTGGGTCACAGTCTCTGATGTACAAAATATATATATATATATATATAATGTTTATGGTGTTACATTCCTCGTAACGTTAGGCTATTATTATTTGACGAAAAGAAAGATTGTAATGATGATAATATAAGTACAGTATTGATGGTAGTACTGTTTTCTCTATTATTAGTGAAGATTTGATTTCGTGTAGAATAATACTAATAAGGCATGAGGGAGTGAGGGATGGGTAACATGGGTTGGTCAGCTGATATTGATTCACTATGCATGTTGGTTTTACTCTCGTCTTTGGTATTTGTGAAGAACAGGGTCTTTCGTTTTTTTATTACCTTTTTTTAGTTATTTTGGGTTATTTTTGGTAAAAGTAGAGAAGTACTGAGTTCACTATATTGTATCTTTTAGTATAATTACCCACTATTTTGAACCATTTAAAGACACTTTTCATCTATGGTGTTTCTCTAACCTAACCTAGACCACAGCAGACAGGGACCTAACCTGGTCAAACTACCGGGATATAACCGATGTAAACTATCATAAAGCGACCGGGGCAAATTCCCAGGAGCTAGCCGGATGTGGTAACACTGCGGCCTAGCCAAGAACGCAGTACTACTCTACTAATACCTTATTTTTACATATCTTTGGATGTTCTGTTCATTTGTACTGATAATTTTATCTTATCCTAACCTAACCTATGTTTATACTGTACAGTTTTATACAGTACCGGTATTCATTATTTACGGCATGTATCAGATTATTTCTAGAAATTTTTAGTTTTTACTTGTTATATAGTTCATAATTTTTATCATAATTATGGGAGAAAGTAACCTTTTACCACACCAAACATAACTTGCTTTATAATATTCATTATGTATTTTCCTGTACATTTTGACAACCAAATCTGAATAATTTAAGGTTGTTAAAGTAATAGCCTGTGTGTCCATCAGATTGGTGTGTCATGGTAATTCTGTAGTTGGAATGAAAGTGGAGTTCGAACCTCCCAATGGATTAGGCTACTTTACTTCATTGATACATTACAGAGCTTCCTTTCTATTTCTGAAAATTGAGTGCTGATTTTAATTAAATAAAACTTATCCTAACCAATTATTTTAGCCTGGGGCAACCTCTGGGGTTAGGTTAGGATGTTTCCTTCCAGTACAGTATTATGGTCAACAATTGACACTGCCCAGGGGAGTTGACTTTATTCTCTGTGAATACTAGCCTTCCTCCACAGGGCTAGAAAAAAGATTGTTGTAGGATCTGGTCACTTTGTGGTGGATTTGATGAGATATTCCCACTGCACTCCACTGCAATAGGAGGATTTTTTTTTCCCACAGCAGTGTGGACCGCCTGCACACGGGGGTGCATTTTCCTTTGCATACAGCAGTGTAAACTCCCTCCCCCTTATGGTCCCTTCAGGGCTGGTCTCATGGAAGGTACGGCCCCACTTGTAGCTCTTGTGGTAACATGGACTTGGGCCTACTGCACTGGCGGTGGTATCAAAGACCTTCCCCCCAATCTCCCTGGCGGTTGGAGGCCCCCAGACTCCCTGGTCCAGTAAGCTCTGGTACCATTTCCCTGGGATGTGCTTCGGTAGCCCAGACATAAAGGGCCAGCCCTTCCTTTATCTTAATTTGCTTTTTCACTGCGACCAGAGTGTACCAGGGGTCTGTGGGGCAGGCGGCCATTCTGCCCTGGGAGAACATCAACAACAACAACAATTAACAGTACCAATGGATGTGTAACCCCCTTAAGCATCCATTGGCACTGGCTTGGAACACAGCATCATCTTTGTTTTCATCGCACAAATAGGGAGAATGAAAAGTGTTAGTCAACTTAACAACTTGTTAGTAAAGAAACAAATTAAAGATAATTAGTGAAGAATAAAATTATTAGTATTTGACAGGGAAAAACTAATTGTGAATCTAAAGTAAAGAGGATATTAACAATTGAAAATGAAGAAAGATTGTAAAATTGATGAGGAAATATAAATTGAATAGATAGTGAATAATAAATTGAAAATTGGAAGTGATTAATAAATGTAAAGATTAATACAGTAGGCTACAGCAGTGAAAAACTAATTAAAGATCAATAATAAAAAATAAATCTTAAATGAGGGACTGAGTGTGAAATGAAATTATGAGTACAGTACAAGTATTTATTTGTGTTATATCAGGGTTGCAGGGCACCATTATATCACAGTTTTCTCTCATAACCATACACTGCCTTTCAGATAATTGAATGTGTGTCACTGTCGGGGTCCTCTGAAGCCACTGGGATAGAAGGGTAAGTCTCAGGGCTGTATGCAGGATGCAGGAACATTCATGGTATTGATAATGGCTTGTTAATAGTACGGTGACCACACAAGACACAGTATAAAACCATCATACCAGTGTCGTGCCATCTTCAAACACCATGGATATTCTTGTATATGGTTCTCAATGTTAGGTCTATATCCCTTGGATTATAAAAATGTTTATTTCAAACAGTACCACACTCTTACCATTTGTACTTGCTTGACTGGCAGAAAACTGTACAGTATGTTTTTATCTTTTCTTTCGGCTGGTCCTGTTAGGGGTTGCCACAGTGGGACATCCCTCTCCATCACCCCCATTCCCTGCAGCCTCCTCTGTCACACCAACCACCTGCATATCCTCCCCGACCACATCCATGAACCTACTCTTTGATCGTGCTCTTCTCCTGCCTGGCATTCCATCCATCCCTTCCCAGCATACCCCTTATTTTTCCTCTGTACAATTGGCAATAAAAGTATCAACACCACCCTTATGGACAGTGATATATAGGGTTGGTATTCCTGACTACACATGCGCCACTCACGGCCACACCTCTGGCACCTCGGTATGGCGTTGATAGTCGGAGGGGAATGACGTGTGCGTTTCCCTAAGCACTTCTCCTGTCTCCACTGTGAGTTTTCAAAGTTTTCTCTTGTTCTGAAATACTCAAACACTTTCGGTATTTTATTATAATAAATTTGCAAATAGTAATTGCTCTTGATCACTTATTATTCTTTCCCTAAATAGAAAATATTAACATTTTCATGAATGGATGAAAATACTGAATGTGTTTTGTAGAAAAGAGATAATTTGATAATAGCTCCCTTAATAATAGAATTATATAATTCATTTATATGTTATTGTGAAATAAGTTGTCAGAGGCAAGAGCCTACAATGTGCACCCTATTATTAACATAGCTTCATATCGGATTCACCAAATTCATCCAGTGATTCATTGGGGAATTATTAATCTCATTTTATTTAATTTTTTTCATGCTCCAAACCTACATTCATTGTTTGCTTGATGGACATTTAGTCTGGCACAGAGTGGGAGGGAGTCAGACTCATTCAACAAAGAGAGCAGTACCAACATCCTCACACCGTGACATCAAGACGGCTACTATACAGTCTAGTGGGGCCGCTAGGGCAGTGCCGCAGCAGCAGCCACACCAGGGTTACCATTTGGTATTTTTCATTACCAAATCAGGCCCAGTTTGGTAAAGAAAAATATGTTTGGTAAAGAATAATTATGATTTGCTATTGGACCTGAATGGTAGAATGTCTACCCTCTTTTAGATTAACTAAGAGAACTACAAAACCTTTATTTCCACAACATAAGCTACTGATATTTTTAAGGGGAGATATTACTAATATATATAATTTGTCTTGATATATATATATATATATATATATATATATATATATATATATATATATATATATATATATATATATATATTACTCTTGCTTTAATAATTTGCTAATGAAAAGTAGAGTTAAAAGGTAGATTTAATTTATAGGTATTGTATGTATTGTAGTTTGTGATGAAATAAGTTTGGCTAGAGTCAATTCGCGTATATAAAACTCCGTAGTGGTACAGCATGAGGTGTTTTTTTTTGTAGTTATGCATTTGGCTTGCTTAGATATATGTTAGTAGTGAAGAGTTGGCTGAGCCCCTCCTTTCCATCCAATACCTTCATTCTTTCTGTCCTGCCTGTTTGTCTCCTATTTTGTTGTATTGAGTCTTGCCAACGGCTAACACCATTTTGAATACACTGCTTCTCCTCCGGTCAGCAACGTTCAGCTCTGTTGGGTCTGGTTAGTACTGGGTTGGGTGACCACCTGAGAACACCAGATGGTGTTGGCATTCATTTATAGCCTCTGGCTAATACAGTAGTACTTTAGAGTGCATGGCTACAGTTTCTGTGGTCCAACTTTCGAGTCTGTTTATGGCTCTGTAAAATTCTCTCACTGATGCCAGAGGTTACCACCCCTGTGAACAGGGTGTGGCAGGGTTTGAGTCTGCTGTCTGAGGCCTTCCTGCTTAGGCAGCCATAGCTGAATCTAACTCGGGTTCCTGTTTCGGTACAATAGCCGCGGAGCGAGGGGCATGGGGGACCCCTCCTCTGTAAGATTCCCTAGCAAAGGGTTGCCTCCAGCATTGAGATGAAGGCCTGGCATATATAAAAATACAAACATATATATCTTTATGGCCTAGAATAGTCTTCTTTCTTGCCATTTTCATTCATTCAGTCCGTAGCTTATGTTGTTGAATTTTGCTTATTGTGTATACAATATTTCCTGACTATTGTGCTTCATTCTGTGTACATAATGGGCTAAGTAGACTGATGTATTTAACCATGCGCACTTTAAGAAGATTATGATAAATGTTATTTTGAGCTAATTATTGGCTTTATGTGATATCCCTGTAGGACCGAGTTTGTGCTTTCTGAGGCTGGTGATGTGACTTGGCGCGTGACTGATGGCTGCGATGCCCTTCCACTCTTCTCATGCCAGATGTATGAGGTTTACACTTATCAGAACCTGCAATGTTATGGCAATCGTACTCTGCTGCGCTTTGCTGCATATAATGGCCATATCATTGAGTTCAGGGTGAGTAATAGATTGGGGATGAAGCTGCATGGTAGTTAATACTGTAATTATGAAAAAACTCTACACATTATATCTTTGTGTTGGCTGGCATTAACTTTTAATTATTCAGCTGTACTGTACTATATTATTCTTAAAGTTTTTTAGTAATCGAGTATAGAGAGGTATATAAGAGGAAGGTGGGTGAGGTGCTGGAGGATGCAAGGCTGAGTATAGAGGAGGGAGTGGGAATGAATGATGTGTTTGAAATGTTTAAGAAACTTGTAATGAGGACAGCACCAGAGGTAGTGGGTTACAAGACACAGAAAAAGGGGAGTGCTTGGTAGTCAGAAGTGAAAGATGCAATAGAGAAGAAAAGGAAGGCATATAGGCAATCATTACAGAGGAATGTGTCAAAGAAAGTGGAAGAGAGAATATAGTGTATGTAAGAGGCAAGTGAAGAGGATGGTGAATGCGAGTAAAAGGAGAGTGGATGAGTGGTTTGGTAGGAAACTGAGTGAGAGAATTTTAAAGAAAACACAAAATTATTCTGGAAGGAGGTGAAAAAAGAAAGAGAAGGAAAGTCTGGTAGTGTGAGAATGAAGAGAGAGGATGGAGTTACTGAGAGAGAATGTGGAAGAGGCATTTTGATTGTTTGATAAATGAGGGGACGGGAGGGGAGGCAGTGGTGACATGCATGGGGATGGAGGCAGGTGGTAGACAACAGGGTGTACAGGTAGAATTAGGAAGGGAAGAGGTTAGGACACCAGTAGCAAAGTTGAAGGTGGAAAAGACACCGGGGGTGGACGGGATAACTGCAGAAATGTTTAAGTGTGGGGGGTAGGTGTAGTGAATGTTGCTTATATTCGGTACACATTGGCTTGGAGGCAGGGAAAGGTGCCAGAGGATTGGAGGAAAGCTATAATTGTACCTTTGTATAAGGAGAAGGGGAGTAAGGAGGAGTGTGGTAGCTATAGGGGAATAAGCCTTCTTAGTGTACTGGGGGTGTATGGGAAAGTTCTAACTGAAAGACTGAAGGAAGTAAAAGAAAATAAAGTTAGTGAGGAACAGGGAGGGTTCAGAAAGGGTAAAGGATGTGTGGACCAGATATTTGCATTAAAATCAATAGTGGAGAAATATATTAGGAAGGGTAGGAAGTTGTATACTGCCTTCATGGACTTGGAGAAGGCATACAATAGGGTGAATAGGAGAGCTATGTCAGAGGTGTTGGGGGGTCTCTGCTGGAAGGCATTGAGGCTTTTTATGCAGATACAAAAGCATGTGTGTGATCTGAGTGAGAGTTTTAATATTAGTGTAGGGCTGAGACAGGGATGTGTTATGTCACCATGGTTGTTCGATATATATATGGATGGTTGTATGAGAGAGATGAAAGCCAAAGTGAATGGTCTGGGGGTGAAGTTGAGGCTGAATGAAGTGATTTGGTCCTTGGCGGCATGTTTGTTTGCGGATGACACTGTGCTGATGGCTGAGAGTGAAAGGAATTTACAGAGAGTGGTGGACGAATTTCTGTCTGTATGTAAACGAAGGAAACTGAAGGTGAATGTGGGTAAAAGTAAAGTAATGGTATTTGAAAGAGCAGAAACTGAAGTGATTGACTTTGCTACACCTTACAGAGTAGAAGTACCAACTGGGACGAAGTGTGAGATAACTCTGAGGGGTGAGAGGATGGAGGAAGTGAAGGAGTTTATGTACCTGGGTACAGTTATGTGTAAACATGGAAGTATGGAAGGAGAAATAGGGAGAGAGCAATGAAGGGTAGACAGGTCATAGGATCACTGGGGAGGATAATGAAAGGTAGAAGTGTGAGTATGGAAGTGAAAAGGGGACTACGAAATAGTATAATCCTGCCAACACTGACATATGCGTCGGAGACATGGACATGGAGTAGGGCTCATCAGTCAAGAATAGGTGCTGTGGAAATGAGTTACTTGAGAGGTGCATGTAGACTTACTATGTGGGATGGAGAAAGTAATGAAAATGTGTATAAGAAATGTGGTATGAGTGAGAAGGCAATTGGTATTGAGTGTGGAGTGGTTGAGAGAGTGAAACGTAATACTCTGAGGTGGTTTGGACATGTAGAGAGAATGAAAGGTGAGGAGTTTGTAAAGAAGGTGTATGGAAGTGAAGTTGTGAGATGTGGTGTGAGAGGCAGACCACCAGTAAGATGGCAGAACAGAGTGGAAGAGTATGTGAAGGAGAGAAACATGAGGGGGAGGGGAGGGCTGGACCGAGTAAGGAGGGAGTGTTTGAACAGGGAAGATCGAAGACTTTTCTGCCGTGGCCACCCCCTTGGGGGGAGTTCCCGAAGGGAGCGAGGCGTCAGAGCTATAGATAGATAGATAGAAAGTTCCTCAAGCTGTTTGGCCTAGCAGTCCTGTGAAAGTGAAGTTGTGGGACGTGGTGTGAGAGGCAGACCTCCGGTTAGATGACAGAACAAAGTGGAAGAGTATGTAAAGGAGAGAAATGTGAGGGGCAGAGGAAGGCTTGACCAAGTAAGGAGGGAGTGTTGGATCAGGAAAAACTGGAGATACTTGTGCCGTGGCCATTCCCTTTGGGGAGTTTCCGGAGGAAACGGAGCGTCAGAGCTATAGATAGATATATTTTATTGTTTCACCTCATAAAGATCCATTAAATTTCATTTTTTAATGTCCTAAGTAAAAATGTTATCTTTGGTATATCTTTCTTGTGAAATATTTTCATACCCCATTCAGTTACATTCACTAAAGGTACAGCTGACTTATTATTCCTGACTATTTCAGCTGGACCAGCCAGTCATGTCACGGGACCTGATGTTATTGACGTATGATGGGTGGTTCATGCTGCAGTGTGAGAAGGTGAGCTCTTTACTTTGGATAGGAATGGACAACTACACAGGAGAAGAATAATGTTGAAGTAATTGATAAACATAGGTGTGAGGAAAAAATTAATTGTTATTGAATTGGAGTACAGTACTACAATTTCTCCTAACTACACCAGAAAACAGACCACCTTAGCCTATGAACAGGGGATCTGTTTTGTAGCATTGTTGAAAGGGCTGAGTAGTCTCTATCTATAGTCAGATGCAAATATGAAGCTAGTTTGGGGCGGGGAGACTATGGGACTTTCCCACCCAACAGTGTTGTCATTTAACCCAAACAAGGCATACAATATCTCGTATCTTCGTTATTTGGAATTTGAAATAGTCTTTAAAACTTAGAAGAAGAAAAATTATATGAATAACCTTGATTATATGATGTATATGTGTCAATATTTAGGATACTAACTGTCCTTTATGTATGGCAGTGAATCTAATACACATGACAACACATACTACTCTGCATTGGTGTCATGTTGTGGTTAAGGTGGCCAAGTCACCCCTCCTGGGTCTCAGTCACTACCCCCTGGTAGGGAAGAATAGAATGAATGATAGGGGGAGGGAGGATGTCTATAGGTGCAGTTCAACACTTGAGACGTTCATTCATGAACCCATACTCGTAAATACTTTATGTATACACTACTATATATAATTTATATGCCTATGTACTATTGAGCATTGTGTTTTAAGTATTTGTATAGAATTAATTATATATCGTTATGTATTTTCCATTTTTATTACATCATAGTAACAACGAAATATAAAAAATCATTTTCAACACTGACAACACTTCTGAGATTAATTTATCACCCCTAACACAACCAGCGCCACCACTGAACACCACGAACTCAAGTGGCCATTGGAGTGATCACAGTCGAGGTAGTAATACTACCTCGATGGTGGAGTGATAGGACACTCAGTACAGTTAACTACCGTATATATTTGTATATATAATATAAGAGATATTATTTGCAACACATGCAAGCTAAGAGGGTGTTTGTGTGTGTTCTATCTTCCCTTCAACCAAGCACAGTGAACATGTGTTTGACATCAACTCCCAGGGGTACAGTAACCCTCACACCCTGACCTGAGCAGAGTAGAGACTAGACAACGCTGTAGAGTATGAAGGTTGCTGCCCAAACTCGCTTCATATTTTCATCCGACTATAGTTTGTCCAGAACAAAGATTCCCTTAAAGTCTATTTTTCAAAGATTAAGGCAACTTGTGCAGTATTTTTCCAATGTTCTATTATTTGTTTTGTATTGTCTTTCACAGCTAAATATGCCAGAGGTTGCCCCAGATCTTTCTTACTCACTCCTACCTGCTCTCTCCGATGGATACTTCTCTGATATCACAATCATTTCCAAATCTGGCAGAAAGGTGAGAAGTGGGATGTTTTAGCAAAGGGATGTCCAAGTAGCCGAAAGTTAATACAGGTATCCTACAGGTAATATTTGCTGGACATCATAAACTACTGCTGCTGATTATTGTAGCTCATTATATTCTGTGCCACATATGTGATACTGACAATGCATTTCTTTCTATAGATTTATACAGAGTGATTTGGGAAATGGTGTGACAAAATTTTATCCTTGAATAACATGGGTTTTCATGTGACCTTTATATGACTTTAGTTAAAGTAGATTATCCATAATGTAAACTGTTTTGTGGAAGTTGATTGAGAAAATGTTGATATGTGTAACATCTCTGTCAGCACCTTACCCCTCTACTGTATATAGACATAAAATATTGTATTGGAATGGAATCTCTTTACTAGTATGCTAAGGTCTCTTTGACTCTTCTTCCTTGGACAGGTGGAAGTGCACAGTATTGTGTTAGAGTCGAGCATGCCAGGTCTAGCGTGGGAGAGTCTGTGTGGCCTTGAGGATGCCGCTCTGGACACAATCCTCCACTATCTGTATTGTTGTTGCCTACCCTCCAGTCTCACCCTCGACACTGCTGCTGCCACCATCACTGCCACACATCGCCTCTTGGGCTTTGATGAATTAAGGGGAAAGTGTGAGATCTTTGTACGCAATACAACACTAAGGAATCGTAAGTATTCAATATGGCCAGAAAATTAAAAATTGTTCAAGTAATATGCCTGACTGTTTCTAGTACATGTTCATGCATTCTAATCTTGGTTTATTACATTTTCCTTCTAAGCACAGAAAAAAAAATATTAATGATATTGAGTTACCAGTATTGAGCGTAGGATAAAATGTAACAATACTCTATACAGTAGTTCATTTTGCATCCCAAACAGTACTGGTCCTTGTTTTATATCAAAGGTCTAGTCACAAGTAATATTCTGTTACTTCATTAAGCAAATGAAAACTGTTAAATACCTTGGTGTTCTAGTTAGGACTTACTGTACTTTTCTGTTGGTATTAGGTCTAGTTAGCCTAATGGGTGAAGTGCAGCAGTGTGTGAAGGCCATGGTGCAGATCTTTACCCCTACAGACCCGGCCGTCACTAGCCCATCACACCTCATCACCATGCTCAAGGCTGCACTCAGACAAATGGCTATTGGTTAGTTCTAAGTCTTAGCTCCTGTTGGCATGCATACAGGTCGGCACCTGCAAAACCATTCCTGATAAATTGGTTGTGCATATATCCAAACTTTTAGTTATCACACAAAGATATGGTAAATTAGTTACCGGTAACACAGCTTGATTCAAACATCCCATTCATTTTGTAAATTATTTCTCATGGTATGTTATTGTTTTTTAATGTTAAGTGTATATCTGTTTGATTCAAGTGTACAAGTATAATTGGTATGGGACAGGTGTGGTGAAGGTGGTGGAAGTGAGCCGTGAATTTGAACACTGTGGGCGATGGCTAACACAAGCGGAACAGCACGAGGTGATGCGCTATACTCGGTCTCGTCTTCCTTTCTTATTGGAAGCTGTGATTTCCCTCTTGCGTAATATGAGAACCTCCCTTGCTGCCCTTAACCACCACACGAGACAACAATTGGCTCAGCAACTTGTCCCTGAAGTAAGTGATGAAGGCTGTGAAATCATTCAATGAACTCTTCAAAAATATTTCATCAATATGTTATAATTATTTGCAGAGAGCAGTTTTAGAAGTTAAGGGTCCAATATATCAGCCAAGAGAATCCTGAATTTGTTGTGTGTCTTGCAGATCAGCTCGGTATTGCAGACAGTGTGTGTTGATGTAGGATCTCTGCGCACCAGTTTGGAACACATCATTCAGGCATCCCTTGAAGCAGCACACTCACCCACACACCTCCTGGCCAAGTCACTCAGGAATGTATGTGGCTTTGGGTTATGTTTTGTTGTATATTCATAGATATTTTTGCCCATCAACTCTTGGGATATTGAACTGTATGGAATGCCCAAGTGGCAGGCATATTTATTATAGTCAGGATGAGGAGTTTGGTCAGAAAATTCAGTAAAATGTTTAGAAAAAACAAAAAATTATTCTGGAAGGAGGTTAAAGACAAAGAGGAAATAGAAAGGCTGGCAGCGTGAGAATGATGAGAGAGGATGGTGTCACTCTATGGAAGTAAGGAAGTGAAAAAAATGTGGAAGAGGCATTTTGATTGGTTGATGAATGGGGGGATGGGAGGGAAGACTGTGGAGACATGTATGGGGATGGAGGCAGGTGGTAGATGACAGGATGTACAGGGAAAACTAGGGAGGGAAGAGGTTAGGAAATCAATAGGAAAGTTGAAGATGGGAAAGGCACCGGGGGTGGATAGGATAACTGCTCATCCCCATCCCCCTCCGTCCCTCCACCTCACTCTCGTACACTCTCTTAACCAACCTCTCGCTTCCCATACGCTCCACATGACTGAACCATATCAAGGTGTTCCTTTTCACATTCTCCCAACACATTCACACCCACACCACACTGCTCCCATACTTCTTCATTCATCAGTTTGTCTCTCCATGTCACTCCAAACACACTTCTAAGGTAGCTCATTTCCACCTCTAACTCTTGATTTATGTTTTTCCAGCATCGTCCACTTTGCACTTCCATTTGTCGGTGTCAGGATTACCACACTGTCATGTAGCGTTTTCTTGACTTCCATACTCATTGCCCTATTCCTTGTCACTGCTTTCAGTGTTCCTACAACCCTCTTTCCCTGTTGTACCCTCTCGCATCTCATTGTCTAACCTCCCATCTTTATTCATCACACTGCTCAAATACTTAAATGAGCTGACATTCTCCATAACTTTGCTCTTCACTACATTCACCT
Organism: Petrolisthes manimaculis; assembly: GCA_034508575.1. Lineage (NCBI taxonomy): Eukaryota > Metazoa > Arthropoda > Malacostraca > Decapoda > Porcellanidae > Petrolisthes > Petrolisthes manimaculis. The sequence goes on along the minus strand of JAWZYT010000437.1, from coordinate 144,943 downwards.
TCAAGTTCCATTTCTCGCACACATCTCCAAACATACTATATCATCAGCAAACAGCAAAACAGGCAACTTCTACTCACTCCCCTCCCTTATCAGAGGTACACCAACACACACTGCTCTTCCCTGTATTTCCCTGTATGTGCAGAGAATGCAAGGTGTGGAGTTTGTAAAGAAGGTGTATGATAGTGAACTTGGTGTGAGAGGCAGACCACTGGTTAGATGGCAGAACAGAGTGGAAGAGTATGTGAGAGAGAGAAGTGTGAGGGGGGAGAGGAGATGGAGCAAGTGAGGAGAGGGTGCTGGAACAGGGAATACTGGAGACTCTTCTGCCGTGGCTACTCTTTCGGCAGGAGTTCCCGGAGGGAACGAGGCGTTGGAACTGTAGATAGATAGACAGGAATATTTCATCAGTTTACATCAGTACCTCTTTACCATGAATGATACTCCTTCAGATGCCATGTATCAAGGCATCTGGATTAAAATTGGACATTATTTTGCATCTCTCTCACTCTACTTTCATTTCATAGGTGAGAAAATTAAGCAGAATTTTTGCCTTTAGTCCTGATCTTGCACAATAAAAGAAAGATAAGATACTTTCATCCTTACCCTGCAGACCAATCTCTGTCTTTCACAGGACCTTCACCTGCGAGAACTCCAGAAACTGCGTATTTTACAAGAAAACCTAACGTCCTTCCTCAACTCACTGGTGCACAAGCGTGAGCAGTTTGAGGAGATGGGTGGCAGTGCAAGGGTGAGGGGAGTGGCAAGGATCATTGAGCACTTTACTGAGGAGCTCACTGTACTCACCTTTAGGCTGGAGGAGGTTGCCATGGCCCTGGATGAGACACTTGAGTGGTCAGAGTTCAAGTTTGTCTTCAAGGGTGCCACATCCAAAGTGGTGAGTCTCAAGGCCAGGCTAAGAGAGATAAACTGACAGACACAAATTGCAACAGAGACATATAAAATGAAAGAGACAGACAAATTGATTTATACTGTATATTATATTTAGATGGCAGAACAGAGTGGAAGAGTATGTAAAGGAGAGAAGCATAAGGGGTAGAGGAGGGCTTGACCAAGTAAGGAGGGAGTGTTGGAACAGGGAAAACTGGAGGCACTACTGCCGTGGCCACCCCCTTGGGGGAGTTCCTGGAGGGAGAGAGGGGTCAGAGCTATAGATAGATAGATAGATTATATTTGTTTTCAACTTTATCAACATCCCAGGGAAGCATCGTGGATCGACTGGTGGAGCATCGAGGGGTGGTTGAATCACTGGTGCTGGAACTGGTGGAAAGGGTAGCACATCCTGCCTTCTCCACCTCCCTCCACCACCTTGGTCTTCTGCCGCCCTCACAGCACCCTTCCACCACCGAATCCCCCTCCCCGGACCTTCCCAGACCGCAAGGTATAGCTACTGTTTTCGCTTCCTTCTGTGCTTGTTGGGTCCCCAGTCACACCCTTTCCATTCTACAACTGTTCCTCCTTTCCTTCAATTTCCTTCATGCTTGCTTTCCCCCTGTCTATCTCCTTCTCCCTTGTACTACAGTTTTCCTTTGTTGCCCTCTAATTTTCTCTTAATTATGAGATTTAATTATCATTTTTTGTTTGGGCATATGGTGTTATGACCTGATGCACTTCCTGTATTGTAAAGAATATAATATATACTATAAATTATATTGTATTTATTTCTTCACCACTAGAGTTCCGTCCGTCATCAGCTGACCTGTGCTCCCCTGGCGATTGTGAAGCATTTGGTGACACCAGTTCACGAAGTAATTCCACCACTTCCTCCTCTGACAATCCTCCCTCATCTGCCTCCTCCACCACCACTCCACGCCTCCACCACCGTTCCTCGCAGCCAGAAATGGAGGAACCGCTTAGGGAGGAACAGACTAATATTTATGGCAAGGTTAGTACAGTATATACAGTATTCTCCAACATTCACTGATACTTTTTGTAGTAACTCAACATTTAATGTATTAATTCTATATTATCATTTGTTATAAGTAGATCGACACTTTGTTGATAGTCTCTTAGTCTCTGTCGTCTACGCTCTTATTTTTATTCCTGTAAAAAAATGTTTCTGGTGGTATGTAACCAATGTGAAATTGCCACCATGTACTGTAGTTCCGGTTCCATAGGTGTAGGAATTGAAACTGCTCTGTAGTTAGCTGGCAACCCCCTGGGAAAAAAGTGCAACACCAGACAGGGAATCTTCTTTAACCATTCCATGATGGGACATTCCTGGGAGGGAAAAAGAAATAAGCAACCAGTTGCCTGACCAAAGACTAATATCACTGTCATTTCTTTTTATTACTTTTTGTATTCATGTGGTAGTTTATGAGGAATGTCTAAAGGTAAAATAGTATATGTATCTGTTTGCTGACAGCTGAGTCTAGTGCAGCGTGTATGTGAGCCACCCCTCTCCCGGAGCAGCCCCCTTGCCCTCAACATTGCCCGCCTCCTGGCTGACCCGGTCCTCAGCGATATGACTTTTGTCGTCGTCCCTCCTGCAGGTAACAATCTGATCTTGTTGTTGTAGTGAGAGCCTATAGACCCTGATGTGTCTTTCTGCCTCACTATCACTTCTTTCACTTTTACTTATAACAAAAGCTGGAAAATGAAATTTTGTACTATTGCATCAAGAGGATAAAGCCAGTTCTTCATTCTTTATAATAATGAATATAATATCACTATAGTTGTTCCTGAAACATTTTGTCTCTCTTTAAGTTATTTTTTCTTAACAGATGATGAAACTTCTCCATCATCAAGCCAGGAAGAGTTAGACACTCTAGAGGGTCATGACAACAGCCAAAATATTAGCAAAGACACCAGGATCCATGGCACTAATGAGTTCTGTGATCCCACCTCTCAGCAAGGTGCCAGGGTCACTTCCACAGTAGTCCGCAAAGTCAAAAAGTCCCTCAGCCTCGATCGTCCGTCCGTGCGAGTACCCATGCCCACACAAGCCTATAGCCTCGACTGTGATGCCATGACTTGTCTCAACACCATGACAATACTGCCCTGTGACATAAAGCAATTGGGGGCAGATGTCAAGGTGACCAGACAGACCAGGGAGAGTGAGAGACCAAACAGTGGGGAAGCTAAATTCACTGCTGTAAATTGTGATGATAATCTTAAGTTAAATGATGACAATGTTAGTTTTAGTGACAGTGAAAATACTAAGCATAAAACCCTTACTACTCCAGAAACTGGGAGACATAAAGTGGACGGGGTGGCTTTGCAGTGGGATTGTGATAAAAATGACTCTGTAGTTGAACTGTGTTGTAGCCTAAGACATTCTACGACTCTGAGCAAAACAGACACTCAGGGTAATTCCAATGTGGAAGGCACATGTGACTGTAATAATTCTGACAATCGTTTTGTGAACCTTTTAGATTTTGTTGACCAGGATGACCTACTTAATATGGGAGATGAGACGGGGGAATTGAGGAACATGAAAGGAGATGTGATTGCAACCACTCGGCAAGGAAGTGAAATCAAGGATACCAAAGCTGCTTCCCATAGATCAAAACAGTGTATTGAAACCCACCCCAAGACACATTCAGGTGATGTAGAGAGTGCTGAAATGGACAGTACACTGAAGACTAACAGTACATCAAGCCCTGAGAGTGATAAAGTGACAAAACCCATAGAAGAGAAGGAAAAGAAGGGTCGCCTCACCAAGACACCTAACATAGTAATTGATGATAGTGCAGTGGGAACCAAACATTGCAGCAATATGGAGAAGAACAGAAGCCTTGAGCAGCGAACACAATGCAGCTGGGAAGGAGTGGAGCTACAGGCTCATCGTGTGGTGGTGGCAGCGCGCTGTGAATGGTTCAGGCGAGCTCTGCTCTCTGGGATGAGGGAAGCCATTGACAGGTGTGTACTGTAAATGGAAAATATTGCATCTTGTAGTCATGCTTTTTTATAGTTAATCACCTTTCTTTGTAGATTTGAGGAAGAAGTGGCATTCTGGCATAGAATTGAAAATACAGTAGTTGTGGAATGGTTTCTTTTACTAACTGATATGAGTGAGAGTAACTTAGCTCTATAAAAGCTATATTTTAAAATGGAACCCTCACAAAGGACATATATATATCTTTTACAATGATATAAAGAAATTAATAATTATACACCATGAAAAAAGTGAGGTATCATTATCACATTACTTAAAAAAAAAAGAGAAATGTCCTGAAATTGACTACAAAAAATCCTGTACTGTACTGAAATTAAAAGTATTTAGGTTTATCAAGAAAATGTGTTTGTCTACAGGTGTATCGTGGTCCATGGTTGCAGTGTACAGACTTTCCAGCTGCTGATGCAGTTCCTGTATAGTGGTCATGTGGAGTGTGGCAGCCTTCCCCCTGACCAGCTAGTTGACCTCCTAGTGCTGGCTGATCACTATGGAGTAAGGATGTGATTGATTACTTTGATTGAAGTAAAAACTTGTACCATACTTTCAGATTAGGAGCCATTGCCTCTTCCACTCAACTCCTGAGTGACTGGGAACCCTATTCTTGAAACACTAGATTTAAGTCTAGAAATGGATGAATGCATGCTTAATTAAACGAAAAAGTGGAGTCTGCAATTATTATACACTCGGAATCAGTGAAATGTGCACAGTGTATTTTGTATTGTTAATTGTGTAATGCCTTGATACCATTATATCTGAAGAAATTTGTTAAGCCAGGTTTCATTTCTCAGTCTCTACTAAGTTAACAAGAAACAAATATTTTTAGCATTTCACATACAGTAAAAGTCCTGTAATCCATATTGCAGGGGACTGAAGGTCATCCGGACTAGAGACCCTATATAGAGAGACTGGACACCGCCAATCTTTGATTTTTTTATCTAGTTTTCCGCGATACCTCTCAAGTTTGTATAGGAAAAATGTATAAGATGCCAGATACTACCAGTTAGTAATCTATTGTTGACATTCGTGGGCAAAATATTGACGAAAGTTGCATTCTTTCCATATACAGGTATATATTTTTTAATTCTATAAGATCCCTGAAGTTATAAATACTATTATACGTCATGTATTCGTTATTTAAAGCACATAATAGGACGTGACGAGTTGCCAGACGAGGCTACTAAACCAAGGCGGTTAGCTGAAAGACGACCAGTGTTGCCAGGTGCAGGGAAATTTATGTTTTAGGGAATATTGAAGTCCACACATGGAGATTATAATTAAAGATTGTTCAAGAGTAAACAGGGAATTTTCTATCAGACGAAATACCAACAAGACCGTCAGTGTTCAAGAGTAAACAGGGAATAATTGAGGTAAAAAGGGAAATTTTGATGTTGAAGTTATAGGGAAATTTCGTCAAGTCTGCCAAGCAGACCAGGCAACACTGAAGACAACAGTTGTAGTCAATGTGTTTAGTATATCTGTAAAACCTTTAATACTACGGTTAGTTTAATTAATTTTTGTATGAAAATGGTTTCTGTAGGTGTATTACCAACGTTTACACACTACTATTTACATGATGTTCGCATAAATATGAGGGAATTTATTGTCACAATAAATGGTTAAATACAGTATTTTAGTACTGATTCGTCACCGTACAGTTCGACATTCTGTAAGGCTTAGGGAAGTTTTCAAGGAATATTTATGTTAACTCGAAGATCGACTAAAAAATATCTTTGCTGGTTTATCTAAAGAAGATATTGTATAAGTATAACAACATTCTAACGAATAATTAGTCACGCAACATAGTAAAGGCAAAATATACATTGTGCCGAACCTGCTAGCAGGCAGATACGAGGAATATCAAACATGGCGGCCTATATATTCAGCCAATCAGCGAGCAGCACAAAATTTAGATGTCCAGTCTCTCTATATAGGGTCTCTAATCCGGACTATTGTTTTTTCGGACTATTAGTTGGACCTCTAAATACAAATATGGAAAAAGAAACACACAAATTATAGGATTACAGTAAACTCTCGCTATCTTGGATCAATCGGGGGGAGACCCTTGTCAAGTTATCAGAAGATCCAAGATATCAGAGGGCTTAAATTTGATGCGTACGACTGTTTGCCAGCACACTCGCTCTCAAAACTATGTGTGCTTTCACTCGTATCTCTGGTTCCCATACACAGCTAGTGACAAACTAAAAATAATTCTAAACTTGAGCCCAAAGTATGGAAAATTAATGTTTTGAAAGGTTGTTCATTTTAAAAGGGTAGACCTAATAGCATGAGTGTAGTGAGTGAGGGTGATGGTTGACAAGTTCTGTTTACACCAATAATTCAAAAATTTCTACTCATACATATATATTTCCTCAGTTTATATTTATTGTTCTTTGTAATTTTCTTGTACAATCACTTGCACTCTTCACCATATCAAATGTCTGTACCGGGATATATGCTAAAAATATGAAAAATGTCCGTTTTGAAAAGTTGTTCACTATAAAGGGGTTAGGCTTATCACGAGCGTGAGAGTGATAGTGGGGTGGAAATATCAGTTATCACTAAAACTCATTGAATTTTCATTCATGCACAAACATTCCTTAGTTTGTAATAATTCATTTTGGTAATTTTCTTTGAAAAATCACTTCCACTTAATATTAATTTGCGCATAGGTACACCTAATAGGTGGGAGAGTGTAGTTGGCCAAGCTATATGCGAATCACGTAGGCATATGTGAGTCAGAGTATCCGTGGTCGGATTAACAGACTTTTACTGAAGTTAGGTCACAGAAACTGACAGGCTGCCAAGTTGAGTAAGATAAAAGTTTGAATTTTTTAATTATCCAAGGTAAGCCCTGCAACTAAGTAGAACATATTGGGCATGATAAAAACATGGTACTTTATATATTAATGTGTTGTTGGCACTGCCAAATTTGATAAGGAAATATCTGGAAAGTACTGTAGACATTAGAAGTTGCTGACATACTATTTTTTAATTCCAATTTCCTGAAGTTCATAATAAATAAAAAGTACATTGGAAGCCACAAAGTGTCGTAAGTTCCATGATACCCTTTCAATATCCACCGTACAGTATGTGAGCCTTTTGCCAATTGCTATTTTTATAAAGCATTTTAATTGCATGACTATCTTGTCATTCTTTGGTACTGTTTGAAACGATGGTGAAATTGAGTGGATAGGCTGATATATTCTCCGTTTTACAGGTTGATGCATTGAAGTTGATGGTGGAGTCAGGTTTGGAGCAACATGTTGATGATGAATCAGTTGTGCCACTGCTCACTGTTGCTCATCATTGCAATGCTGCTCACTTAAAGGTATGTATGGTAGACACTATCTGGAGAAGCCTAGGAAATATTTAGATTTCTTCAATGAGGGACTGAGTGTAAAATGAAGTAATGGATTCACGTATTAGCATTAGTTTGGTCAATTGTTTTATAATCATGACTAATAGCCCATCTCTATCAGGATGTGTGTATACAACACTGTGTGGTGAGTGCAGCATTGTTTGAGGGAGAGACATTAACCCAGCTTCCAGACGACCTCAGAGAACATCTTACCCAGGCTCTTGGCAAGCATAGGCAAGTTGGTTGTTCATGTCAGTTTAATTTAAATGCTATTGAATAACATTTAATCCTTAAACACTGTAAATAATAAACTATCTGGTGACCCACACAAAATAAGAGGAGAGACAACCAAATCATCAGTTGTATTGATATCATCATTAACTGTTTCAATCATTATTGGTGGGCAGGATAGGATTTATAGCAAAGGAACTTGTGGCATATTGTACAGTCTATACTGGTAGGTTTATATATGCAAACCTCAGGAGTGTAACCATATTTTTCCATTTGAATTTGGTGTTAAGAAAACAAATATATGATAAAAAGTTTGAAGAGTAACTTTGTTTTATCTGTTATCCTCAAACAATGATAGAAAATGGATGGGTGCCATAGGACAGGAGGTGCTTGTAGGAGGCGAAGGGATGGGTGGTGAGGACAGTCCCCTCTCTGTGTCTTCAACAGACCCTCTCATTGATGACTCGTCCAGTCTGACACCATCACTTCAGGTATTGTCCTTCATCCTTTCTTTTTATTGTTCCACCTGAAGGTTCATTGTACTCTGGACCATGCACTTTGTGACCATATTTGCCATTAGTAAATACTGTATATGTCCAGAGGGTCTACTGTAGGTGATTGCAAGATACATGTTAAGGCCAATGGTAGAATATTCCATCTTAGTGTAGTCTTGTATACTTTTTGTTTTCATCATCGTATGCAGAAATTTCAAACAATAGTAAAAACTACCCTAAATCTCATGTTTCTCAGTATGGTGTGGGTGAGGAGTCGGGAGTGGAAGGCAGCGAAGGGAATGGTGGGAGTGGAAACCTCAGACTAGAATCAGTAGTTCGTCATCTGAGGGAGATAGTGGGCCCTCAGGTTCCTCGCTCCACGTTAGTTGAGATAACTCTTGCCGCCGACTACGACCTCAACCGTGCACTTAACTTCTTTTATAAGTAACTAGAAAATTGAAGAGTGTGATGGAAGTTTTGAGATTCATGGAATAAGGTAAATTCAGTATCCAGGTTTGTTACAAGAGTGTTTGCTACCAAAGTTTTGGATAATACTGTAAGCAGGACCTATACTTAACCTTGTGATTGACTCAAGGAAGAATAGTGATCCTCTGCTTTGATATATTGTAAAGGGAACTTTATCCCACTTGTTACCAATTTAGGAGGCAAATATTTTTCTGGTCAAATTGGAGGGTGCTGTTTCCTCCGTAACACAAATTAAGCTTATGTATTTTCTTTCTAGGGTTACAGTTCAGAGGTATTGCCAGCTTCTAATTTACCAACAAAATATATTCCCCCTTACTCATTGGTGGACATTGCAGTTACTTAAGGGGAGGGTATAGTTTGGACATTTTTGGAGATAATGATTCCTCCAAACAATTCCCAGCAACAGAACACCATTATTTTTGTTCATCTGGTCCTGTTTCCTGGCATACTTTGGAGGAATCAAGGCACTCCAATGTAACAAAAGTTTACTCTCCCCTTAATGGAAGACTCTTGTTCATAGATTGGGGGCTACTGATTCCTCCAAATTATACTGTACCAGGAAATAATTAATAGCCTCAATTTTACTAACTAGGTATGTGTTTTCTGACGTAGTTTAGAGGAATCGGTAACATTCCAATTCACCATCAAGAGAGAGTCCCTTACAGTACTGTACCTATGACTGAAAGAAAAGGAAAGGAAATAATTATACCGTCTCCTATAAATGTGTGTGTATTTTTCCAGGCTAGTCATCTCTCTATTGATGTGTTGGGAAGTTGGTGACATTGTAATCTGTACTACATAGCCTTTGTTGCCTTGTGTTCAACGAAGGGTAACCACAAAAATTCTTATTCTTAGGGAAGATGCTGTAGTATTTACCAGTAAAAGTTTGTAGAGAGAGAGAGAGCATGTGTAAAGATAGCTAAACCATAGCACTTACAGACAGACTTGATTTCTCACCATTTCTTTAACTTTGTACCTACTCTTAAGTCTAAAATAGGAAGTTTATGCAGTATATTTGGCTGGAATGATGTAGATATTGATGGGAAGGAGTCTTATTGTAAACATAATAACCGGTACTTACTGGTGGAAAGTGGATGTGTATTGCAGCTAGCACTAAGCAGAGTTATTTTACATTTATATTATAAATTGGCTTTAATATTTTTATGGTATATACCAGACTTACTAAATGAAATATTATAAAATTATATAAGTATATAACTATATATATTGTATATAATCAGATTGCAATATTGTATTTTTAAATGCAAACATTAAAGGATCCGAGGAATATAAGAATTGGCTATATTTATTTTTATTGGGCCAAGCTTTTGAATATCTAGTTTAGATTACCAGTTGTCAATAGCTGACATTGGTGTATGACATGCACTTCACCAGGAACCCCATTGAGGTTTTTAATTACCAAAGCAGATTACGCAAACTAATAATATTGTCCCCTTGATAATATTCTAGTTTGTGTTAAAAGCAACACAAAAGGGTCCTGCATTGTCAGAACTTTTCAATCTGAATACATTGCAGAGATTTCCTAATCTGAAGGAAATTAAGTGTCGAAAAAAACATTACTTTGTGGTGATGTGGCACTTTAGCCATGTGTTTTTTGATAGACGTACGCTTAATAGGTATTAGAGTATTTCTCTTTGTGTGTATGGCAATAAACATCTGGAGGTACGATATTGACTCTAGATATTCAGTCAGTGTTGTGTTTTATAGTATATAGTCAAGGTCACTAGACCACTCCCTTTAAATAGTCACAGAGGACCAGGTGTATAAGCTCCTCCTTATCATAAAAATCCACCTCAGTCAGTTTCATCAAAATCCTGTTCACCATCTTCTACTGCCACCATACCATACCCACTTCAACTCTCGGGACATGAGCAGTGGAATATTGCAACCTGAAATGTGGATGAACTACACAAAAGTTTTCTCAGGAATTTATTTCAGTGAAAAGAAAGAAAAACTAGCTCCCAGGTGGTGCATAAATATCAACAAAATATTTTGTTATTATCATTACTTCAATAGTTTTGTGCCACGTATGTTTTGTCTTTTTAACCTGTCCATTAAAGCAAATTCATTGACATCTGAATCACAGTATAAGTATATGGCATGAAGTTTATTCTGCTCGTTTTGTTCCATGTGCCAGTTGTCCCCGTTTGTTTATCAATTTATTTGTACCGTCTTAGTATCAAGTCCCCGAGATGGCATGGTACTAATTTTTCCCTTATTGTATTGAATTCCCTGTACAGTATATTAAAAGTGTGGTATACAGTAATTGCTTGGTCATGCGAGGTGCATTTAATTGGTAGGGCGGCAGTTTGAGAGTTGGTCCTGTTTATCTTTATGGAGCTTTCAGATTTCTTGATTGAACTATCACCAACTTGTTAACTTGATGTGCTTCAGAGCAGACTGGCAACCAAGCCAACATCAATGCTTAGTTTGGTCTCCCCTCTGGCCTGAAACATCTTTAATTTGACTACAGTAGGCCCTTGATACAATACCAATGTATTTAACACTAATCATTTCATTAACACAGACATAGTTGGTCATTTAGTGTGTTTGTATGGATGGTAATGGATGAGAAAAGTCTGGGATGTAGTGCATACAAGTATTCATTCATGTTATATCAAGGGTCTACTTTACAAACTTGGCTTTATGAAGTAAGAAAAACACTTTATATTACTGTCCAGTTATTTTGTCACAACTTTTGTAGATCACATTATGATGAAAATGCTGAATGGGTCTTTGAGAGGCCTTTATACTTCTTGTTGCTGGTAGTGTATTATTACTGGCTTTGTTTTGTACTTAGTTAGTGGTTCATATATTCCTTTGTTGTGTCTGCAGGTGAAATTGGAGGAATACGTAGGAACGGAAGATTCCTTGCTCCTTGCCTTCCAGCTACATCTACCAATCTATTTCTCCTTTTTTTTTTCCTTCCCTTCCTTTCCCTTTCCTTTCTTCATTCCTTTTTATATTTCTGAAATTTTTCATTTAAGGAATTCCCCTCTATTCTTTATTATGTTATTTATCTAGCCTTTGTAGTATTAATTGGAACAGTAGATTAAGAGCAAGATGTAGGATAGAAGTTTCTATTGTCACATGGGTGAGGTACACTCCAAGGTAACTTCAATATGACCAGTCCTGGGAGTGGTGTAGTGCCAGGCGAAAGGGACAGTCTGAGTGAAACACTGCTGAAAGTTTGGAGTAATCAGTAGCCCTCCAATCTGACCACAAAAGAGTATCCCCTAATTTGAAAGGTCCTGTGATATTGTAGACAAATTGGGCGCTGCTGATTCCTCCATACAGTTCCACAAAATAGGTCATACTGCTGGAAATAATGAGGCAAAAAGTGAGTGGTATAAATTTCTACAGTCCTATGCATTCTCTGGACAGATTTTAATGTTCAGCTGCCTTCAAGGGTGATCCTCAGTCTGTGATGATGCCACACCTCTTTTGATGATATTCTCACCACTCAATTTTTATGTGTCTATTTTAAACAAATCCATTGGCCGTCACAGGATTGGTCATCTGATTTTGTGGAGTATTATGATTACTACCAAAAGATATCTTTACACACACACACACATTCAAAGTCAAATGGCAACATTCATGTCCCATATTACCCCACTCAGGGGTGTAGGGGCCTGAGGCTGGTCTACTATGGCCTGGTCATTTCAAATTGGATAGAAATTAATATGGAGACAGAACTACACATGCATAGATAACTTCCTGGATGTTACAACTATGTGAATTCACACACACATGGACACACATACTGTACACTAGTTTATATCCAGTTATTAAGGAATGGTAAGGAAGGGATGTCTTGTTAGTTGTTAAATGTCATAGCAACATCTGTAGAGTGCTATACAGTATTTAAGTTTTTAATACCAAAGTAGTTATAGTACTTCAAACTCCTAATTCCTCCACTGTTTTTTATGATAAATTTGTAAGGATTTGTGTTCATGATCCATTCCTTCCCATGCAGTATCTTATGGGAATCTTTTTCTTCACTATAACTGCACTGTTAATAATCAAACATTGCTGATATTTTTTATTCACAGTATAGCTGTTATTATGAGAAGCTTAAGGGTGTGTTATAATGATTGCAAAGTCAGAGTAACTGATTCCTCCACAGAAATCCTAGAAATGGGCTCTTTATTTTGTGGATGTGATCCTTTTCTGAGAGTAGTTTGGAGAAATCGATAGCATCTGATATGGCATAATTATAACTATCCCTTATTTCAACAGGCATTGAATCCAATTTGTGTATATTTTGTCATGTACTGTACATATGGTAGCACTGTTGACTATTGTTTAATGTGTACAGGTGTACATATAAAACTACCAAACTATTTTTACTTTAATGGTTATCATATGTCACTGTCTAGTCTGCTTAGCTTGTTAGCTTTCCCAGAATTTCTTTGTTCATTCAGCCAGTTAGTGTCAGGTGGTCATGCAAGATCTTGTGATATGTTAAGCTAAAAAATATATTCCTCATGAATATAGTGGCTGCAGATAATAGGTCAACATATGTGAAAGTTATTCTAATATATGTCATGAATTTCCTGTCATCCTGTATTTACTGTACTGCCAGATTTGTTATAAGCTGATAGAGCATTGTTTACACAGAGCATTTATTTGGTTACCGGTATATGTACAGCCCAGGCTAAGATGGAAGCCAAATTATTCATTTTAAGCTCTTTTTTACTTCTCATTTCCATTAAGATAATAATCTCATCCATAGGTTGAGAACCACCAAGGTCAGTAGTAATGCTGAAATTTAGTTCATCAGTCTGATGTTTGGTTTAGTCAGTCAATAAGGCATCTCATATACTGCCAACATCAACACTTGTAAGACTAAACTGTAAAAATATTGTACTCAACATACTGACCATTTATTACAGTTCAGTTCAGTAATGCAAAATTAGTACAGTACCAGGCCATTTTAAGCATTTGGTACTAAGGCCATACAAGCAAATGGAAAAATAAAAGGAAACTATCAACTGAAATTAAACAAGAGCATGATAATATTTTTTTTTACATATTGCTGATCCTTTGTATCCCATGATTAGTGAGTACAGATGACCATTTTGTGTATTTACATTCCTGAACTGGATTGTAACTTTCATTTGTCAATTTTCTGGTACCATCCGAGTGCCAGGTACTTTACAGGGCCTAGTACTAGTTTTTCTCTTCTTTTTTGCTTGGACATTCTTGCCGATAGATACTGGAGAGTTGTTGGTCTCTTTTTATCATGTTAACTATTCAGCTCTTCATGACTCCTGTGTAGAATCTAGATGCTATTGTCCAGAGCTCAGTATTCAGATACGTTCTCATTGCACACTTTCCTCCGATGCACTTTGTAAATATTTCTCTATGCACCTTGTATTTTTCGCGACTTATGTGTATCATATAATGATGGCATTAAAGTACATCTTTCCCAGTTTCAGTGTTACTTAATCTGCTCTCATGTAATGTATTAGTCTGTCACTTGTTGTTGTTCATTCCAGGAGCTCTGGCTTAATGAAACATTATAATTATAGTACGGTAGTCCAGTGTTGTTTGATAATACAAGTTATTACCACCCGAGCGATCTCTTGTCTCTTACATACCAAACTGTTCTCATGTCAGTACAGTCGCCCAAAACCCACAATTAAGGAAGAACTATTTACTGTACTTGTTTATCTAAGGAGGTCGGCCCTTAACGAAGCTTACTTAGAAAGCCCTAGTAAAGTTGTGTTAAGCTCAGCAACTCTTGATTCAAGAATGATTGAAATACAATGTCTCTTCTCTTTATAGATAGAGAAATACTTGTAAAGTTATGTAATGATACCTTTGATGATGATCAACGTGAAGTGGAGGCTCCCAATCCCTTCAAACTATGCCACAAAACCGACTCAGTGTAGGTGCTGTTGGGTGGCGTACTTTGCTGGAATTCGTTGCCACCATCAATTTGCTGACAACACAGGCCCCTTACGATGAAGGTAATGTTTAGGGTTATGATATACTTGTGACCTGGGCCGACTTCCTTATCTTGATGCAACCGGTCCCACTTGTTTGCAAAAGCCTCAGTATAACCATTATTGCATATAGAGTATCAAAGTCTTGGACATGGGTAAAGTAGAACACCTTATGCAGAAGAGCCTTCATCGACAATGTTTCTCTTCTCCTCCTTCAGATTAAAGAAGTGACAAAACAAGCTCATCAGTAAAGGCTCCTCATACGGTGTTGTTCTTTAACCATCTGTCCAGTTATATTTTACTTAATTCATAGTCTTGGAAATAGTAATCTACACATATCTTGGAGTTGAGATACAGTATGTCAATTTCATTGTTGATCAAGATGATGTATGCCAAAGAGTATGATGTACAGTAATGCATATTTTTTAGTCTTGTTCCAGTGTTATTATCAAGAGTATTGCTAGAGTTTTAACTGCAGGGTACAAGTCCCGCAGTGTCTTATCTGTGACCAGGTCAAATATAGATTGTAAGTCAATTTCTGTTTGTCTTGTTAAATTTTTTTACTGCTTTTTGTGTACTCTTTGAGTGTTGAGTGATGCAGAGTGTTTTCATACTTGTTTCAGTTTGTTAGATTAATAAAATGAAACTATCAGATCATCTGTTGCTGTTTTCTCTTGATACTATCAGATTGTATGTGTTTCTCTATCTTTCCATTTATCTCAACGATGTCTTGCCTCCAGACAGGAAAGGGCCTGGGTACTGTGGGTAGAGGTGTTTCCTGTTTGCCTGTCTCATCACACCTATTATTCTCTCGCTGTATCACATGCCTTTAGATTTACACTTGATTTTCCAATTTGATCCAACAATCCAAACAGTACTGGTACTTACATTTATTAGATTATATACACCTTACATGCTCATACACTCAAATGTTTTTACTTCAAATAATGTATTCTTGTTTTCATTCACCTTCAGTGTCTTTTTTTGAGACAATAAAAATTTACAGACTATTATTGGTGTTTTACATCAGTATCTGTCAGCAGTACAATATCAGCAGCAGCATACAGGCAAGGTAATTAACATTTCCAACATATTATGTTATACATAAACATTCTCACTTTAGCATTTGTTGCTTTTATTTTTGTCTCCCTTTTAAACTGCATTCCTAGAAAGATGTTTAAACATACTGATTACAAGATACAGCTTTGTTTCATGGCTAGGTGGATAAAAAATGTGTTCAGCTTTAACTTTCTTTAAATTGCTCACACAACTCCACTGTCTGTATTGTATAATATTTGGTTTCATTTTGTATATAATTATGGTTGCACAGTTTATTCCTCTGCCAAAGTCAGGTCTCCGTTCTCTTGATCCTGTACACCATTTTAATCCTGAACAAGGACAGGGAATAAACAATATATATTTCAATGCATTAAAATAATTATTAATAAATCCTATAAAACATGGAAACTTAGTACATAACAACATGCTGTGTGTAAAGGATCACAATCTGTCCCCAGAATAACACTGAACAATAAAGTTAGTAGACGACCTACCCACAGTCACTGATAAACAGGCGCGACTAGGTACAAAATGAAACAATTATATGTCTTGCCTCTACTATGATTCAATCTGATTATGAATAACTCTCTACTTTACATTTCTTTCAGATAATGTTTCCAGTGTTGAAATAATCGATTGCCTACTTCAAAAACTTTGGGGAATGTCTGGCTGCACAAAATTACACTTGCTCCTTTGGTTTGGAGAATATAAGGTAATTTCTCTCTGGTGTAAAGAATATATGCAATATGTTAGTTGGCATAGACAAGATATACTGTAGATGGCTGTATTCCAAGATGGAATGGCTAGAACTATGCATTGTTCCATAACTTGACCATAAAGTTTTCTCTTGCATACAAAAAACTGGGCATAATGACTGCAACGAACAATCAGTGTAATGTCTATAATGAAAGTATTTAGTGATAAGCTCATAGTTATCTACTAAAAAATAACAATAAGTAAACCCTACAGATGTGGTTCTCCTTCGCCACATAACTTGACATATAAGAAGCTGGAATATATTTACAAAACACCATCACTGACACATACATACTGTACTAACAACTAACACAATCACAGAGGCTTCCTAAATTTCCTTATAAGCCATATCTATTGGCTGACAATTTAACCCTATTCATTAGAGGGTTCCAAATATGATCCACCTCATAGCTTTGACAGATGGTTATCAATGAGTGTCACATAAGAGTGAGAGAATGTACAATTTGGCTACAGTCTACTGGGCCCCAGCCCTCATAAGGCTGGAAACATAGAAAAAGAAGAGGGGATGAAAAAAAATGCAAGAACTAGATGAGGAGGCCCATAAAAAGTAAACTAAGTACCAGATAGGATAGATGGAAGAGAATTGTGTTCCCTAAACTGATTTTATTCTGGATAACATATAACATTGTGGCCATTTAATGGATCTTTGTGAAATTCAATTTAATTATATAAAAAAACTAGTAGCAGGCCTTATAGGACATTTGGTATAAAGGGAAAAGGAAATGGACAAATAAAATTTGATGGTGGATGATTCACACACTGTCAATGGTATTCAGATTGACTTGGCAATGAATGATGAGACGTAGTGCAGTCAGAGATTCATTACTGGGCCTTTGATTTCACTTAAAATTATATGGTAAAGGCACAAAATACAGCTTTTACATAATTTATCAGCACATCAATAAACTACTGCACTCATTTTCTAGAGGATTGTATCTACAGACCAGCAATGGTTAGGCTTCATCAGGACTTCAATAGGCTATTCTAGTACTGTACAGTAATTAAAACATTGTACTATCTATCCACCTCTTTGTTCTAAGCCGATACTTTACTCTTTTACAGTGAAATAAACAACGATAAAGTTACTTTACAGAACTCAAAATACCAAGTGTCCAGTTCAATTCTCAGAATTATGAATAACTCTCCAAGCAATACCAGAGTAACACTGCATTCATCATGGAATTTAGCATTACAAATTTATATACAGTACTGTAAAAATATTTAGATATAATTACGTATCAATGACATGATTTTAATCTCTCCTTTCATTTAAATTACCAATACAAATTCTCTTAAATATAAATATAATGATAATTAAATAAACATTTTACCACTAATCACGGCTGTAAACTACAGACATTATTCAAGACTGACATACTGAGAACATTATCAACTATAAATTATCACAAATACAAACCATTCTTCTTCAAATAACTTGCAGAAGTGGAATACTGTACAAGCTTCATGCAAGACCAGAACTGAAGTCAGGTCAATTCATTAGTACTGCAACTCAATTATTATACCTTTACAGCCATAAATATAAAGTTCTAGCTGCTGATCCTTCACAAACTTATATAACCCACATCCATTTTATCAACACACATTCCTCAAATCTGAAGCTCACCAATAGGGTATTTGCAAATTTCTAACAAACTAATAGCACTGTACACAACTTATCCACTTCAAAACGGTGCCTTACAGCCTTAGTTGCCAGGCACTAGAATGGCATTACTGAACCCTGCTTAATCACACCCCTAACTTAATTTGTGTCAACAACAACTCTACACATAGCTGGACAGTCAATGCTTGTATAAAATAAGCAATTTAGAAGCAGTTTTTATCCTTCATGCAACATAATTATATTTTCCTTGGTCTGTTTCCATGACACTTCAGAACAGGTAGTCCCGACACGAATGCATCCACAGACCTGGCCTGGGTTAGATGATTTTCAGTTTGATCACTGTATCTGTCATCTCAAGGACTTAGGGAACTTGAAACCATCATCATGACTTTAAATGGTCAGACATCAATAGCCTGGAGTGAGTCATTCTTGATCTCTGATAGCTGCCATCCAGGTTCAATCACAAAAAGTGTCTTTATGAAGTGCAGCAACTCTGATAAGGAAATTACAGTAATTCCACTCAAGCCAGGCCATGCAAGTAATGTAGCTCTACACAGTGACAAGCCTCAAATTAAGGCCACCAAGGCGCAAGCCGATAACAATACCGCTGCACCAACCCAGTGCCCCAACTTAACTTTGAGATCTCTCAAAATCTTATCCTGTGTATTCATCACTCCAAAACAGAAACTCTCCCATCCAAAGTCATGCTCCACACATCCTACTCTCTCCAACTAAGTCATACTATTCTTCTAATGTCTTGCTAAGCCACATGTTTCTTTTACCCCTTAACCAATTACTTCTTCCATCCCCAGTCTACTTTGTCCCCCCAGTCCACTCCAACCCGGAAGTCCAAGGAGGGTCAGTTATACCCCTCCCGGCGGTAGTGTTCCCAGCGACTGTGGTTGAGCGAGGAGATATCTTCGAGGGAAGCAATATCCTCCAGGTAAATGGCCAACCTTGCCAACTCCCGGTCCCTGCTCCGGTTTTGATGGGCCTGACGGAATGCACGGATTTTGAGTCCATTCTGAGGGTTCATGAGGAAGTTGCGGCGAAGGTCATCAAACATGATGGTGTTTTGTTGAGTGTAGTGCTCGTACTTGCCCCATATCACACCCAATGGCTTCACCTGAGGAAGAGGATTTTATTGTAAACAAGTGCAGCATTGTGGACTCCTGAATTGTCACTTCCTTATGAACTGCTAATATCATTAATATTTAAGCCACACTCAGAATAAACTCTGAGATAAGAGCACATACACAAGCTATGATTCATTTGATAGCCATGTAACGAATATAATTGGTGCAGTTTATTATAACACTAAGAGGATGTAAAGACTAGAAAATCTCCCTGAGAATATAGCAAAGAATTATCAGAAGAGGAGAGGCCATTTTATGACATAAAGGATTGGATAAGGCTCATATTCTGTCCCTGATGTGGTTTGTCAATATACTGCACACAGTTCACAATGTCATGAATTCACTGGTTTGAAAAGCTGACTTCACACTAATTTTCATGCAAGTTAATACAATGACAAACAGTAAATACCTCAATGACACCATATTTCTGGGTCTCAATTGTGATCATTGCTAAAGAGTCAAGGTAGAAGGCAATCTTGTAGTCTGGATGAGATGACACACCCAACAACTTCATCTTCTCCTCAATCCATTTCATGCTTGTGGCTGACCATATCACAATATCATAATTCTGAAACATAATGCCAAAAGTGACTTCTTTTTACACAAATAAGGTACAGTAGCTTCCAAAACTATCGTTAAAATAAAGTTTTATACATTCTGACACAATGGACGATGTATCAGACAAGTACCGAAACGACAAGTGGGCGGGGACAAGGGTTCATTCTGTTCATTCTGCCATCCTTCTAACCCACTTTAACAATACTATTTTGTAGTCCCCTTTTCACTTCCATGTTCACACTTCTACCCTTCATAATCCTCCCCAGTAATCCTAGACCTACATATCCCTCACTGCTCTCTTCGTAATTTCTCCTTCCATACTTCCATTTTTACATATAACTGTACCCAGGTACTTAAACCAAAGAGTATGGAATGTAAAGAGGGGACACTGCTCACTCCCGTGTTATTTTAGCGACGGTGGCGCCCCAAGTGAGAAGCGCGTAAAACTCTGGTTGTGGCGTCACTGGCGTGGTAAACAGCATGGCGATATGGACTAATATTAGCTTTTGCCACACTGCAGTACAGTATATATGGAACTACAAATATGATTCTATGGCTGTGTGTTTAGTCACCTACAATATAAATACTGTACTGTATAACTGTAAATAAAACTGATACCGGTATTGCTTTACTTACTTTACTATACCTGGAGAAGTAATGTAAGACTTAGAGAAGCAGTGGTAGAGCTGCAGAACTGCTCAGTGTAGTCTTTTACCCTACTGCTCTGAATGTACCACTGAGACTCGGAGTAGTCATGTACTGAATGCATCAGCCTTGTACAAATCCTAACATAACAGCCTATACTAATCTTACCATCGCTTTTCGAACATAATTACTGGTTGATTTGTCTGTTGGTGGCACAACAATTAAATTATTGATACATATTATTTGCTAAATTCATGCAAATTTTGTCTTCTATTTCCATAATAAATCAACTTTAAATGCATCAGTTTGTTTGGAATAAAGAAATAATGAGATGTGTATGAAAATTTCAGAAAATTTCCAAAATTCTCACCCCCTATATATTCCTACTGGAAAATTTCCAAAATTCCAGGAAACTTTCCCGCCTTTTGCAACTCTAGATACAAGTCATTTTGGCAAAAAAGGACACTTAAGTATTAAAATATCCTCACCCTGTAGGCAGAAGTAAGAAATTCATGAAGGAAGGGTCTCATAAGCTCAGCACCAGTCTCCGCGGTGGAGCGATGGTCAAAGAGGGTATAGTCAATATCCAGTACCAGAAGTTTCTTGCCTGGTCGCATATCGTTCAACAGCTTCACTTCATACTCCTTTACACGCTTCTGAACCTGTATAGATGAAACATGTCTTTACTAAATAAGGTTCCATTATTAACACTACTTTATTTCAGGTTGATATGTACTCGCCCTCATTTCATATCTTAGGTTACCTGGTAGCTTATCTATTGTAATCCGAGGCAAACCACATGAAGCGTGTACACAATTAGAGACTGCAGTAAAATACAAATTTTCACCTTGTGTAAGTACTCAGCACGGTTCTCAATAGCCACTTCCTCTTCCTCTATATCCAGGTCATTGATCACCATTGGTAGGTCTTCAGGTACTCTCTGGGCCTCCTCCACGCTGCTTTCAAGTGAACCCATCATCATGATCTTCGCCCCTGACCGCAGATTCAGTGCTCCCATCTTCACATCATCGTCTGGTGTCTTTCCTGGCAAAAAATATTAAAAGTAAGTTTAATTTACTATTGTACATATACCAACAAAAATAATCTATCCTCAAATAGTCATCCTTCAGAAACAGGACACTGTTAGGTTACACCGTACTTATCTGAATTTCAGTATTATATTTTTCTAGAATTCATATTTATGTAAGAAACAGTAATTGAAAACTATTATACAATAGTTTATTCCCTCCTGGGGGAAGCGTACCAACTCAGAACATATCCCTGAATGCAACAAAATTAGTGAGGAACACCTTTCCAATACTACAATATTATGAGAAGCATCTGAAAATGCAGATGAACCAAAATTTACAATATTTTAATATAAATCTTATCACCTTCCTCCTCTAAAAAAAAAAGACAAATTATGCTCTTGGCTAACCTAACCTTTTAGTTTGAGGTTGAGCAGCTTCTGACGTGGAGGCTTTACACCAGTTTGTCTCTCTATGGTCTCTTTAAAGTCCCTCACAGTCATCATGTCCTCGTCCACCTCTATCTCGTACTCTTTCCCGTTCCATTTTACAGTGATGGCCTTCATATTGGGTCTTGAATACAGGTGACAAGTGGATGAATTGAAGTGGTTAAAAATGGACGTAAAATATTAAAGGTCCATAAACTCAGTTGACAGGTATGTATTTCACTCCTTCAATTCCACGCCCCATTCTGTCATCACATTACTTACTCGTCATATACTGAAATATCTGGGATAAACAGGGTACGACTGTGACTCTGGAAACTAAGTACGACTCATGTTACAGATCGAAGTATAATCAGAGTTAAGGGG
Organism: Petrolisthes manimaculis; assembly: GCA_034508575.1. Taxonomy (NCBI): domain Eukaryota; kingdom Metazoa; phylum Arthropoda; class Malacostraca; order Decapoda; family Porcellanidae; genus Petrolisthes; species Petrolisthes manimaculis. The sequence goes on along the minus strand of JAWZYT010000437.1, from coordinate 122,847 downwards.
TCGTAGAAGTGTTAGCAAATTTGAAGAACGTGATTCCTCCAAACTATTTTAAGTATCAGACCACCATTATTTTTGTTCATGTGATTCTGTTTCCCGGCATACTTTGGAGGAATTAAGGCACTCCAATGTATCAAAAGTATATGACTCCATTAATTTTTCTCTATATTTGTGACCATCACCGTTCACCTTCCTCTTCTGAGCGTCCCTCTTGTTTACCACCTATAGACCATCTCAACCCAAGGGACAAGATTCAAGAATGCTACAAAAGCACATTGGGGTCATGATTATTCGTTATTTTTATTGAATTTCCTCCTCATCGGGTATCTATATGCATTATTTTTATTGAATACTATCCTCAAATCGACTCAGCTCTGGGATATCCAAGTGTGGTCAAGCAATAATACAAATGATGCAGTAATTAATCCTCAGGTTTAGCGCAGCCATTACCTCATGTTACATTTAACCTCAAGTGCAATTTTATGGAATTGCTGTGCTGGTGGACTAAATAATATAGCCTGCAGCTGGGGGCTCGTCCGGTATGGTGGTACTATTTTATTATAATATATTTCGTGGCCAACCATACAAAAGGCAGAGGTCATGGCTGGCTCTTGACTTCTTGAATCGTTCACAGTAATTTATGTGGTGGAAGTTTTGGATTGTAACAACAGGGTCTTGTGTTACTATTGAGGTGAACAGACTCGATTGTACACGGTAATTTTTTTATTATTATAGCTACAAGGGTTGGTTCTCACACTCGTGAATCTCGGACTCAGTAGCAAAGTGGGCGAGGATTGTGGATAGACTCGGGCAAGCACCTTGTAGGCTTGTAGAGAGTTGAGACTTGTCTGCCGTGGCCGTGGGGAGAGAGAGCTGCTGCAGGAGGTAGCGTGGCGTGTTCAATGCCGTGTTGTGGCTTGGTAGAGCAGCAGGCGAGGTCGGTGGCAGAGGCATATGGTGTTGGTCATTAAGACAGTCAAGTCTTGTTACATTAACACATCTTCCCCCACAGCCTATAAAGTTGCTATCCTTGCTCTTACAGCCGGGTACCTACTTACTGCTAGATGAACAGGGACATCCTGGGGATCGAACCCAGGATCTCTCGTTTGCGAAGCGAGTGTGCACTTGAGCTTGGCGCGTCCCGCTCCTTTTATCGTCGTCGTCGCCACCGCCGCCGCCACCGCCGCCGCCACCGCCACCACCGCCGTCGCCTCCGCCGCGCCGCCGCCGCCACCGACGTTGTTGCCCCGCTGCCGCCGCCGCCGCCCCTCCGCCGCTGCCCCGCCAACGCTCCGCTGCAGCCCCGCCGCCGCCCCGCCGCCCCTTCACCACCGCCGCCGCCGCCACTGCCGCCGCCGTCGTTTTTTAATAATTAGTTTTTTTTTTTTAATATTATATATTTATTTATAAAAATATATATATATTTTTTTTGTTAATTTTTTTTTTATTATTATTATTATTTTTTATTATTTATTATTTTTTTTTCGTCGTCGTCGTCGTCGCCGCCGCCCCGCCACCGCCGCCGCCGCCTCCCTGTCGCCGCCACCGCCGCCGCCGCCCCGCCGCCCCACCTCCGCTGCCGCCCCGTCGCCGCCGCTGTTTTTTTTTTTTTTTTTTTTTTTTTATAATATATATATATATATATATATATATATATATATATATATATATATATATATATATATATATATATATATATATATATATATATATATATAATATATATATATATATATTTTTTTTATTAAATTTTTTTTTTAATAATTATTTTATTTTTTCAATATATATATATATTATTTTTTGTCAACTAATTTTTTTTGTAATAATTATTATTATTTTTTTTATTCTAATTTTTTTATTTATTTTTTTTTTTCGTCGTCGTTGTCGTCGCCGCCGCCGCTGCCGCCACCGCCGCCACCGCCCTGCAGCCGCCGCCGCCGCTGTTTCTGCCCAATCCGTATCTGGACGACGAGAACTCAGATTCTATGTATTTGGTCAGTTCTCGTCACTGAAACCAAGCGCTCCCAAGACGGTCTTGGTACCCCAATCCTCCGCTTGGACGACCAGATGACGTTTTTGGGATAAAACAGGATGGTGGATAAGTTTAATATAACCATCACAGGCACTTAGATCTAGCTATTTAAGGGAGATTATAGCACCTTGGCATAGCGATGCTACGACTTAATTAAATTAAGTAATTAATATGCCTGGATTGCCTGCTCTTTAAGGAAACATAAGGAATATTGTATTTTGTTTTGTTATTAATTCTTTAGCGGTAATATGAAGATTTCCGGCTCCCGAATATTCCGCCGGAATGACGAGTCAATTTTGGCCAGGTGACTTGAGTTGATGGTGTAGACTCTGTAGCGTAAGTTGCGTCAGAGTGATTTAAATCCCGCGGGAGAAGATGGCCAATCCGAGGGCAATGAGTGTGTGGTCCGCCACTCCCGCCATGGTTGCCGGTTTTGGTAACTTCTGACCATTTGGTGTATTTATTTTCTCTAAATGCATCTTTTAGGACTATGGTACATTTTCGTTAACCCAATTGAAATAATGAACTAAGAGATTTTTAATTCCAAGGCCATTAACCTGACATTTGTATGTTATTGTATGGTCAAAAGGGAGTTAAAAAGAATGCATCAATTAGAATAATTTTATTTCAAAGACGACATAATAACATAATTTTTATTTTTATTTTTTAATGTTTTTATGTCATAATTTGACACATTTAAAACAAATCAAAAATATGTATTGGCAACTGCTACCATGGTGGCCTGGCATTGGAATTGCCAATTCAGCGCATTGTGAATGGATGTTTTCAATTTCTTATATTTCGGACTACTTTTTGGAACACGATACTTCAAACTTATAAATAATATGCACGAAGATACCACAAATACATCCTAATAACCCCGACGAGAGGTTTTATGAGTATATGAAATAATTAAAGATGTCACTGAGTTGTCAACATTGTCATCCCTCCAGCAGCCAGTCAGCGCGGCGCATTACATGTAGTTGATGTGTACAGACCAACACCTCCATTATTACATATTACTGAGCTCTTTATACACCCTAGATACACACCATGGCCGAGAGGTAAGTCATGATGGTGTGGTGGTTGGATTGGAAAGGAGAAATAACACATAGATATAGATTTAGAGTATATAATAAGGTATAATATTGTTGGTACCGGTGCGATTCTTGGCTGCGTCGTTCTCACTCTCACCTTTCCAATGAATTACGTGTATATATTTTTATTATTATTATTCACCCCAGTGCTAAATAAACCCAGGTTCAAGTGGAGATGCTTATATGTCACGGGGAGTCGATAAAAAGGGTTTAAAAATTGCCCCGAGATAGTACACGTTGAAGTGGAAGGTGGAGGTAGTGGTGGTAGTGGTTCAATTTTGCTCCGTCATGTCCAACAAACTTCTCATCTCTTCATTTATCTTCACTTTCCTTCCTTCCCAGGGCACTATTTCAATTCAGGGCTGTCTGGATGGTGGTGAAAATGTCGGTAGTGGGTGGAATAAATGTGTATATTGTGGTAAAATATGGAGTTAAAAGGTATTGTTTACACCAGACAAAGTATGTGACATAGAAAATGGGATTTCTGCTCAGCTGATGTCCCCCCCCCACAACCTTCCCTGTCATTCTCTTTGTGTTCTCATCACGTATTTCCTCTATCCCAAGCCTCTTGTCTGTTATCATACATTATAGTCTAGTCTTGCTGATGTATGCTCTAATTATCCTATTTTTTTCTTGTGTGTGTATGTGTGTTTATCATTGTCTCTTTAGTACAGTTTTACCCCCCCCCCCTTCCATGTATCATCACATCACCCCTGACTTGGACATGTTCAGGACCCTCTTAATACAAGTTACCAAGCTTGGTACAAGGACTCCGATCATGATAATTACCTAGTTAGATATTATTCTATGTTACACTAACTTAGGCAATGTCTAATTATGTTAGGTAAGATTTGATGACTCAGCAGGGACTTCTAGACTTTCTTTCATGGTGATGTGTTGGTTACTTTATGGTGCAATGATTATATAAATTACTCTACCATATTGTACTTGATTGGATAATAAATATTTACATGAATTATACAGCCCTATTTGGGTATTATGTTAGTGCCTAACAACTGGTCCCTATTTGTTAGTCTTTCGAAAAGTCATTGTGGTGACCAATACTCTTGAGACATGATATACAGCCAGGTATCAATGATGCCAACTCCACACACAATTACCAATACACACCACATTCATCCACACATAACTTTTTGCTTAATCCTGCTAACTATCCAAACTAAAAATATGGCCTCCATGGGGAGATAATATAATATAGTTTAGAATTATTTTTGAATTACATAAGTACAAGATATCTATTTTTCTGTATAATATATGTGGTCTTGGTTGATTTTATTATATTTTGATATAGATCTTGCCTAGTGCAACTCTCATTTAAGCGAAATGTGCCCCCATATGAATATGGCACCACAGACAGATAAATTATGGGTTTTCCAACTTTTTTGTTTAATTCATATGATTTTAACATCAGTTTGTAGCATTAGCCCCCAGTAGTCTGCCCTGGATAGGTCCTGGTAGTGTGCTCTGGTATATCCTTGTAGTCTGTCTTGTTCCAGTTTTATATTAGGTCTGGTTAGATTAGGTTACTGGTAATTCAAAAAATTATCTTGGATTCTAAAAGTTTTGTTGATTTTTTTTTCATTTCACATTTATTAATTGTTGCTTGTATCACCCCATATGCTATCCCCACGCATAGTCCAAAATTCTCAGGATCTCCCCCCCCCCCCCCCTTACATATGATTGTTGAGGTGATGTTGTATAACCAAAACAGGAGGTTTCCACAACAAATGGATGTTAAAATTGGCTGAGTCACACGATAAACAGTAGGGAAAACAATGTTGTTTGAGAATCTCACACGTGTAACTTGGAAAAGTTACATTTAATTTTATTTATTATTAAGGAATGTAAAAATGTAATTAGCCCTTTCACTATATCTAATGAGGAATCTGCTAGACAAGCACACTGCACGTTGAGTCTAAGTAAAGTAGTACCGTAGTGGGATAAATTAAACTCTTGTAAACCATTAATAATCCCTCTGTGATCCCAACAGTGACGATTTGTCCACTGCCATCTTAAAGGAGAAGAAGAAGCCCAACCGTTTGATTGTAGAAGATGCAGTCAATGATGACAACTCTGTGGTGGCCCTCAGTCAAGCCAAGATGGATGAGCTCCAACTGTTCCGTGGTGACACAGTTCTTATCAAGGGCAAGAAGCGCAAGCAAACTGTCTGCATTGTCCTGTCTGATGAGACAATGTCTGATGACAAGATCCGCATGAACAGAGTTGTACGTATTTACACTATTTTCTATAATCGGGGAAACTTCCCCTTTACTTAGATATTACCGTATACCGGTATCATTTGTCATCTCTGACAAAACTATAAAATGTATGTTTTCATCTGTTGGTGTATATGTTTTTTTGTTAAAATTAATTGAATTTTAGTGACATTATGAGACTCTCCTGACTTTACACCCCGTAGGGGGGTATTGCCTATATTAATTAATGTGGGCAATACTTACAGGGTTTTGGCGCCCCTTCGGTCCCAGCCATTAGCTTTCAGTTCTTCAACTGTCCCTCTTTTCTTTTCATTTCCTTACTGCTTGCTGTCACACCTCTCTATCACCTTTTTCTGGTGCTATAGGACCTCGATGTTGCGGCGCCTAATATCCATCAATCAAATCCTGACTTTACATAACTTGTCCTGTCCATTGAAACATGTGATGGAATAACTTTTTCTTTCAATTGGCATCTGTTGTTTACCTATTACTGAGTTATTATTTTCTTGGCAAGGTGAGAAACAACCTACGCATACGCCTGGGTGACATTGTTGCCATTCAGCCGTGTCCTGATGTTAAGTATGGAAAGCGTATTCATGTCCTGCCCATTGATGACACAGTGGAGGGACTCACAGGAAACATATTTGAGGTGAGATAATTAATTTTATATATTTGTACCAAACTAGATGAGAATTGCATGGTATGGAAAGTTTGACTAATTACCAGGTATGTAACTGTGTGAAATGTTGATAAGTTTTTACTGCATTTGTATATATATCATGTTTATTTCAGTATATTGGATATTTTACTAATGACCTTCAGTTAGTGGTATGCAGTCTTAAGAGTGTCTGACTCAGTTTAGGGGTCTGAAGATGCTACTCAAATTCAGTTCCCAAAAGAGTAATTGACTTTAGCACTGATATTTAATAATTATATTTTTAATTATATAAGGTAAGTAATGTTGAAAATATAATATTTCCGTATTATCATTTGAAACTGATATATTGTTTATCATTTTTTAGGTGTTCCTCAAGCCATACTTCCTGGAAGCTTATCGTCCCATTCACAAAGGTGATCTCTTCCTGGTGCGTGGTGGAATGAGGGCTGTGGAGTTCAAAGTGGTAGAGACAGACCCTGCACCATACTGTATTGTTTCCCAGGACACTGTCATCTACTGCGAGGGAGAACCAGTCAAGAGAGAGGTACTGTGTCAGAGTGGCACATGGAGGGGTTGAGTTTATGACAAGAAAGGAAAAGGAATGGGTATTGTGTAGTAATAGCAAATATTATATGAAAACAATATACAGGAAGGGAAATTTTTATAGGTGAATCAGTTGGGTCATGTGGCGATAGTTAGCAAAATAACTTTCTATTAGCATCGACAGAACCTTGGCTGTGCCTTATGTAATGAAATTCTAGATTTTTTGTTAGGTCTTTTTTGCAGGTCTGAGTTGATATCTTTAACATTTGAGGTCATTAAGGTAAAATATTGCAAATAATGCTGAAAGGGGCATTTCTGATATTGTTTCATGAGAGAATGTCTTGAAACCCCATTATCCAATTTTTCATCTTTTGCTTTAGGTGAAGTACGGTAAAGCCTGCTTACTTTGTATCTTTTAGCAAAATGGTTCAAAGACATAAAAAATAAATTATATTGGTGATTTGCTTACTTTATGACTAACCATTATTTTCTCAAATTACTAAGATTACCATTTTATGAACATTAACTAGATGTCATTAAATACAGATTTATTCATGATGAAGTGAGGAAATGCACATGTTAGTATGACTTGAGTAATTAGTCTCATAACTATATTATTAATATAGGAGGAAGAAGAGCAGCTGAACGAAGTTGGTTATGATGACATTGGAGGTTGTAGAAAGCAGCTGGCACAGATCAAGGAGATGGTTGAGTTGCCCCTTCGCCATCCATCTCTCTTCAAGGCCATTGGTGTAAAGCCGCCACGAGGTGAGTTTGTTATTCAGGTCTGTCATTAGCATGGCTCTGTTCACTATACACATTGGGCTCTGTTTGTTGCCACCATAGGCCTATTTTTTCTCTTATTTTAATTTGTAATGACAATTATCTCCAGCATTATTGCTATATTTTTTACCCAGGTATATTGCTGTATGGTCCACCGGGTACTGGCAAGACTCTGATTGCCCGGGCGGTGGCCAACGAGACGGGAGCCTTCTTTTTCCTCATCAATGGTCCAGAGATTATGTCAAAACTTGCTGGTTAGTCCTTCTTGCTTTATTTTTGTCTTTTTGTTTTTATTATCTTCTCAGTCTTTTACTTTGTATGTACAGTGAGGAATTATGTAAAGGTTATGAAATGTAACTGACTGTGAGGTCTTGATTAACAATGCTGTGAAGAGAAACATCAATATAAAGGAAAAAGTATGTTGATTATATGCTTAGGAAAAAATGTAGTTTGGAGGAAATGCATTAACCCATAAATGCCTATTGTCCGTTTAAACGGAAGATACGATTTTAGGCCTTGAAGCCGATGGTCCGTTTAAATGAACAGCCCATAAATAACTGCATGGGCTACATATAGCCACAGCAGTAGTGCCAAAGGGAAACTGTAACCTTGGACTATTGTAATTGATCGTGATTGGCTGACTTTCCCCCCCCTATGGTGTAGGTGGGTGTTGCCAAAGTACATCCACACCCACACTGTGTTATCTGCAGCCAATGAAATCACTCTAGGCCTGTCATACACTCTCTCTCCCTGCCTCCCCTAGCCTCTCTCTGCCTCCCATAGCTCTTATTAGCCATTGGACATTAGTATAACACACTTTCAAACACTCCCATACATTGTGCATGCAAGCGTTCGCGTATCACAGGTATGCACAGTTGTATGCAAAAATTACTTGTATGTTGCCTTTTTTGTCTATTTCAGTGCATTTGTATACTCGTTTTACATACACAAACACGCAAGCACACATCGAGGTACACATACTCATGAATCTACGCATTATACAAATGCATAACACATGCGTATGCCTTCGTATGTTATTATTTTCCTACTTTGATATGCTGCTGTACTCTAACCAGTGGAGATAGAAGACTTTTGTTTGCATATTCTGGTGTGTAAAATAAAGCTCTACAAACCTATAAGACTAAAACTAACCTTAGAGTAACTTTAAAAATCAGGTTGTATTTGCGGTTGGGGATGAAGGCTGTCGTAACGAATTGCGGTTCTTAGGGGTTAAATGTCAAAATAATGTTTAAAATATATTATTTTTCCCTACAGGTGAATCTGAAAGCAATCTGAGGAAGGCATTTGAAGAAGCAGAGAAAAATTCACCGGCCATTATCTTCATTGATGAAATTGATGCCATTGCACCTAAGCGTGAGAAGGTATAAGAACAGTTATTATATTGTAACATGTAAAAACTTTTTAAACAACATTTTTAAAGTAAAATGATTACCGGTATACATACTATTTGAAATTAATGTAAAACTTTTATACAGTATGTTGAAACAGAAAACCCATCTCCATTTCAAAGCCAAAATCATGTCAAGGTATCATCAGTATTCATTGTAGTTGGTCAGCACTTGGTGGTATATGGAATAGCTTTTTACCACACACATGGGTCTTAAGTGTTTAATTATGAGTACCTTGTTCATGGCTACACAAGGTTATTACACAGCAATGCTTCATTATTCAGTGATTGGTTACACGTCACTATCGCTTCAACAGTTGTCCATACTGACAATTGATCATTAAATCTGCAGACACACGGGGAGGTGGAGCGAAGGATTGTTTCACAGCTGCTGACCCTGATGGATGGGCTGAAGCAGCGCTCCCATGTTATTGTCATGGCCGCCACCAACAGGCCTAACTCCATTGATCCTGCATTAAGGCGCTTTGGACGTTTTGACCGTGAGGTTGATATAAGCATCCCGGACACTACTGGTAGGTTTGGCTTTGTTGACAGTTCTGTGGTGAACAGCCATTTTTTTGTGGTACTTGATACCTTGTCTAACACAATGTCCACAGCGGGTGAGATCAAGACTGCACAGGTGCCATATCTACAATTCTCAAACTGCAGCTGAGAATAAAAAGTAGTATAGTGTGATCATTTGCAAGTTTGTGTGTGGGCAGTATGTTATTGACTTTGCCATACTTTTGGTTGTCAGGACGACTGGAAGTTCTCCGCATTCACACGAAAAACATGAAGCTCTCTGATGATGTGGACCTCGAGCAGATAGCAGCAGAAACCCATGGACATGTTGGGGCAGACTTGGCTGCACTGTGTTCGGAGGCAGCACTCCAGCAGATCAGGGAGAAGATGGATCTTATTGACCTCGATGATGATCAGATTGATGCCGAGGTAATTAATAAATATACAGATTTTATGACAGACTTCAGGATATAATTTCATGATTGTTTTATAACCTGAGTATGGTTTAATTCTGTTGCCTTTAGTGATCCACCAGGCAGGTGATGATTGTTACTTCATAACACATATATTGATAGTGAGGGAGTGAACACGTATTTGATATGTTGTACATTTTCATTTTTTCATGGAATATAGGCCAATTTATATGCTGTTGGAGTACAAAATCAGGTTGGATATACTTATATGGTAGTAAGTTGTATGAAGTCCACAATGTAGTGTACTTTATTACTAAGTCAGTTGGAGTATGTCACTGAATACATGTTTTATTCCCATGATACACTATTAGTCAGTGGGAGCCTATAAATCATGGTTATATGTGCCTGTGAATGTTAACTTTATTATTTTATGAATGATTACCACTTAATAAGCTGGAATTATTCTCCATAGGTATTGAATTCCTTGGCGGTGACCATGGAAAACTTCAGATTCGCCATGACCAAGAGTACACCATCAGCACTGAGAGAAACGGTGGTGGAAGTTCCAAACATTACCTGGGATGATATTGGTGGCCTGGAGAATGTCAAGAAGGAGCTCCAGGTATATTTTTGCTTTTTCATATCCAGTTTTGATATCCTACTCCTAAGGTACAATGTTACATGATCAAATGGATTCGAGTAAGTATGCAGATTGTGTGAATGTAAGCAAGGATTGGATAATGAGACTGACTGAGTTCAGATCAGTGATGATGTCATAGTGTAAAAGGAATAATTACTGATGATGTAGGATTGGTGACTGGAACAAATTTGTATAATTATGGAAGAGAGAGTTGGGTAACATGGAAGAATTCAAGTTAAGAGTAATAATGATAATACGTGTCATGATATTGATGTAGGGAGTTGGCTTTATTTTTTACTTTTATTGTGTCTTGAAATTATTATCTCGCCTTATATTAGGTGATGAAAATTCTTTATTAAACGTATTTGAAATACAAAAATATATTTAACATCTTGTGGCTCCAATAATATTGTAAGTCAAAGAACTTTAATACTGTAGTTGTTTCAACTGCAGTTAAAATATATTGATTTGTAATGTGTCATGTGATCATGCAGGAACTTGTGCAATATCCAGTGGAGCACCCAGACAAGTTCCTCAAGTTTGGTATGACTCCCAGCAAAGGTGTCCTCTTCTATGGACCTCCAGGTTGTGGTAAGCACTCCAAGTAGATTTTGTTAAGACTAATTATTTTTATGCATATCTTTTTATGTTTCCCATAGAACTGTAGCTTTTTTTATATATTAATTTGAAAATTTGACCAGGTAATTATATTGTATGGTACACATAAAACAGTTAACCATGAATTAAATACAATTCTACAGTATTGCTTAGAAGTAGTAGTGGTTTTATCGTATGGATATTTTATCACCTGAAAAAGGACCCTGAAAACCATTTGTGAATGTGTTGGGTATTATGGAGACTAGTTTTAAAAGTTTGGGGATAATGTAGAGTTGAGCTGGAAGGGCGTATGCTTTGGGAGGGCATGGAAGAAGACGGTATGTATAGATTAAATTAAACTAACTGCATTTACTCACAAAGAAAACATATACTGCACATTGCCTCTAAAAGTTATGATTGTCCCTCTTTCAGGTAAGACCCTTCTAGCTAAGGCCATCGCTAATGAATGTCAGGCCAACTTCATATCCATCAAGGGCCCTGAACTACTTACGATGTGGTTTGGAGAGTCAGAAGCTAATGTGAGAGATGTGTTTGACAAGGTGAGTCAAAATCCCCTTAGTTTACCTGGTAATTCCATATATTAAGCAGATACCACACAACATACATAAATATACCAGGCCTTCATCTCCACGCTGGAGGTAGCCTCATCACGTCACACACCCTCTGAAAAAAAATGCCCAAACATATTCTCCCCCCCCCCCCCCACACACACTCTACATACAAATGTTATATACAAAAAACTTATACAGTGATAGGAATGTTGCCTCTGTAGTCTTTATACAGTGTTATCATATTGGTCTTGTCAAAATAAGCTGAGAGGATTATTATTATTAAAATATGCTAAGGATGGCAGGCATATAGAGTACACTTAGTATTCATGGAGCCATTGTTTTTGTCTAGTAGTTATATCTTGGAAACTTTGTTGTATTCTGGACATGATATGGTATATTTTCAACCCACAGGCTCGGTCGGCAGCTCCGTGTGTTCTCTTCTTTGATGAACTGGACAGCATTGCCAAGGCCAGAGGAGGGTCAGTAGGTGATGCAGGAGGAGCTGCAGACAGAGTCATCAACCAGGTGAGTCTTAACCTTTTATCACATGAGCTTCTTTCCTCCATCTTGTGGTCAAAATAAGCTCCTATCAGTCACCTAACTTATTCTCAGCAAATTCAGGTGGAGCAATTATTGTTCAGTAATAGAGTAAATGGAAGATGAATAAATAGGGTTTTTTTTTGTAGTAAACCCTTCAGATCACCTCTTCAGAAGTTATACATGTTAATCATAACCCAAAAGAGGAATCTTACACTATATAGTGAATACTGTACTTAACAGTTGCTTTTTTACCCAATTGGGATGATTTCCCCTTGCACATCATATTGTTTATAAGACATATTTCCATGGCTGATGATTCTATAACTTAATATTTCTCATTGTAGGTGCTGACTGAAATGGATGGGATGGGTACCAAGAAGAATGTCTTCATCATTGGTGCTACAAACCGACCAGACATTATTGATCCAGCCATTCTGCGTCCTGGTCGCTTGGATCAATTGATATACATACCTCTTCCAGATGAAAAGTCACGTGTACAGATTCTCAAATCATGTCTGAGGAAGTCTCCAGTATCTGAGGTGAGTGGCAAGTGGTCAGTGTATCATACAGTGTACATTTCACAATGTTCCTGTCCTGCCTACTAAAAGTTTTGTTTTAGAGTATTTTGGCCACGATGAACACAATTTATGCAGTACAGATATACGAAGGACATGACTGCACGTAATTAATGGGATTGTTGTGCCCATTGCCCTCCATTCTTGTGATGGTGCAGTTAGCCTCGTATACACTACGATATGTGGGGTAGTGTGGGTTGGGGATCCCGCTCTCGAACAATAACTCCACCAAAGGCTCAGATAGTCTTTAGTCTTGGAGCTGGACCCTTTGCCTGTTGGGAGTTATGCACTGGTGCTAGAGCCTTCCCATTTCTTGGGGGGGAAAAAAGGAAATAGATTATTGATAATGATATAATATTCTTACAGAAAGAGCGTATCTTGTATCCTAAAGGATTTTTAAGTTCATTTAATTAATAATACATGATTAAAAATATACTGCTATGTGTAGAGAAAAGAAGAGGTGCATTTTAAAGTGATGAATTAATGATCCATCTTTCTTCCCAGCGAGTGGACCTGGACTACTTGGCACATGTGTCACATGGCTTCTCTGGTGCTGACCTGACAGAGATCTGCCAGAGGGCATGTAAACTGGCAATCAGGCAGGCTATTGAAGCAGACATACGCAAGGAGCGGGAGAGAGCTGCTGGGGACATGGATGTACGTATTTATTAATCTATTATGGCACATTATGACCTTGGCATGGGTTAATATGTCAATCTAGGCTGGATCAATGTAAGGTGTGGATATCTATAATATTGTTATTGGCTGGATCTAAATTATATCACTGACAGTAGGGCATTTTTTGTAAGTACAGAGTTAAGAGTACATACTAGTGTAACTAAGTTTTATAGAACTATTTATATATCAGGCAGTCTGTTGATTTCTTTTTCGTTAAAATGTTGTCCATTGTGCAGATGGATGAAGAAGACCCTGTGCCAGAGATCACCAGAGACCACTTTGAGGAGGCAATGAAGTTTGCCCGGCGTTCAGTTTCTGACAATGATATCCGCAAGTACGAGATGTTCTCCCAGACCTTGCAGCAGAGTCGTGGCTTTGGCTCCAATTTTCGCTTCCCCGACCAGGCAGCCCAAGGTGGCAGTGGACAGGGAGGAAACTTTGGCCCTGACGGAGATGATGATGACCTTTACTCTTAAAAAACTTTATTATTAGAGTTGGTGCACCTACTACCCCAGTCTGGGAGAGTTTGTGGGCTGTCAGTGGGACGCACACATACACACATATGGCTAACAGTCCAAAGCTTGTTAGTCTTCCTTTCCAATGTGTACTAAAATTATATCTGTTGTGGCATATTCAAGTACTGCGTATGGCATTAGGTTTTGAATTCTTAGCCATTTGTAGTCAACCATCACTGCTGTCAAGCTCAGTCTCTGGATAATATGTTGCTCAATTTTTGAGTTCTTTATCTACCTTTCCTTAAGCAAACTACAATTTTATTTACATAACCATGGGCAAAGGAATTTCACATTAAATGATCATTAAAACTAAGGAAACATGAATGCTTCATCTTCATATTCACTTAGGTGAACTTACCCTTTCATTTCTTTACATCTTCACATTACATTATTACATATGATTACAACACTTGAAGGTTTGGTTGTCTACTAGTGACCAGAAACAGGAATGACACTTTCCAGTGGAGTGAAAAGCTACAGCTGTTTTACACCAGGCCACCATGGCAAACCTATGTTATATTTTAGTTATTAGATATAATTTTAGTGCACATTTTGAATTCATAGAAAAAATAATGGTGTTAGGAGATACACCTTATGTGAGTTCCATCCCCTGATAGTGACAGTACTGGTAGTCTGTTGTGGGATGTTTTATTTTATCAGTTTGATCAGTGTATCCTACCCTGGTGTTGAAAAGATATTACATAAACTTGCCTTTTCTTACACAATAAACATGGTCTTGAAATATTCTTGTTTAAATCTTTTAGTTTTGTGTATGTGTACATTATCAGAAGGGTATTTTTACCAGGTAAATGACTGGTTAAAATTGCAAGATAATTTACTTGAGTAATTGCAGGAAGACTAGTGCATTGGAATCTTGGAGGTTTGCCACAAAAGATGTGTTGATATGTAAGCACTGAATCCCAGGTTAGGGAAGCTAACAAGATTCATCAGATCATCCTACATTTTATAGGGATTCCCCTTAATCTTATCTATACATGTTATGACTCCCTAATAGAGCTTCAACATTCTGGGTCATAGTCCAGGATTGTGCAGATTCAAATCCTAGCCATTCTTGGGGTATTGTGCTGTATTGGTTCTTCATTCTAGCCAAGCACAGTAGTTAATTGATTACAGATGGTGAATGTGGGTAAAAGTAAAGTGATGGTGTTTGAAAGAGCAGAAACTGAAGTGATTGACTTTGCTACACCCTACAGAGTGGAAGTATCAACTGGGACGAAGTGTAAGATGACTCTGAGGGGTGAGAGGATGGAGTAAGTGAATGAGTTTAAGTACCTGGGTACAGTTATGTGTAAACATGGAAGTACGGAAGGAGAAATTAGGGAGAGAGCAGTGAAGGGTAGACAGGTCATGGGATCACTGGGGAGGATAATGTAGGGTGGAAGTAAAAAGGGGACTACGAAATAGTATAATCTTGCCAACACTGACGTATGCGTCGGAGACTTGGACATGGAGTAGGGCTCATCAGTCGACAATAGGTGCTGTGGAAATAAGTTACCTGAGAGGTGCATGTGGACTGACAAGGTGGGATGGAGAAAGTAATGAGAGTGTGTATAAGAGATGTGGTATGAGTGAGAAGGCAATCGGTATTGAGTGTGGAGTGGTTGAGAGAGTGAAACGTAATACTTTGAGGTGGTTTGGACATGTAGAGAGAATGCAAGGTGAGGAGTTTGTAAAGAAGGTGTATGGAAGTGAAGTTGTGGGACGTGGTGTGAGAGGCAGACCACCAGTAAGATGGCAGAACAGAGTGGAAGAGTATGTAAAGGAGAAAAACATGAGGGAAAGGGGAGGGCTTGACCAAGTAAGGAGGGAGTGTTTGAACAGGGAAGACTAGAGACTTTTCTGCCGTGGCCACCCCTTCGGGTGAGTTCCCGGAGGGAACGAGGCGTCAGCAGAGCTATAGATAGATTAGATAGATAGTTGGTGTTATGTGGCAGCATCCATGTCCTATAGTATCCCACTCATGGAGACTGCATGGGCCCCTCATGGTTACATGAAATAAACATAATTTGTGTTTGTTGTTCCTCTTCTCTCTTGTGCTACAGGGCTTTCCTATCCTATATAGCTCAGTCTTCTTTTCCTTTTCAATTTCTAATTTTAGGAGATGAAGTTGATGCAGTGGTAATCACCTCACACGACCTTGGGTTGAGATTGAGTGGTAATATTAAACTACTACTACTATGAGGAAACTTCGTCAGTAATTTTTATTTCACTACGAATTTAGCGACGAATCTTTACCTTGAAGAAGTAGTTTAATAATTCGACCTTGAATCTCTACTAACTTTGTGTTGTCAACAATGTAATGTGGGTATTTACAGAAAAGATGCTTATTACAAGATAAATACAGCTAATGGAATTATCTGCATAGAATAATTATTTATTTTTAGGAAGATTCTGCTGACGGTGGATACTTTTTGATAACTTAAAACCTCAGTTATGTTTTGATGAGCTTGAAAGAAAATGGCTGTAATAAAACTTTTTCTTTCTTTTTTGTTTGGGGGAGGGGTTTATTCTTTGGTGATGTAGGGGGTGCAACCTTTACTCGTGCTATTCAGTCTACAGGCCTATAGTAGAATTAGTAATGTGCTTTCTGGCACCGCTCAAGGTATGCCACTTGAAGGGAGGAAGGCTATTCTGCCGAAAATAATCGCCAATTACTGTTTATTCATTACACACGACTATACCACATTGTCCCCTACTGAAATATACATAAATTGTAAATATTTGCAGCGTAGAACTCTCGTACAGTTTTTCCTTATTTTTTTACCCTCATCCATTCAATTAATCAACTAAATTCAACCTAATTATTTAGTGTCGTCATCTTTTTTCTTTTCTTTTATTTTACCATATACAGTACCTGCTACGGGAAATGAATCTAGTTATACTAATCTATTAAAGGCAAGATGAAACAACAATAATGATAATAAATAAAAACCGGGGGGAATTTATTTAGTTAGAGGACCAATTTTAGGCGTGTATCCGGTTGGCCTGAGCAGGTGGTGATGGTGGACATTTTGTTGTTGACTGTGTTGATATTACAAGAAGCACATTATTACTTCATTATAGCATCGTTACACAGGTACCTTTCTTGTGGGGTTAATTGGTACGATGGCTCTGTTGTTTGTCTGCGGAATCATCGTATCGGTACCACACCATCGTATATACCACCAATACGGGGGAAGAGTATGAATAATAATGGGAACCAGAGAGTGGGTTATTAAGATTTCAAAGCGTCATTTTTGGTTTGAAGTGAGCATTGACATTGTTGAATTTATACACGTCACTATAGGTTAATTAAATGGTAAATATTGAAAGAATTACCGGTATGGCGTACGGTTTTTCTACCTTCATTACCCACTTTTATAGACCATTCTAAGATTATTTTCTTCTATGGCATTTCCTCCACTGGGGCATTTTGGAATTAGCCTGACCTAACCTAGACCACAGCAGACTACCAGGACCTAACTTGGGCAAACTACTGGGAAATAACCGTTTATAGTACAGGAAATGACAGGATCTGGCAACACTGCTACAAAATGGTAATTCTTTTGTAAATACTGTTAAATCAAGGTAACATTACTGTACTGTAAGTTAGGTAAGTATGTGGGGAAGCTGTAATATGTACCGGTTGTAAATTAGGTTATTTCCATTGAAACCAAATCTGACTTATCATTACCCTAACTTGGACTCCACCCTAAAATGGTAGAACCAATTTATTTCACACAATTTCTCATCTATTGCTAGGGGACCCACGTTCCATATATATAAAATATGTTCTATTTCATTATTTTTAAATTGAATTATACTGTACAGGACCTTATAAAAATGGAAAAGGGTGAGGGCAGAGCACACCAGAGGAGGAGGAAAGCTGCAGAAAATGCCAGGAGAGAGAATAAAAAGGTACAATAACCTACTGTAATTATTTTACAGAATTAGCTTCTCTGTAACAACTATATCATAATGTACAGTTGCCAATGAATGGATCTAGGACAAGTAGCTTAGAAATGTGAGGGTAGTAAGCCTTTCGCACTTGGCAACACTGTCGTTCATATTATGAATCTTATCTTTGGGTTTATTCATCTAGCAGATAGAAATGAATTTGGATTTTTGTTGAAATAAAAACAGTAGCACTGCCACTGTATCTACAAAGTCATAAACCACATTTTTTTCACGGGTTCGTGAATAAATCAAATCCCATTAACTTCTATTTGATCCCATGTCTTCCATCTAAGCTCCTTTTCCTTGCTCAATGGCCCGTTTCTCGAACATATTTTCTCATCTTAGTGCTACATAACCATGCTTTGGTGCTAGTTTCACCTTATATTAGTTAAATAACAATGTGCAACACAGTTTCACCTCTGAATGGCACGTTTCACAATACAAACAGAAATATGGTAAAAATATATCGGGTGTAATTGTGGTCTTACGTTTCTTTCTCTGAGTGCCGTATATCACATCATGACATGACATTCATGTTAAATTATTTAATTTCATGCCAAGATGCAATCCTCATATGGCTACAAAACACCAATAAATCTGAGAGCACTCTTGTGCCAACAAAATATCCAGACCTGTTTCCATCTACTAGACAAGTAAACCCCATGATAAAGCTCTATAGATGAGTAATAGTGTTACCAAGTGCAGAAGGCATCCTACCACCATGTTTCTGAGCTGCTTGTCCTCGATCCATTCAGCAGCAACTGTACTGTACAGTGCTTCTGTTTTGGTATACAGTATTCCTAACCAGAAATATAGCTGGCTCAATCACTCTTTGGGCCATATTAAAAAATATTTGTGGAGTTGACAATGACATGGTAATGGTACCTATAAGATGACTCCATAGATATTTGTGGGGTTGACAATGACATGGTAATGGTACCTGTAAGATGACTCCATAGATATAATAGAGAGCCATCGTCAACACCATGGATATTCTTACCTACAGCACTTTGACATAATGAAGGACTTGTTAAGGGATGAAACCTGAATGTTCTTGTTAGTACAGTATAGCCTACTGTAAGTCTATCATGTTTTGTGTTTGAGTGCATCTTCTCTCTTAAGTTTGAATTTACAATTGTGAAATAATTATCTCTAACTTGTTCCAAGCAGAATTTGAGTGTCAGGTATCTCTGCCAACTCATATTTAGTCATATTAATTAAGGTAGACTACAGTCAATTTGATAAACTGTTTCCATGATTATATTTTTATGATTAATTTGAGTCCACATAACCAAATCCACAGTCTAAAAGAAGCAGCAAGAAGGAAGGAGACATTATGAGGACAGAAGTGAGGAGATACAAGGAGGCAGAAAAGGTAAGAAGTAACCTTGACTTAAATAAAGGCAGTAGATGTGAGCTGTGAGGTGGGATGTAGGTAGCAGGAAAGGGTAGGAAGAATAAGGCAGAAAGGGAAATGACAATGAGGGAGATGGGAGGAGAAGGAAATGAGAGTCAAGATTTATGCCACCGCATGTTTAAGGGGATAGTATATAAATACTTTATGTACACTAGAGTGCCTTGATTCCTCCAAAGTATGCCAGGAGACAGTAGCAGATTAACTAAAGTAGGCCTAATGATAGCCTGTTGCTTGGAATAGTTTGGAGGGATCAGTTGCTCCAGATTTACTAATATAAAAATGTCTATGTTTGAAGGATATTAATTTCAGCTAGACACAAACCTGCCAATATCACTTATTCCCTAGGTAATATTAATAGGTTCAACATTTCATTCCAGAATCTGAAAGTAGACGAGGGAACTGCTATGTCCAGTACCAGAATGACAGTAAGTATTCAATGTTTGCTTTATCCTTTTTGTATAGTGACAAACATATGGTAAGAAGATTTAGGTATGTAACCCTTCATGAACATTCCATGTAAGTTAATTAGTGATACCTTTCCCCATGGTGATGAGAGTTCCATTCCTATTAGGGCAGTCAGATCTTCTGTGAGCATTATGGCTCATTTGGCTGAGCTCTTTTTGTAACTCCCAGTTATTTCCAGATCCAACAAGGGATTTATGGGCATGGCCGCACCTCAGGAGCTGTTTGTAGAGGTGAGATACTGATCCAGAAGTTGGCTGCATTGCACAATGCTTTGCTGTTTATTTTAAAAAATTGAATATATATAACTAAAGACTGGCCTCTCTTTCGAGGCCTTGTGTGACTCTTCCTCCCATCCTATCCTCTTCCCTCCCTCCCTCTCATTTGTCCAGTCAAAGAGGAATGTATTTGGAGTGCACAAGTACTTATGATGAGCCACATACGTGACCGCACACTAATATATATGTAAATGTACCCTCTTGTATGCATGGGGATGTGTTAGTGATGTAATTCTGTTTTATATATATATACTTTTGATGTTTTGTTTATTCCAGGTGAGTTAAGACATATTCAGTCACACTGAAATATGTATATTATTAATTGATTTGTTAACATACCAGCTCTTACTTACAATTCTTTTCAGGTATCGGTATGAATGAGGAAACAAAGGCACGTGCTGAGGCCAACTTAACCCGTATTCTTGCCTTGGCCAGTCATCAGCAATCTTTCCACCATGTGTCTGACCCCTTGACTGCCAGCCAAGAAGTGCCACACCACTCCAGTAACACTGCAAATGCAACTACAGTTTCTCCATGTCGCTTCTTCTTACCTCGAAAATCACATGGCAAATCATCTACTGAAAGTGATGAAAGTGAGGACTATGGGATACTCTGTTAAATCTAAGAATCCTTTTCCCATCCCTAAATCTTCAAACAGAATTGAGAAGAAGTCTGGTTACTAATATAAATGAAGGAAGTAGAGGAGAAAATGTCTTGACGAAAGAAGACTTAATTATACACTCAACCCTCAGCTATTACACAAAATTGGTCCATATACATGTGTGTGATAGAAATAAACAATAACCATTGTGAAAAAGTAATGAGAAAAAAGAAGTTGTCACCTGGCCCACCAGAGTGGCACCCCAATCTAGCATATTTGCACCTTTTTTCCAATTGTTTTGTCTTAATTCATAGATATCGTTCACATTTTGATAGTTAAAAGTAAACACAACCATTAACATCTGTAGGATGGGTAGCCAGCTCTGAAGGACCATGACTCAAACTTCACTTTTACACTATTTACATATTTAAGTACATTTTTACACTCTGATTTTGTTATAAAACATGTCAGAATCACAATTTTCAAAAAAAAAAAATTAAATGGTACTTTTTTTTTTTTTTACATACATATATGGTGGTTATATGAAAAACAGAGCTCTGAAAATGCATCCTCCCACCTTCCTTGTTCTTGTAGCTCTGGTTGGTAGTGGCTGGCTAAACTCTGAGGGATCTCTTGGCTATCACACAGTGATGTCTGCCCGAAATGTGCATGTTATGGGGGTGCTTATTTAAAAACTGTGTTGTCAAATTATTTCTTCACCAGCGGTCCTCCACAGTTGTTGGTAGTGTCAAATTATCTCATCACCCACGTTTAAGGGATTAAATACATAAAAACAGACGTACGTAACAGAAGACTTATGTACAGTCGGCAGCATAAGTTCGCTTCATTTCCACCTACGTAAGTATGAGCAATATTGATGTTGTAACACAATTTGAATTCAGAGATGACAGATATACTTCACATATGATAAATTACATATGTTGTCTATCTATCTATCTATCTATCTATAGCTCTGACACCTCGTTCCCTTCGGGAACTCCCCAAAGGGGGTGGCCACGGCAGAAAAGTCTCCAGTCTTCCCTGTTCAAACACTCCCTCCTTACTCGGTCCAGCCCTCCCCTCCCCCTCATGTTTCTCTCCTTTACATACTCTTCCACTCTGTTCTGCCATCTTACTTTGTACCAGTTGGTACTTCCACTCTGTAAGGTGTAGCAAAGTCAATCACTTCAGTTTCTGCTCTTTCAAATACCATCAATTTACTTTTACCCACATTCACCTTCAGTTTCCTTCGTTTACATACAAACTGAAATTCGTCCACCACTCTCTGTAAATTCCTTTCACTCTCAGCCATCAGCACAGTGTCATCCGCAAACAAACATGCCGCCAAGGACCAATTTACTTCATTCAGCCTCAACTTCACCCCCAGACCATTCACTTTGGCTTTCATCTCTCTCAAACAACCATCCATATATATATTGAACAACCACGGTGACATAACACATCCCTGTCTCAGCCCTACACTAATATTAAAACTCTCACTCAGATCACCCTCTACCCACACACATGCTTTTGCATCTGCATAAAAAGCCTCAATGCCTTCCAACAAAGAGCCCCATATATTATCAACACCTCTGACATAGCTCTCCTATCCACCCTATATTATGCCTTCTCCAAGTCCATGAAGGCAGCATACAACTTCCTACCCTTCCCAATATATTTTTCCACTATTGATTTTAATGCAAATATCTGATCCACACATCCTCTACCCTTTCTGAACCCTCCCTGTTCCTCACTAACTTTACTCTCTGTTACTTCCATCAGTCTCTCAGTTAGAACCTTCCCTGGTACACTAAGAAAGCTTATTCCCCTATAGCTACCACACTCCTCCTTACTCCCCTTCCCCTTATACAAAGGTACAATTATTGCCCTCCTCCAATCCTCTGGCACCTCTCCCTGCCTCCAAGCCAATGTGCATATATGCAACATCCACTCCACCACTACCTCCCCCCCATACTTTAACATTTCAGCAGTTATCCCATCTACCCCTGGTGCCTTTCCCATCTTCAACTTTCCTATTGCTTTCCTAATCTCTTCCCTTCCTAATTTTCCCTACACATCCTGTCGTCTACCACCTGCCTCCATCCCCATGCATGTCACCACCGCCTACCCTCCTGTCCCTTCATTCATCAAACGATCAAAATGTCTCTTCCATACTTCTCTCACTTCCTCACTTCTACTCACAGTAACTCCATCCTCTTTCTTCATTCTCACACTACCAGACTTTCCTTCTCTTTCTCTTTTTACCTCCTTCCAGAACAGTTTCTTATTTTCCCTAAACTTCTCACTTAATTTCCTACCAAACTCCTCATCCACTCCTTTTACTCTCACTCACCAACCTCTTCACTTGCCTCTTACAAACATTGTACAGTGTATTCTCTCTTCCACCTCTCTTTCACTTCCTCTGGCACATTCCTCTGTAACGTTCTCCTAAATGTCTTCCTTTTCATTGCTATTGCATTTCTCACTTCCTCGGTCAACCATGCACTCCTTTTCTTGCCCCTTTTCTTCTTCTTATACCCCACTATGTTGTTACATATGTTGTTACGATAAAAACTGGTTCAGAATGCAGCTATCTGGATTATTAGCATTATCAGTAAATGAAATGAAAGCGAATTTATGCACCCAGCTGTACCATAATATGTTGTTTGATAGACATATGGGGATGGGAGCAAACTCAGCCATCAGCAAGTGAATCTTGAGCATTTGCATAAAATAACACCGACTCTCTTCGACCAGATTGACATGACAGTCTTTTTCTGTTTACGTGTTTATTGGCATTGTCTTCCAAGACACTCCAGTTTCATCAGCATTGTAAATTAGAAAATGTTCAAGTTTTTTGGACATATTGAGCTTATTTAGTTCTATCACCTCAACATCTGCACTAAGACTTTCACCACATACAGGCTTATTGCTTATGTAGTGGCGTTGACAATACCGCCAAGGCCAACCAGAACTAGCCTTGAAATTTTCCACTTTGAGATGTTGAACCAAATGTGGAGCTGCATGCTGAATGTCACAACCAAGTACTGGAACACCACTTGGTTGCTGTTGTGATAACCACTCGTAAAACAATTCTTCTAATTCACTATCTTTCGGCAACTTTAATATTTTTCTGGAGGTTGTAGCTTCCTCTCCCTTTTCACTGATATCAAACTTGAGAGAAAAAGCCTTGATCTTATCCTAATTTTGTTTCCAGTCTTTCACTGTTGTAACTCTCACATTATACTCGGGTACGAGTCTTGTTACTGATCGTCCTTTTTCTAATTGCATCAGTACTTTCTGTTTATCACTTATACTAAGCACAATACGCTTTCTATTGGGCTTAGATGGAGGCATTGTTTCTTTAACAAACTCGAGAGAGCACAAATACAGTCAAAAGGAGGTGCTTAGTCTGTAGTTTCTGGATAAAAACTGAGCAGTAATGAGGTGGCAGGAGGCTTATGTGCACCGTATGAGAGGTCACGCTAAATCCCCTGGGTGAGGCTTAAATCTATTTATAAATCTAGGGTGCGGTGATGTGACAGTTGTGACTGCAAACACCCCATTTACTTAACTCTTTCCTCTCACTTTACCTGTATCGACGGTTAGGCCTAACCCGAAAGTCTGTTAATTGAAGGTCAGAAAATAGAAATTTTACTATATATGTTATTTTTATTGAGGTTGTACTATTTTCATCCATGAAGATATTGGTAACGACTGTTAAACCTAACCCTCAATTCCCTTGTGACTTTCTTGTCCGTAGGAACCGTGAATTTGGCACATATGTAGCTAAATAGGACTTATAATTTTTTTGTTTAGATCATTGACCTTATCTTGGATGTGTAACTCACTCTTCCTGAGAACAGATTAAGCCAACATGAAATCCATATCCATCACATGTTCAGTGTCACAGTACAAATAATCTAAATACTCACCTGGTTTTCTACTTCATTATGTTGGTTAATTTGTATATTTTAATATTTTTTATAGGTCATCCCAAGAAGCAGCAAGCAGACTCCATGTCCAACATAATTATATCCTCATCTGACAAAGAAAAATCAAGACCACTCAAGAAAAAGGCAAGTGTAGTTGCATGGATCAGAAGTTTTCCAATATCTTGTTAATATTTTCAGTCTCTCTGACAATCTGATATATTATTGGATTATTATATATATACTGTACAGCCATGCACAATAGTTGTTGGGCTTCTTACTGTGTACTGACTTTGTTTGAATGTCTTGCATATCATGGTGGTTTGGCTACATTGCTTCATTCATGAATTGAATAATGAGTCACTGTAAGTAGATTCATTTTATGCAGGACAAATCAGTAAGTCAATGAAACTTCTAAAGAAACTTGGCCTAATATTCAATATTCAATGTGTTTTGAATACTTAACAGAGTCAACACCAATAATTTATTACCTACTTTTTGTGTTTATAGTGCAGCAAATGTAATTAATAAGTTTCCTTTTCTTTTTCAAAATTGGGTAAGGGGATCAATTTTGTCCCATCTTAGGAAAGCTCCACCAGTTTTGGTATGTAAGTGGGTATGCTTCAGATATCTGAAGTGTTACAACTTGATCTGTATGATATCATTTGATAGGTGAAGTACTGATATAGCTAAAGTGATTGGCACTTAACAACATGCTGTATTCAATTACAGAGCCATAAGACGAGCAATGAGAAAAAGGTAGAGAGTTCCCCAAGTTGTGATCATGTCGGAGAACCCTCTAAAAGCAGAAATTATGAATTACGTGACACAAGGAATACAGAACAGAACACCAAAACCTGTCCAAGCAAAAGCAAGTTAAAGAACAAGAGCAACAAGCCAGGCACCTCACCAACATTACAAGCCAGAAAAAGCACTAGTGGATTACCATCTCGAGAAAGTGTTGTCAGTCCTAACTCAGGTACAGTACATTGTGTGCTGGGCACTGACGACCACTTGCTTTAAGTTTAACCCCTAAAGGCTGAATTCAGCCGATCGGCAGTCATTGTTCTTGTGGACCAGAAGCCGATGACTGCCACCACTTCTTTGGTATCACTGGTTAGGTTTGGACTGCTTTTGCCTTATACAGTAACTGCATGTAGTTCATAGTTCATTATTTTCAGATATTTTTGTTGTTTTCATGTACAATTAAGGCGACTATAATATATATTCAACTCACGAATATGTAAATGATGCCATTATGCAGTATATATATTTATGCCTTGAAAACAATTATTTTTATCATATTTGGTCATTTTTCTATGGATTTTTAGCTCAAATTGTTTGCCCATTGTTTTCTGTGGAATTTTCTCGAGGAAATTATTCTTGCTCACATTCTCTCCCCACTTTGGCAGGTGTCTGTTTTCTTTTTTCTCGAACTTTGATGTGCCTCTGTACGCAAACCAGTGGACTTGGGAGACTTTAGATATCAGATTCTGGTGTGTTAAATCAAACTCTACAAAGCCAGGAGAACAAAATTTGCCTTTGTGAAACATTAAAGAATAACCAGGTTTTGTGGTTCGGGGGACAGAAGGGGCCCAAGAATTGCGGTTCGTGGGGGTTAATTATCTGTAAACCAAGGCTGTATAACCAACTTATATTATTACACTGGGTATGGAGTTGTAGTTGATGACAGTCTTGTCACTCTTATGTATTTCTTACTAATTCTTTTTGTATTTCAGATTCGCATAAGCAAGTTACAGCAGCCAAATCTAAAATGAATCATCCCACAGTTGAGGTAAAAATTAGTTTAAAGTTTGTGAGAAAATAAGTACGGTACTATATAAACATATTTTCCACAGTATAAAAGTCCTTTAAAAAGATTTAATTCTCACTGGTATGTTGATAACTTTTATCCCTTTTTCCTTCTGTTTGTAAAATTATATGATTATTTTTTTTAATTTTTGTTCATATTGAAAACCTTTCAGCTGGATTCATTTGCTAGTACAGCTGCAGCTGTGAAGGCTACTCTTACCAGTAAATCTGCACTGTTTGAAATTCAGATGGAGGGTAAGTACTATACTGTATAGAAGAACAGTTGTTTAAATTATTAATATTGTATTGTAAAAATGAGCAACATAATCAACATGTACTTGTGAAGAATTTGGTGTGCTTGTCTGTGCAGTTTTTAATTTCAGATTGCTATGGATCATGATTATTCTAATTTATATTTCAGATATGTTGAGGGAAAATCTTCATATTCTAGCTCAGGCTCACAAAGAAAGGTGTGTTTTTTATTCTTCATTTTAATTGTGTAGCATGTGGAGGATGAGGTTAACTATTTTATGATAGAGAAATAGAAAGAACAAATTGGCAACAACTGTTTCATAAAGTATGTTCTTTGGATTTGGTAAGTACACTGAGAATACAATACAGTGGACCCCAGAAGTACGCGGTATTTAACTACACAAATTTAAATGATTGTGGCACAGAAATTAAAAATACACATGAACTTTCAAACTATGTGCTCGGATGCGGAACTTGCTTCGCATTTGGGAAGGTGCAGTGGCCATTTTGTGTAGTTACAGCACGGCCTGGTGGATAAAACCCACTCTTATTGACAGAATGAATATATTTATCCAATCATTTAAGCCGTGAGTGACACTAGTTCATTTATGATTCACACCACTCGGTCCATTGTCACATTTGCGGTCGTATTTTTTTATTTATTTTTTTGTGTTCCCATGCGTGCTTCTGCTTGGTTTGTTAATAATAGACTGGGGGGTTCAAGCTAGCCCTGCCAAGCTTTGGGGGCTGCCTCGGACAGTCGGACTCCCAAACCAACGTATCAACCCTATATTTATTTACCAAATGAGTTAACTGGTGATGTGATGTGCGGAGATAAAGCCTTTTCATTGGCGCCTAATTACGTGTCCGATTTCTTGATTTCTTTCCTTCTTTACTGTTTATATTGTATTCTTCATTTAGTTATTTTTTTTTTAACTCTTCAAATGTATTGGTTCATTTTTAATTAATTTCCATCATGTTTGAGGTCTCATAATAAAAAAAAGTAACTTTCGAGAGACATAAGAACCTATCCAAATTTTCTCCATTAATCTTTAGTCCCCAAGGACGTGCAAATCCATATACAGTACGCGCCACCTAACCACAACACATTACGCGCATACTAGTGGGGTCCACTGTACCCCAGAGTTCTGTGGTTGAGACAGAGATTGGAAAAAGAAACAACATTATCCAAGGAAATACTGGTACATTATTATATGGGATACAAGACTGACTCCACCATTATTGTGATGTGAGGGGGAGAGTGGGGGTTGGGGACCCCACTCTTTAACATTAAACCCACCAAAGGCTCAAATAGCCTAAGAGCTGGATCCCTTGCCTGTCAGGGTTCCTGCACTGATGCTAGAGCCTCCCCACCCTCTAAAAAGGGGAATTGGGGTGATGATGATGATGATCTAATTGTGATACTGGTAGATAGATAAAATTGTTATTACCAGTAGATTGAAGTTTTTTTGTGTTTTTTTCTTGTCTGACCAGTAAATGTGTGAGTTCTGCTGGGAGTATTGATGTCATCACCAACACTTGTAATACTGGACTAGACAGAGATGACAAAAGGCAAGGTAAGCAGAAAGCTGGTGTGGTGTGTTATTTCTTCATTTAGGGATCTCTGAGTGTTGGTATTTTAAGCCAGCTATTAACATGTATATTGAAGTGTTTTTGAGTGGTTTGGTTTGATGACTGAGTCAAGAGTAGATGAAGCTAAAGGTTGTACAGAACAAAGATGTTCTATAGGTATTCATTAGTGCATTAAATGTTAATCACATACAGTATCTAGGATAATTTAGGGCAATGTAAGGAAACTGCTGTTACTTTAGAAACATAACCAGGAGGATTCTCACAAGCATGGTTCATTTGCTTATGGAAGCACATTATGCAGCAAGTAGTGTAAACATAGTGTACGGTTGACACAGTGGATGATGTAGTTTTTCCTCATTGGGTTTTAGGAGTTACAGGGATGCAAGTACAATCTGTCGGTTCATTACTTACATGTGTGATAAACTTTTGAAATGCAAAATAGATAATGAAAGCATACTTTTACAGTGGTTGTTGTTCTGTTGTAATATATTTTTACTGTTCTGTATTATTTCTGTGCAATTTATGCACTGTACATATGTATATATACCGATATATATTTATATATATTTTTATATTTTCCCTTACAGATCAATGTAAGGAGAAGAATGATAATAATATATTTGAGACTCCCTCATCCCTGGATTACCTGAGACACATGGAAGACAGAAAGAAAGTAAAGTCTACACTGAACACAACCATCTGTCCTGGCACCACCATCATTAGCCCTAAAGCACTCCTCCTCAAATATGAGGACAAGTTGCATAAGGCTGTCAACTCAAGAGGGCTGACAAAGCGTCCTGGCCGCAGTGGAAATTTACATTGCAAACAATTGACAGTTCCTAAATCCAATGTAAATTCCATGAATGGTGACAAAATTTTTGGTGCTTCATCTCTGCTTAAAGAACCCAATGATTATTTTCAATCAGAAAGAAAAATTTTGACTGGAAAGAAACTGGAAAATTTGGATAGGTCAGAGAGATCAAAATGTCTGAAAAAATTATCTAACCAGGTCTTATCTCCCCAGCCATCTGACTATATTTGTCAGTCTGAATGCCCCAAAACTGTAGTAGTAGATCCGCTTCACTATTTAGAACGATATGAAAAGCAGGTCAGCACCTCTAAAGAATCAAAGACCACTCAGAAATATAACGCGCTTGATGAACACGCAGTGGTTAGTCAAAGTATTTTTGACCCTTCCTGTAGAAGTGACAAAAGTCTTAAGGAAGAATGCGCAGTTGAAAATTTGGCCCCTGTAACTAACTCCCACCAGTGTTATGAAGTAAAAACTGAACAAGATAATGAAAGCATAAGGAGAAGTATAAGACCAAGGAAGAGAAGTAGAGAATGGGGGACAAACTGTATTAAATCTTTTCCTAAGAATTCCCTGTATTCAACCACTACAAAAAATTCTTGTTTACCTTCACACTGCCAAGTTAACCAGTGTAGTAGTAGCCTTTCAGGATATCGTTCCAATCTTCCTCCACAGGAGTATATACCTCAAGGGGAACTTATTAACCCCTGCAATAACTCCTTAACAAGGCATGTTTCTGACAAGAGTATTTATATGATTAATCCAACTGCTGGCGAAGCCAAACCTCTTCTCCAGTTAGGTAATATGATGTTCACTTCAAATAATAATCATTCACCCCATAAACCTGAAGATTCCCCAGTCCTTCATGAAATGCAGCCAGTGAAGTGTACAGACATATTTGGATATGCTACTTCTAGGAATCCATTAGTCATCACAAATGCACCAGTATCATCTCGTCACATGGTTCATGATGCTGCAAGAATGATTTTTCCAAATGATAAGGAAAATAAGAAAAGTCAACAGCATTTGTATGTGCAGCCCAGTTTTCAGCCTTGGCCTCGGTATCATGAAGGACAAGTTCAGCATCCATTTGAACACAACCAAGTGAAAAGTAAAATAAGCTTTGAATCAGAGAGTGACTGGAACACTGGACAACACCATTATTACCCTGAACACTACCAGCACCAAGGACCTCACTACAGTTCATCATCATATTCTTATTGCTCGGGAGGGAAACGACCTCACAGGGCAAAATTCAGGTTAGCTGTTTATACTGTTGTCTGATTTCTAATGTTATGATTGTTTTTTATAACTGGAAAAATTTAGTCTTGGGCTGTATAGATCATATGCCCTCTCTGTATCAAACCTCCATATATCGATTTCAGGCATATTTGCTTTTGACGTATTGTTCACTGCCCCAATGTTCATTTGCAGTTTTCTGCATTTTGATGTCACAGTATTTGCTGGATACCATGACTTCAGAGTATATTACTGTACTTTGAACAAAGTACATAGTTGTGTAAAGTATATAAATATGTACAGTTTATGAAGCCAGCTCTTGGCCTTTTTTACTCACCAACTCTAAGTTTCCCATGCAATACCCTAAAGACCTATCACCGCCTTAAGGTGTCAGCCAAAATTTTGGCCTCAAAACCGATTGACGCCTTAATTTAATATTCCATAAATAACTGCATGGGCTACATATAGCCACAACAGTGTTTCCAAAGGTTAGATCTGGCCTTGGACTATTGTAATTGGTTGAGACTGGCCGACTCCACCCCCCCCTTTGGTGGAGGTGGGCGTGGCCAAAGTACATCCACACTCACTGTGTTATCTGAGCCAATACCATCACTCGTGGCCTGTCATCCTCTCCCTGCCTCCCCTAGCTCTTATCAGCCATTGTTAAACATTGAACACGAGTTTTCACACACTCCCATACATTGTGCATGCGTGCACAGGTATGCAAAAATGAATTGTATGTTGCCTTTTCTGTGTATTTCACTGCATTTATATACTCATTTTACATACACATACTCATGCATCTACGTATTATAAACATGCGTATGCCCTCATATGTTTTGTGCGGGGGATAACCGTCATATTATTTTCCGACTTTGATGTGCTGCTGTACTCTAACCAGTGGAGATAGAAGACTTTTCTTTGCATATTCTGGTGTGTAAACAAAAGTTCTACAAAGCTATAAGACCAAAGCTAACCTTAGAGTAACTTAAAAAATCAGGTGGTTTTTGCGGCTGGCATTGGCCAGGAATTGCGGTCTTTAGGGGTTAGAAGACATGTTTGATAATAAGTAAACAAATGTAAGTGTTTAATGATGATGAAAGGTCATAAGTAAATAATAAATGTGCTGTAAATTAAACAAAAGCAAAGAATAAATGAATAAAATATGGGGTAGTATATATGAAACTTTCAGTAATTACAACCACACTTCCCACCCCATTTAGTTTTATATACTGTACATATAATTATGATTGTATAGTATTGCCATTACTATTTATTTTTGTGTTAATTTTTTGGCAATTTTCATACAGTTACAATGAAGGAAATCCAGATCACCACTCCATTCACCAGACTTACAAAACCTGCCCTCATCACTCAGGTATGTTATCTTGAGAATGGATTATCAGCTGTTAACCAATACTGGATGCTTATTGATTTTCTTGTGAAAAATTATAACTGTGTTTTTTAAAAACTTGCTAGCTGCCAAGTACAGTATTTGCTCCTGCAGCCATTTGTGTATGTCATATTGGAATATACATACATGTAGCAAACCCTCCAGACAAAGCTTTTTCTGGTATGCTTACTAGAGCAGAAATTTCAACTCCAGCAGGTATTCATGTACAGTCGGCAGCATAAGTTCGCTTCATTTTCACCTGCGTATGTATGATGTATATTGATGTTGTGACACGGTTTGAATGCAGAGATGACCGATATACTTCTCATGTGGTAAATTACACATGTTGCTAGAATAGAAATTGGTTCAGAATGCAACTATTCGGTCATATCAGCATTATTTTGTACGTGAGATGGATGCAAATTTATGCTGCCGGCTGTACAGTATGTCAGGATGGGGAGGAAAGGTATACCGGTGTATAGCAACCCTTCAAACAGTGCATCTTGCAGTTAATTAATAGAGTGGGAAGCCATGGCCAGCACAGGGTATACCAGTAGTAAATCCGTCCCAGCAGGCAAACTGGTGAAGTCCAGAAATTGAAAAACATGATGTTCCCCAAAAGATTTAAACTTTGGATATTCAAATTTTCAGCCCAATCACCCTGTTCTGCTTGGTTTTGATATTACAACATGCTTCACACTTTTGTTTGCAGAGAGTGGTGGTGGTGATGATGGAGGGACAATTGACTGGGTTGAGAGAGACACTATGGGAGACTTTAGCTTTCTTCGTGCCCTCGACCAATAACAGGTGTGACATTGCATCAGGCAGTTCTTGTACATTCCAGTCATCTGCATGAAATAGCATCCAGGGCAGTAGATGGAAAAGGGTACACAAATGTTATGCTCCTTCACTGGCACAACTCTTGCCCCTACTTGTTACCTAGTTTTAACAATATTTCCATATGATGGCTATCAAAACTTGTAAAAAAAATGTATACATCAGCTGCCATTGCAATTTGCAGCTTTGGTATGTTACCTTTGGTTTTACTAGTCAGGCATTTACCCTATATGTTGACTGTTTTGGGGAACAGTTGGTATAATCTTTCAGCATCAAAATACCTGTACTGTTTATAATGCTTAAGTGTAGAGTAGTTAATTACTAACAGCAATTGCAGGTTAGTCATACTAAAAATATGGAGGTGATTGTTTCATGATAATGTGCAATATATAAAGACACCATTTCATAAATTGTAAACAGTGGGGTTTTCCTCTTATATTAGTTCAAGTGTATTATAAATGTTGTACTGTAAACAGTTTATTATGGGTTGATTCAAATAGGTCTCATTCATTCATTTTCAATAGTGTCTGCTTTTAATAACTGATTATCATTTCAGAAAAAATGTTTGTTGTCAACAGCTAAAAATTAAGTGTTGATTCTTTCTTCACCTATTGGCTAAAATCAGGTCACCTCGATGCTTTTATAATCTTCTAAACTTCCTCATCCATTTTAGCTACCAGTTACTTCTCAATCCTGTAGCCTATATACAGTACTGTGAATATGTTTTTCAGTGCAGTTTAGTAGCTTCCATTTGATAACAGTATCATGAATACTGTAATTAAAGTTCTTCCTCATAATATATAATAGAATCTTACTTTGTAAAATGCATTGATATCCGATTATTTTTGTACAGTACGGTAATTTGTTTTAAAATTGTGTATACTTGGTTTGGGTCCAGCATAATACTAACATGATGGGATATTCTTTACACATTGTTTCTTGTATCATACTTTGGAGCTTCAACGATGCTGTTAATGATGTACATATTATGATAATAATATATTTACGTATCTCAAAAGGAGGGTTGGTAGTGATCCTTTAGGGAAGGGAAGAAATAGTTCAGCACGAGTCTGATTTTCCATACTACACTGCCAAAGAACTATTGACAAAATGCTAAAACAAGCTAATAATATAAAAAGATAATGACATTTCTTTTGAGGTAGTGGTGGGCAAGTGCCAAATCACCTCATACCCCAACTTGATCAATTACATCACACACCAGCTCAGCTTTCTTTTTGCCTGTAATGTGCACACCACGACTCTTCAGCCACCCTTTTAACACGTCCACTGTCAGTTTGTCAGCCTGGCAAAAGAACCACAATAACAAATGTGAAAAAGATGCAACAAATTATTGCTGTATTGATTATTTCACTTTAGTTTAACTTCTGTGCTGAAAGAAATGTTAAATTATTATATGAAGCCAAATGCAATGTGGTAAAAGGGCAACAAATAATGTATATTTTTAAATCATCATTAATTATTTTGGACACTTTTAATCTATGGTGTTTCTCTCTCAAACCTATCCTAACGTAACTGTATGGTATTTGTTAAGAATTCATTCATTCACTACAATGTATATTTTTTAATCATTCACTATTTTGGACCATTCTAAGACACTTCATCTATGGTGTTTCTCTCTCAAACCTATCTTAACTATATGGTAGTTGTTAAGAATGAATTTTTAACAAATACCATATAGTTAGGTTAGGTTAGGATAGGTTTGAGAGAAACACCATAGATGAAAAGTGTCTGAGAATGGTCCAAAATGGTGAATAATTATTTTAAAATATACATTATAGTGAATGTACAAATTCTTAAATACTATATAGTGAAGTTATGTTAGGATAGGTTTGAGAAACACCATAGATGAAAAGTGTCTTAAAATGATCCAAAATAGTGAATAATGATTTTAAAATATACATTATAGTGAATGAACTAATTCTTAACAAATACCATATAGTTAGGTTCAGATAGGTTTGAGAGAAACACAACAAACATTTACCTTGCCAGCCTTTGCCATCGCCTCAACATCAATGGTTGAAGGGTCTGGTTTAGCTTTCTTTGGTGCTGTTGAGGCAGGAGGGGCTGGTCGCTTGATGGCTTTGCTGGGGTCATAATCTTGGGGGAACACAAGGTCTTTCATTTCAGTTATTAATGGTCCAGCTTTTTGCTCTATCATTTCATAGTTTGGCACTGTAAGAGAAGAAAAATAAATGATATTCAGTGAAAATACATGTATATATTGTAATACTAACATAAGGCATGCATTAACTGAGGATAATAATCTATCTATCTTCCTCAATAATTTTGTCATCCCTGTGCTTGTTTCAATTATCGTATTCACTTCTTGCTTGTTTGCATTCCTTTTCTCGATACTGTATACTGTTAATTAAATAATAAGGTAATCTCTATATATAAAACAGTCTGTCTGTTTGTTTAGCCGCTATGCACGCCATCATCTTCTCACCGAGAGTAATAATTTTTACATGAATCTCATCGCTGAAAGCTCAGGAGTGTCCTCCGCTTACAATTTTTTTTTTCAATGATCAATGGGGGGTTGGGGGGGGGGGGATTCGAACCACTGTAGTATAGGTACCACGCACACGCTCGCTCTCTCTCTCCCTCCCACACGCTCTCTCTTCCCTCCCTCCCACACGCTCTCTCTTCCCTCCCTCTCTCTCATACACACACACACACATACTCTCTCTTTCTCCTTCCTACACAAATACACACACACTCTTTCTCTCCTTCCTACACAAACACGGAGACACACCTACCCTTCCTCTCTCTCATGCACAGGGTGATCGGGGGGGCTGCGGGAATAGGATATAGATGGAGAGATAGATAGATAGATAGATAGATATAAATAGATAGATAGATAGATATAGATATAAATAGATAGATAGATAGATATAGATATAAATAGATAGATAGATATAGATATAAATAGATAGATATAAATATAGACAGATATAGATATAAATAGATAGATCCCCGGACAACGTCGGGTATCGCTGCTAGTATATAATAAAAAGGACTGATGATAGACCTGTAAAATCCTCAACTTCATCCACTTGGCTCCTGTTGAGTGCCAAGGCTTTGACATTCTCCCAGTGAGTCTGCAGGTCTGGGTTGTCAAAGTTCTCTGGGCTGTACTTGAAGTGGAGTTTCTTTATAACTTTTTTGGCTGCGTCTACCTGGTCTGCTGTGGCTCGAGTGGCGTTTGCTACCTGGATGTTACGTCTGTCATCTGTTTGGTGCATCAGCAAGAGTTAGTGAGAGCTGCCTTCATTACAGGAAAGAGTGAAGGAGGGAGAGATGAAGAGAAACACAAGACAGAAAGTTACAAAAACAAGGTGCATCCTTTATAATATTCCTCCAGGAGTGTACCAACATATATTATATAATAATATACACCATACATGGTACACATGTTAGTCACACAAAAATTAAAACTATGCATGAGGCAGGCACATATACCAAGGGTTTCTTTTTCTTTCTATGTACGTCTTCCTTGGTAGAAATACAGCTCCTACATAAAAGAAAAAAATGACAATTCAGTGTTGATAACTTACCAGCAAATGGAAGGTGAAAAGCAATGAACCCAGGGGGAAAGACCTGACTCTTCTTATTATCTAATTTCTCCTCCTGAGGTATGAGGGCGGTGAGTGACGCATTAGCTCCTCGACGTTGCATCATACGCACAATGGCTGCCACTTTCCTTACCAGGCATCGTTCCAGCAGGGCAGCAAACAACTTAGTGCTTCCTGTTGGTCAGTGGGAAGAGATAATACAGCTAACCATTTAAGGGATTCTATTTCAAACACACAGTCCATAACTACACCCACTGTTACCATATGAGATGTGGCAGTAATTTGCACTGGTATCCTACCCATATCACTTTGATGGTTTCCTCACCTTGAATAGACTTCTCATCTGGATATAAGAAGTTTGCAGGCTTAGTGTAGAAGTAGGGTTTGATGCTGGTAATGGGTTTAAAGCCAAGGAGCTCCATACCTGTGTCATATACCCGAGACATATTTCTCACCTCATCCTGCGGCACAGAAGGATTACGTGAATACAAGAGATGCTCGATATAAGCACCAACTTTTATATCCATACACCTTATTTAAATTTACACTTATCTCTACCATCATGTCATATGACAATAATGCAAATACTTAAGTTAAATACATAAGAATTACAATTAATCATAATACGCTCATCAAACACATTAGTCAAAACTCCATTAACACACGCTATGGATTCACAATTTTTTTCTAATATGTGATTTTGGAGAGAAAATTGCTATCTTTAACACTGTTCTTATTCCACTAACCTGACTTTTCATTATTGCTAGCAGTTTACCCATTGGGGATACCAATATATTTTTACTACAAGGGATCAAAATGTGGAGTTTTCAAGACTATTGAAGCTTTAGATCTTAAACATGTTAGAGTTGTGTCAGCAAATTTTAATGGAGGCATGACTGTCTTCTACTCACCAGACTAAATTTTATTTTTTCCCCTCCATATACTTGGTACTTGCAATAATCCGAACGCATTAAGAGCTCTCCTGTCTCCTGTAGAAGAGATTGAGAAAGTATTACATCTTTTCTGAGACCAAAACATAATATTTAACTCACTCACTGCACACCTTATTCAACACACACACAATGTCTTGAACTTGTATTACAACCCTCTGATATATACACCCATTACTTCTGGCACCACTGAAAATCTCTGTTGCCTATGTTTAGCAAAGTGTGGACATTTGGATTATGTATGGTGATGTTAGGTAAGATTGACAGTCTTTGATTTACACATGGAGTGCAATAGTATTAATTCCAGGGTATTGCTGGTTGTCAAGGAATGTTTCTGGGAGTGAGCAGGCAGCTTTAATTAAACCCTTGAGAGGGCCAGATGGATCAACTCAATTATTTTCTTTATATTGGAGGTTGCAAATATATGAGAACTACCCATAATGAGAATCAATAGAGCCATAATTTATGAGTTAAAGAGTAGGTGGGCACACATACTTCCAGGTATTCCTTCTTCATAAAGTGGACGTCCTCATTTGTGTTCTTCCACAGATTTACTTTGCTTGGTTTGTACATTTTCCTGTAGGATAAAAGTCAGTGTGAATGTAACATAAAAGATAAACTTAGAACCATAGTAACCAGAACACTAAATACCAGTATTATTACAACTCCCTGTCCTTCATGCAGCCAATAAATAAGGTTAAATATACACATGACGATGGCCAGCACAGTGTGAAAAGCATAACATATACAGAAGGTTCGCTCATTGTGCGATGAACCCCAAATCAGCACCATATTATCTTATACACACGATGCTTCCACAGGGCGAATTTTTGTGTCCAAGAGTGGCACAAATCCACAGACATTCCCAGAAGTGCATCTAAATCTGGTTTCTGCATGAAACTAGCCACTCCCCCAAACCCACGCTACAACCAGCCGCTCCCCCCAGCTGGCTTTTCCCTCTTACTCAGTCAGTCTCCTGCTCCCTCGCCTCCTGTGTACCCCCTCTCCATTGTCGTCGTCATTTTATTGCCACCAACCCTACACCCTATGATCCAACACCTACCTTTACCATACCAAAGGTCGAGCATCAGAAGAAGTTTCTGTTGTATGCGCTAAAGCTTCAGGAGATTAACTAAAGTCCCAAACTGGGCTTTTCTGTGTGTGTGTGTGGGGGGGGGGGGGGGTCAGGTGGCTGGAGTATGGATGGTCTAAACTCTACTGTTTAAGGAAATTTTGAAGTCCATACAGGGAAATTATATAAAGAGTATTCAAGAGTAAACAGGGAAGTTTCTACCAGACAAAATATAAAAAAGACCCTCAATATTCAAGACTAAACTGGGAATTATCATGGTAAAATGGGAAATTCTGATGTTGAAGTTGCAAAATTTTCTTCATGCAGACCTGGTAACACTGTTGGCAGTAGGTGTGTGTACTGCATGTGAGGTGGTGAAAGGATAACTTATACCGCAGACAAATGCACTGGTTTCCTAGGGCATTTAGTCACCACTTTTTTTTGTTGGTGGAGCCATCTTATTCCTTGAAAAGGCAAAATATTTTCACAACAATGATGCTCTGTCTACATGAGGAGACAACAACACAATACAGGTAATGTGTTAATATAAATTATATTTATATTATACAGGCAGGGCTCTGGGAAGTTTGAAATTGCCACACGGACATTTTTAACTTTTCTCGGACGGTCCAAGCGTATGTCCAGTAATCATACATATTGTCGGACACCCAGACGTTTTCCAGCAAATCTGAAATCCTGCAAAAGGGGGTCTGGGAAAAGGAGGGTCAAGTGTATATTATCTTAACTTTGTAATCCGTGAATGTTCCAATTTTCCTAGAACGAAAGACCACCCATAATCTGTTTTTTTAGTAACTAGTGGAATATATCTCCACAACCAACATCAATAGGATGCATCTGATTGGCTGAGGCATGAGTCCTATCTCCTGGTAGATAAGCAATGATAAGTCACAATTACCAGGTACAGTATTATATAATAAAAGTTGAACACATCTGCCATTAGCTAGAAGATATCACACTACCATATTATGCATCTTTCTCACCTGATAGTGGTATAGACCCCAACAGACAACTCGACGCCAGGTGCAAGGGAGAAGGTGACACGGCCTGTAGTGCGTTGTTTATGCTCCAGACGTCGTACTCGATCCATCAGCTCCCCCAGGCGCTGCACAGGGTCTGCCAGGGTCCGCCCTTCACGACTGAGTTCAGTTTCATCATTGCCATCTTCATCATCTTCTACTATGATCAAATCCTGCAGAAAACATCATTGGTTTATCTATATTTTTTTTATACCAGTATCCCACACTTTACACAAAAGCCCCTTTGCCCACATTGAAATACAGCAACCCACACAACTCATTAACAGTACTGTGCTCATAACAATATCAGGCCAAGATAACCAGAAAATATATTCAATTCATTATAGTGCTGACACCTCTTCCCTCTTGGGAATGCCTCATCCAGGGACTGGCCATGCCAAGTCACAAAACACTACTTCATCAGGAACCCATTTTATTTTTATACCTCAGCTTTGGGACTGGGGTGTGTATACAAATACTGAATTCCCCAGTATATACAGATACCCTACCTTATAGAATTTGTTAATGTCAAATGAGGTACCAAGATGTAAAATTTCCAGAACAACTTCAGCCTCCCTTAGGTCCCGGGCCTTGTTCTTGGCCCGTCTATGCTGCTGCACTTCCCCAGGGTGAGGGTCGTCCCGACACGTTAACATCAACACAGTCTGCCCAGACAGCCGCTTCTTGCTGCAATCATTACACATTCATAATAATTCTTTGACAGGTAATTTCTGACTTAAATTAATGAACATAAAACAATAGTGGTACCGTACTGAAGATGTCCACCGACCAGGTGGAAGTTGTTTGTAGATGCAAGTAGCAAGATATGATTTGAAAACATGTATTCTTGAGTTGAAATATATCTGGTATATACTGAATATGTGTGTTTTGGGGCTGGAGCTTGCCTGAAACCTCAAGTATAGGAGAGATAAAGAAACACAACCAGTAACCAAGACCTAGGGAGGAAAGACTAGAAACCCTTCATAATACTGATGAATTACATACCAATTTGTGAAGACACTTTGGCAAACCCTCAGAGCATCATGGATGGTTGCAGAGGTGGTGTGACCATAGTCTTTGTTAAAGTTAGCATCATTCACTGTCAACAAAAGATACCAATATTAGATTCTGTTTACAGGCTTTAATTTCAGTACCGTAAGGAGGGGTGAGTTCGTACGTTTTTTAAGGTTTTTCAAGTCTCCTACCCGTGTTTTTTGGCTTATACCAAATGTTATGTATCCTATAGATATCTGGCCCAATGGGCTATCAATTCATAACACTATCAATTTTTTTTAGATTCTTAACTAATGTGGAGACGTGTCTGAACGGGTGGCCGAACTCCCCCCTGGGGGGGGGGGGGTCACTTCGGACATATTGGGGGGGAGTTCGGACCTCCATTGATTTATGCTGTTAATGGATAATCTTTGACCCTACATTCTTCCTGGACACATGAGGGGTGTATTCGGACATCTGGCAAGTTTTAAAAAAACGTAACCTGCCATTTTGTAGCGGTAGCACTTCCTTTGTACTGGCGAGTGAACTAAACCTACGATATCACATTATCACCATATTATTCAAGGAAAGAAAGACTCTTGGTATGCAGATTGGTACAGTGAAGAACAAAAACAAATTAAAGCTTGTAACAATGAAAGACAAAGAAAAAAATTACCCCTTCAGGGTACTTTGTGTGGCAAGATATGAGCACCATTTTGTAACTCTACCCGGTACTTTGAGCACAGTTTTACAATGTACTTGAGCATTTTGTAACTCTACTTTGAGCACAGTTTTACAATATACTTAAGGCACTTTAACTAAAAATTAAACATGATTATCACATAGAATACCTGGTAATGACAACAGAACATTGACTCTACCTTGAGTGTAGAAAGATTAGGCCTACTTAGGCCAGCAATTTACATCAATATCAAAGATCATTTTCTCCCTTTTACCTAACTTTGGTTCACTAGAGTACATGACTATGTCATCTACCTCAATCTCACAACTTTGGTCCCTGGAACACTGGAGTTCACGAATACATTGGGTGTTCCTGGAACATGTTTTAGGAATCTGACTTTAAGGGTCGGTATGACTTCAATTACTACAGCCATATAATAACGCTTTTTCTTGTTTAGTTAATTACAGATCTGAACTATCACCCAGTCGTGTAGCTTAGCATTTTGTTCTGACACTTCATTACCTGTGGTTTCTCCTGAGGCTTTTTCTGTGCTTTCTCTCTAAGTTTCACATGCGTTTTGTCTTCGTAGCTTCACTCCACGTGAATATGATTCACGTAAGTCT
Source organism: Petrolisthes manimaculis (assembly GCA_034508575.1). Classification (NCBI taxonomy): domain Eukaryota; kingdom Metazoa; phylum Arthropoda; class Malacostraca; order Decapoda; family Porcellanidae; genus Petrolisthes; species Petrolisthes manimaculis. The sequence continues at coordinate 81,506 of JAWZYT010000437.1, read as the reverse complement.
CAATTCTGGCCAATATAACAACATTTTAATGGATTTTACTCGTGTCCGAACTCACCCCACATTACTTTATAAATAGTGAAGATTTCTTTAAAAACCCAATGGAGCATAATGAGATACAGGTAGGACCTGTTTCAATATCTCTATTTTCATTCTACTAAATATTAAGAGAAATGACACCTGTTATTGACTTATTGGTGCTCTGGTTTGTGTTTCCCAGGAGAAGTTTGACACCATTCAGATTTTTTATCAAATTTATAATTGGGAGAATTATTTTTTTTATCCTACTTAGGCATTACACAAGTAAACGTTATCCCTATGGCAGCAAGAGGGAATCAAAAGGAAAAGAACCACCAAAACCAATTTCTGATTGATTGCTTCATTGAAGAAGAATACTCGACTAAAACATTTTTTCGAGAAAATGTCCGAACTCACCCTGCGTCCGAACTCACCCCTCCTTACGGTACTGTATGGGTTTTATGCCCATTCATGTTTTCCTCCCTTTCCCTTTCAACTCACTTGACATCAGCTTCTCCAGGCCAAGTATCTTCTCTGCCCCAGGCCTCTCCATATCCTGAAGGACATAGATGCCCGGAAGGTCTATTGGGTTGCTGGTCTCACGAGTGTTGAAGAGGACAACAGATACAAGGTCTCCATCACTAGACACCACCTTCCGCATCAGGGTAGCATGTGCAGCCTGGTATAGAGAGATGGTCAATATTAATTATAAGGCAAAATTTAACTATATACTGTATATATATATAAATATATTTTTTTTATACAGTATATAATATATACAGTACTATAAATATATTTAGTTAACCTATAATATATGTATATACAGTATTATGGTACAGTATATTGCTTGTCAGCCCAGGCCATTCACTTTGGCTTTCATCTCTCTCATACAACCATCCATATACAGTGAAAGCTCCTTTATCCGGCATTCTGTTTACCGGAAACTTCCCGTATCCGGCATTTTTTTCATAAAAAGATAAATATAGCAAAAAAGAGCTGCCATGCTCACCCGCGCAGAGTGAGGAGGGAGTGACTAGTGTTAAAAGTGAAGAGAAGTGTACTGTACTGTTACTTTACAAATGGAAATTTCTCGTATCCGGGACATTCTCGGTCCCACTGGTGCCGTATAAAAGAGTTTTCATTGTATATATTGATCAGCCATCGTGTATTATGTCACCGTGGCTGTTTAATATATACTGTATATGAGAGATGAAAGCCAAAGTGAATAGCCTAGGGGTGAAGTTGAGGCTGAATGAAGTGAATTGGTCTTTGGTGGCAAGTTTATTTGTGGATGACTCTTGTGTTGATGGCTGAGAGTGAAAGGGAGTTACAGAGAGTGGTGGACGAGTTTCAGTCTCTGTGTACGTGAAGGAAACTGAAGGTGAATGTTGGTAAAAGTAAATTAATGGTATTTGAGAGAGCAGAAACTGAAGTGATTGACTTTGTTACACCTTACAGAGTAGAAGTACCAACTGGGACAAAGTACGAAATAACTCTGAGGGGTGAGAGGATGGAGGAAGTGAATGAGTTTAAATACCTGGGTACAGTTCTATGTAAACATTGAAGTATGGAAGGAGAAATTAGGGAGAGATCAGTGAGGGGTAGACAGGTCATAGGATCACTGGGGAGGATTATGAAGGGTATTAGTGTGAATATGGAAGTGAAAAGGCGACTATGAAATAGTATAATCCTCCCAACACTGACATATGCGTCGAAGACATGGAGTAAGGCTCACCTCGAGAGAAGCATGTGGAGTTTCTAGGTGGGATGGAGAAATTAATGAGTGTGTATGAATGAGAAGGCAATGGTATTGAGAGTGGAGTGGTTGAGAGAGTGAAGCATAATACAATGAGGTGGTTTGGACATGTAGAGAGAATGCAAGGTGAGGAGTTTGTAAAGAAGGTGTATGGAAGTGAATTTGTGGGACCTGGAGTGAGAGGCAGACCTCCAGTTAGATGGCAAAACAGAATGGAAGAGTATGTATCCTAAAGAAGAGAAACGTGAGGTGCAGAGTATGGCTTGACCAAGTAAGGAAGGAATGTTGGAACAGGGAAAACTGGAGACACTTCTGCCATGGCCACCCCCTTGGAGGGAGTTCCCTGAGAGAACGAGGCATCAGAGCTATAGATAGTCAGCCCAATTTCATCATAAAAGTTTGTATGCTTGTTTGTTTATCAGGTCATTAAATATATCTTTTTTGGTTGAGTTAACTATATCTGTCTGAGTCTGCAGTCTCTATTTTACCTTAATTGAGCAAAGGAATGGTGTGGCTTCTTCCTCCTCTTCCTGCCCATCAAGTTCATTGAACATTTCCTTGGCAGCATCAATAAGAAAAATGGTGGCTGTGCGTCCTCCAAATGACCATTCTCCAACACCCTCTTCCCCTTCCTCATTTTCTCCATCCTCTTGATCAAGCTCCCATTCCATCATCCTCACCTCAGTGCTGAAAAATTAGTTGAGAAATTGATTACAAAATAGGATTGCTAATTTTAGATATTTCTAAGAAAGGTAAATACATAAAACATTATACCATCAGCCAGAAAATTGAAAGTGTGACTCTCAATAAGTTTAATTGAAAACTACTTTGAATATTACATTTTAACTCGCGAAAATAACTCCAGGCAATGGCACCAGGTACAGCCGCTTAACTGTTAAAATACCGTATCTTTAGCATTATTATGAAAACCAAGATACAAAGTTTACCTACTGATTATTATATATTTGAAGCAGATTACACAGCTTGGTATTTATCTAGTATATTACTGTTTTGTATCAGTATTGCCACACCCAGCTAGGTCCTGGTAATTTACCACAGTTAGGTCCCGGTAATTTACCACAGTTAGGTCCCGGTAATTTGCCCAGGTTAGGTCCCGGTAGTCTGCTGTGGTCTAGGTTAGGTCAGGTCAGGTCTGACTAATTTTCAAATTATGTTTGTAAAACGGGGCACATCTTGAAAATGTTCCGAGAGATACACCATAACTTAGATGAAATGTGTCTTAGAATGGTCCAAAATTGTGGGTAATGATACTAAAATATACAATATAGTGAACAGTACTTCTGTAAATTTACCATCTATTCTATTGCCATTTTCTGTTACAATATTTTTACCCTCTTTACCCACTAATTTATAACATTCTAAGGCACTTTTCTTTTATGGCATTTTCTTCTTTGGAAATGCCCCATTTCCAAGATAGTTCATATTCATATGGGGCATTTTGAAATTAGTCTGACCTTGCCTGACCTAACCTAACTTAGACTGCAGCAGACTATCGGGACCTAACCGTGATAAAATACCAGCAGGACCTGACTGTGGAAAAATTAGCCAAAATACTGGGACCTATTATAGCCGGATCTGGCAACACTGCTACAAAACAGCAACAATAGTCTACACTCTAGTTAGGAGTCTAGATAAATACAGTACTTAATAAAATAATTGTAATTGATAACTGCAATATACTAGATAATTACCCAAAGCTTCTGCTTGGCTAACGTTACAACACTACGAACTTAAGTTAATACATACTGTCACGGCTGTGTGTCATTACTGTAACAAATTGTCAGGGGAAACTATAGACCGTCTATATTCCCATCCACCATCAAACATCACAAACAATTTAAAAAAACACACACATCTACCCAGCAGGCTTAGTACACTGATGACTTAATTTATACGTGAAGGAAAATAGTGTCATTACCTGACACAATGTACAGTGTAAGGAATAAAGTGGTACTAACTAAGATTATAGCTGTGTGTAGTCAAAACTATGACACCTTTCTTCATGTAACTTAATAAGTGTTCAGTGAGTTCACTCTGTTGTTAACAACCACAGAGTTACGAACTCAACTCACGAGAACTTGTCGTCGTTGTCGAGAAGGTTAACTTTCAGCGGTGGTGAACTGGTGATGTTTAAGTCGGATTTCTACGGCGCATACAGTATGCTAACATTTTTCTGCTGTTTATCAAATTGGGAAAGTTATATCATTATTCTTATTGCTGGCATTATGCAAATAAATAATGAAAATACTACTAAACGAGGATATTTACTATAAGAAAGTTATAATGATATACATGGTGTAACAAAGCTTTGAGCATCCTACCTCCTAACAACAATAGTAATTACTCCAGCTTATTTATATCTCCTCTTGTGTAGCGTGACCATGTTTGGATACAATATTCAAGTCGTGGGCTGACCAAAGACTTGTAAAGAATAAGCAACATCTCTGACTCTGAGTCCAGACAGGTCATGGTCTTATTCACTCGTGCTGCAGCCTTTGAAGGGTCGCTTTCAAAAAGTTTGTATTGACGGTATATATTCAAAGTCGATTGAATTGAAGTGCGGAGTGTCTCAAGGTAGTGTTCTGGGGCCGATCCTTTTCACGCTCTATTGTTCGCCGATCCAAGACATCATTCAGAGACACGGTTTGGACTTGATGTTATACGCGGACGACTCTCAGTTATACCTTACATGCAATAAAGCTGTGGACTCTTTAGGGCCAATTGACGTTTGCATTCAGGAAATTAGGAAGTGGATGTATGACAATAGACTTGCTTTGAACGATAAAAAGACAGAAGTATTGCATTTTCATTCGAAGTTTCCAAGGAAAGAAAAGTTCGTTCGTATTGAAGGTTTAACTATTGGTGATTCGATCAGTTGTTGGTGTTCGAGATTCTGTCCGGAATCTAGGTATTCAGTTCGATGAAGTTTTATCTCTGGTCAATCACGTGTCAAATGTTTGTAAATCCGTTTCTTAACTCTTTATTTCGTATTGGTAGAATTAGAAAGTGTTTGGATACTAGTAGCACAGAAACACTCGTACACGCTTTGATCACTTCTCGCCTTGATTTCTGTAACAGCCTGTTCTATAATCTAAAGCCTAAAAACCGCACTCTAGATCGTCTTCAACTCCTTCAAAACTCTGCAGCTCGTTTGGTCACTCGCACAAAAATGTATGAGCACATCACACCTATCCTATATCAACTTCACTGGCTCCCTATCTGTCAACGCACGAAATTCAAGATTTTAGTTTTGACGTTCAAATGCTTTCACGGCCAAGCTCCTCTCTTCCTCTCTGAACTACTAACCGAGTGGGTTCCAAAGAAGGCCACCCGTCAGGCCACATTCGAAGGAGGACTCCGACTTAAGCCGTTGGAGTACGACGGGTACGACTTCTACGGTTCCCGCACTTTCGCTGTCGCTGCACCCAAGGTTTAAAGAATACAAGCTTAACCCACTCGTGGGAACTGCGCATGGTCGTGACGTCACTTGGTAATCGGGGGTTGGGATGAAGGGGGAGCAAGGAAATTAGATGAAAGAAAACTGAAGAACGTGATGGAAAGGCCAAACTATGTCAAACTCGCATGTTCCAGACTATAATATAATTTTTCTTTCACTCTCTCTCTACATAAAGGAATTCCTCAGTTGTAAATAAATTATGTAGTTGTTTAATAAATTTTATTGAAATATATTTTAGTAGTTGTGCAATTAAACTATGCTAAATAAAAATCATCCACTAAAGAACACAGTTTGGCCGGGACTGGCAGATTCAAGAGCTCGTACATTAGATTTCTCTTGTAATCACTCGATTTAAAATGAAGGCTGCACATCCTTGAATTTTTAACATTTATACAAGTCTCGCTCTTGCATGCAGCAATCCACTTTTGTTGTATATCCTCACATTTTGGGAAGCGATGAAACTTAATAGCCTCATTTTCTTTCTCCCTCTGATTTGACTTGCATCCTCTCATCGAACACTTGGCCATGTCAGCGCGTAGTGAGAGAGCTCCAGTGATGTGAAGGCAGGTGAGGTTGAGAATAGAGTGACCTGACTTCATCCCCTGGACCCTCACTCGATTCAGCCGTGACACGTCATGCGCGGACTGGACCATTTTAAGGCCTACGCGGGTTAACCTTGTATTCTTTAAACCTTGGCTGCACCCACCCTTTGGAATGGCCTCCCGATCACTCACTATCCGCACTATTGATAAATTGTCGTCTTTTGAAATCAAATTGAAAACTCATCTCTTTAAGGAATATTTCTTGTAGTCAAAAGCAGCTTTTTATATACATTCGTCTTACTACGTAGCCTACAGGTATTTAGTTTTAATTTTATTTAGTTTTGTACAGTCCGCTGAGATGTATTTAGAGCTGACTATAAAGAATAAATCATTATCATTATTATCATTATCATTACTTTCTTGTTTTCATATTTCTCTGAGACATTTAATAAATTTCACTATCTAGATATGACCAGTGCACCCTTATGAATAGATTAAATGAAACTCCACCTCTAATACCTCACCAGTAAGCAGAAAATTGAAGAAATAACACGGTTTCACACTTCTGGACTTTCCCGGTTCCTTTGATATCTTTGAAGAATTCAACCACTGAGGTGGACCTCCACTCATTCCAGTACCGATTGAGGAGGCACTATCATTCTTAAAAGGAAGAGCACCTTATCCAACGAAGGACAAAAGCCTGCACTATAAGTCTATAACGATGTTTATTTACAATACTAATCTCAGTCACTTTCTCCTAGAGTCCATAATGTCCATGGCAGGTTACAGTAGCCTACTACCCTGGGATACAAAGCTAGTACTGTAGGCTACACCATCCACTTAGTGTTATCATAGGCCCTAAGTAACTTATTTATTTTATCAACCAACACCATTATGGTGGATGGATTTTTTTTTTTTTATTGACTCATGCCCCATGCTACCTGCCCATATGCCAAGATAATAAGGATTTGAACTCTGAAGTAGTCGGGTATTTATTCTTTGTATTGTTGCATTATATTTTCCTCATTTCTTGCCCTCCTTCCCATTCCTCTTCTTTGCATTAGGTTATGTAACAAACAACTAGTTTCATCTTTAAATACTTTACTTTACAAAAGAACAGACAATATATTACAGCCAAGGTCAACTCAGCAGACAGTGACCTTGTATGTACACCTGACCTGACCTCTCCTCATCTGGTCCTGTTATATTAATACTCAGGAAATACACCATCACATTCATGATGAAAAAAAATATATATATATAAATGAAAGGATGAGATGACTTGCCCAAGTATGCTTGACTGTAATTGAATATTTTGTTTCTTGCACACATTACACTAATTTAGTCAACTTTTGTCAATTGTCCATTCCTCCACATCTTTACACACACACACACACACACTGCTATATAGTACAAGTCAATGGAATAAGTAATTAATTCAGTCTCCAGCAGCAGTATAATCAAGCTATGTAGAAAATAAGTAGTTAAGTAAATATAAAAACATCACTTTCACTGGTAAAATAATAAATAAGAAAAAATAAAACTTGTATTGATCATCTGTTCGCCTACCTCACTTTGGTAATTCGGAGTCAATTGCGAACATCTTAAATATACATACTCTCTAGTCCCCCAAACTACAGCAGTTCTGAGCAGCTTTACATCCCTGTAAAAATACAAACTTCTTTTAGGCTACATGTGTTTATGCTAATGTATTCCCTGCTTGTGGAAGTTCAGGCTTGTATTCTTTCCCTCCTGCAAGTTTGCCATTTCAACAAAGGCTTCTTGTCATCAGTGTAATGTGTTGTACCCACTCCCTACGAAAATCTATAACGCAAATATTCAATTTGGGTTGCCATTCAGCATTTACTAATAAATATTTCAATATACCTCTTTTGGCAGCATCTGTACAGACAACAGTATCAGTTACATACTGCTAAAACTTCATCGACACACTGTTATTAAAAGTTTATAAAATAATTTGTAGAAGACATATCTGAACTTTTCAACATTCTGTACTATTTTAAGCCAATCACTTATTGAATTCCAGACACTATAACTCATATTCCCATGATTTATGATCTTTCACAGTATCTATATTTCAAGGATTACACTTTAACTTTTCTATACAGTCATACACATACCAGTAATTCAAACTACTTCCAGATCATGGTACTGTTCATTGCTATACTTTCTAGACAGGCTGAGTCAGATAAGCCACGGGATAGGTTAGGACAAGGGTTAGTTCGATGATGTCTGGAGAAGGGCTTGACTTGAACTGTACTGAATGATGAGGGCCTAGGTTACATCTTGGCGAGGGTTTCTAGGGAGTGACAGGTCCCATCTCACTACCTCTGACCCAACTGTTACTGGGCCGGCTGGTTTACTCTGGCACTCCATGAATTTGCTTGCAAAATATCTGTACAGTACTTAATAAGGTTAACAACTCCTATACTGTACTTCATTAACACAACAATAAAGTCTCTTACGTCAAGAATACTGTTATGGAGGTATATACATATAAATGTATATATTTATTTACTATATATTAAATTCTTTATACTGTACACATTATTAGGTGTTTATGAATCATACAGATGAAAATTGGAATTACATTATGCTTAATTGTGCCAAAATATTTGATATAAATTAGTGTGACAATTTTCAAGCTCAGTTTTATGTGAAATATTAATGGTACATCACAAGGGCACATTTTCCAGTTTTCTAATCAAAGAAAGATTATCTCCATCCTTCAACTCATTTTAAGTGATTTGGAATGCCCATAGATCTAGACGAGGCAATTGTGACCCATGAATGGACTATTAAGTACAGGGAAAAAAGAAATGTCCTGGAGTGATAGATCTTTACAGGCCCAAACATACTTGACAACATGGCATATGACATGATTGTCAAACAATCACCTTCAATGTAAATTAGTGTTTGGAAGCTGTTTCAAATGCACTTCTGATGACAGGTCATCCAATAAGTACCGGCTGTACGAAAAAAAATATCCTGGATAAAACATGAGATACCACAAGACACTCAATCTTGTGAGTGTACCAACAACAATTCATCTTCCTATGTACTTCAAAAATTAAATTAATTGTAACTATAAGAGCTTTTGTATTCCCTGATGAATATACAATAGGAAATAAATACAGTATGATGAAAACACTGTAGGCAGTTACTAGCTGGATTAAATTGTTTCAGTCTCTACAAAATAAATACCTTTGCATTAGTATGGTACACCAAATGGGATCTGTACAGGATTGCCTAAAAAAAATTTCAGTAAAAAAGCAAATACCAAATTTAACTCTGATTATTGAAAGCTTGCCAAGTCAATATGAAATGAAATGATTGGGGGATACAACAACATGGCAGCTTCTCTGAATGAAGCAGCAAGATAGTAATACCTTCCCTTTCTATTAAAATAACAAAATAATTATTAACACACACAACTGTACTGAAAATAAATCATCACAAAATAAACTGGTAGAGCATAAACACACAACAAAGGCATTTTATATCTAACAAGAGGAGTAGGAGGAAGAAGAGGGAGAGGAAGAGAAGAAAGTGATGGTGGTTATGTTGGTGGACAGCTTCTTGAGCCCAGAAAGCAAAAGATACCAAGGAAGAGATGAAGAGCAAGAGCAGCTAAAGGGGTATAATATAATGCGAGTGACTTGGAGGCTACTGGTTCCAAAGGAGTAATACTGATGTGCTTTGTTTCCAGGCATAGTTTGGAGGAATAAAAAATAGCTCACCAATTTACCAGTAAGAGATTTTCCCCTTAAAGAAAATTATTGTGTACCACTTTCCTATCATAGCATAATACTGTAATCCGAGTGGGCCATGATGTCATCCCATCATGCATATCAAACTGATGTATCCCATTTAAAATTTACAATCTTGTAAAATTAAACTGGTATGGGAAAAGCCTATGTCACTTCAATGCAAAACATTGTACATTTACTCTAGTATGAAACATCTGATTTAAAGTTGTGGATTTTTCCTTATGATAAAGAAGAACCTGTAATAATAATACAGGTATTTCAAATGCAGGGAGTTTTCCTAGGCTGGATAAAATTATCTCAAATCAATGATATTAAACTTCACAAGGAGAGTAAGACTCAGTTCCTTGCTGTGATATATAACCAAAATATGGAATGAATGAGAAGTCTATAATGTTTTAATAGAGAATAGGAGTAATGAGGCAAACTATCTTATAAATACAAATTACAGAAACGACAAGAAAAAATACAGCAATATCACAAACTGAAAACAAATAATCCATGGCGTAATGTTACAAACCTGAACATGAATCAGAGACAAAAATACTATACTGCCATGCTATTACAGATGGCTGAGAAAATGACGCTAGCTAATGTGACAAACACGGACAGCACAATGAAGAGAGTCCCTAGTGAGTCAGTCTGTAAGTCTAACATGAACTGGTAGACAACAGATGACAAGTGATAGCTGAAGGGCTAGTGGAAGAGAGTAGGTGAAAGGTAAAGATTATATGGAGTATTCTTTAACAAACCTACTAGAATGGAATACAACACAAAACATTAAGGGAAGACATTACTGCTTTGCTCCTCTGTAAGATTTGCTGGGCTTCTAGTCTTAATACAAAAGCTGCTCTTGCACATTATAAATTGCTCCCAAGTCATTACAGTCCTAGTGGGTGAGATACTGTTGGCAAACTGTAATGCACGGATTCCTTCAAACTATGACAAACAACAGACTTCCTCAGTATAGATGGTGTTTTGTATGAGTTTTTGGAGGAATTTGTAGCCTCCAGTTCAATGATGACATCTCGAGTCCCCTAATAAACTTACAAATACACCATCACTGTAACCAATAATATACACAGGTAATTTTTTCATTGATCACAAATCTCTTAGCTTGCAATTCATGTTCCACCCATTAGTATTGTCAGTAATTTTTTAAACAGTATAGCTCAGGAGAGGAATTGATAAGAGACTGTTGTTATAAATTTGCCAATGTTGGATATTAAAATGAAAGTTCAGAAAAGTAAAAAATTGGCTTGAACATTTACGAATACTGACTCAATAATACCTGCTGGGTTTCTCTCTGTACAAGTACATACAGTAATGATCCAGTTCTGTGATATATTTAAATAAAAATAAAAATACTGTACTATTAATTTAAAAGGATGCATAACAGCAATACTGCAGGTACTGTACAGTGCATCCAATCCTGTGCTACGTCAAGTAAGAATGTGTGATCAGATTGTTTTCAGTTGGTATATATAATTTTTCCTATTCATATCGCAGATTTCAAGGAGTTAGACTGGGTACACAGCATACAGAAATCAGCATTACACCTAAACATAAATACCAGGTAACTCCAGTCAGTAGCAGGAGCTGGAACAAACCCAAGTGCTAGTACAGCCACCACACACACACTTCATCTCTACACACGCCCTGTCAGCATATCTAGAAATGTCATTGCACTTCTGTACATTTCTGCAGACTGGTGTGGAGGCATCTCTCTGACTTGTTAACTGCCTGAGGCTTATTTTTCAAGGTTCTATAGTTATGAGCCACTGACCATCATTCTTCACTATGCAAATGAACAGTAAATCAGCACTGTTCACTAATGTTGTGTGGTGACATGTGGTAAAGCCTGGCTGCCCACCACTGTGTGTGCCCTGGTCATTCATTACCTTGGCACGGAAGACACTGAAGCAAGAGGGAGAACAGACAACACGTACAGTAGACCCTTGATATGACACGAATTAAAACAAGTTTTCAACACTTCATTTTACATTCAGTCACTAACTGATGACTACCAAACATTTTCCCAAGCTTCTGCTCTTCATTGCCACACAGATTAAGTGATCTACTGGGTCTGTGTTACACGACAAGTGGTAATTATATTAGTGAATTATCAAGGGCCTATGCATCATCAACCACAAGAGTCGTGTCTGGGTGAAGCTAAAACCAGTGCAAGATCAACCTGGTGATCACCTTCCATCCTTGTACTTATGGGGAGTTAATGGATCACATGTGAAAATATAGGAATCTCCATAACTCTGAGATGAGTTTTAAGTATTGTCACATGCTGTGTCCTGGATGTCCTTCCTTCATTTCTTTTTTCTTTCTGCTTTCTCTGCCAGCTTTTCAGCTTTTTTCTGTAGTTTCTCTCTTTCTTTCTTTTCCTTCTCTGCTTGCTTTCGCTCCTTTTCAACTGCTAATCTCAGTTCCTTTACCTGCAATATAAATGTACCAGATGAGAATAAAAATTTGAAAAGTAAAAGATGAAACAAGACTGTTGTAATTTCTATTTCTATTATCAGAGACTGCCTAACCTGACTGAGTTGACCCGACACACTCACTAACCTTCCTCTTGAGCTTGGTCTTGTCATCTTGGGGGAGGTGGAGAGACTTGAGATCACGGAGGTCAAGGTTGAGTAGCCTGGGTCCGGTCATGCCTACCTCTATAAACCTGCCAACACAACCCTCCAGTCCCTGCACCACCAGCCATTGTCCCACCTGACCACAGTAAATATAGCAACAGGTAGAACAACATAGTAAGAATAATGGAATATGTTCCAGTAAAACAGAAAACAAAATAAAATATACAAAAACAGGGTGAATGTGTATTGTAAACTTATTAATTGTTTGAGGGCCAGAATAACCTATATGCCATTGAAATATCAATGAAAAATTTCATTTCTTAGGATAACTGGTATACTAGAATGAAATTTAATGTTAGGGTTCCTGTCTAAAGTTACACCAGAATGAAATTATGGCTTGTTACTAAAATTGTGGCTCTCGACAGTAAGACTGATAAAAAGCCTTTCTACCTGCTCCTTTGTCCAGTCAACTACAGGTGCGGTCTGCCACATGTGGGCTCGTCGAGAACGGTCAGGAGGTGTGAGGGAAGTCTGAGAGCCACCAAGGGAGGCACCAGACCCCTCATCCCCAGACCCTAGTGAGGCTGGACCACTGCTTAGGTCACCACTGCTCCCACCTCCACCTTCACCCATTCCTGCAACAGCACACAATTGCAACAATCAAAATTACAGTATAGGAAATTTACTGTTCGATTAGACAATACACACACACACACACATCCTTCCTCTTTACCTTCTCACTTCCCATCACCTTGCCTTCACCATATACACACTCATTATTCATACCCATCCCCCATCCCCACAACCATTCTTCCCACCCACCCTACCTTCCTGGTCTTCCAACTATGAGCATCAATACTTCACCTGGGGCCAACTTGTGTGAGGAGTCGAGAGGTCGCTGACTGAGTAGCACCACGCCTGAAGGGTTGGGGCTCACTGCAACAGGGCTGGGGTGGTGGGGGGCGGTGGGGGTGCTGCGGGGGGCCTTTGGGGATGGGGGGGCACCTCCTGTCCCACCCTCCCGAATTCCATCCCTCTCCCGCAGTGACTCCCGGCCAGCCTGGGGTAGGTTCAAGATAAGGTGTAGGAAGGGTAAATAGTCAAGGAACGACGAATATAATTTCTGACTGAATCATAAAAAAATCAAATACAGACACCACAAATTTCACATGAAATCCTAAAAGCAGCAAGTACTCATCTACAACACAAAATGCTTCTCTGCCTTTCACAATCCATCTCCAACTGGTTTCTCGCATCCACTCCCCAACTTACGGGAGGATAGAAGGCAGATGGAGCCCTCTGGGGAGAAATGGCGGATATAGATGACGATGTGCTGGTGCTACAGGTGGATGAGGAGATCTGATGGGAGGAAGTGGTGGTGGAGGAAGACGTGGCGAGGTGGTGATGGTGATGGTGGTGGTGAAGGGCTGTGGAGGAGACGTGGATAGGTCCGCTGATCATTGGCTTCTTGCCCACTGGAAGAGAAAGTCTCCTGGTTGGTGCACCCTGGGTATTGTCCCTCGGCCAAAATAATGTTCCACAATATTTTGTATTAAGTAATATTTTCTTGAGATGTTGCTCCTTATGCTAAGCCAAATGTTCCTGCTAAGTTTTTCATTTAGGCTAATTCATGAATGAGTTCCATATACAACAATAAATACAACAGTTACTCATTGATTTGCAGAACAATGAACATAAAATTTTGGTATCACTGTTACCCCATAATTCACCCTACTGTACTTAATTTATAATCATAGAAGCTGCTGGCTGTGACAAACTGATAAATAGGAGTTAAAAATTTGGAGGGAAAATTAAGTTAAATATCTTAATGGATGATAAGATACCCCTGGTTTACTGATATCTCCAAACTGTATAAAACAAATAAACAAATGATCTCGTTTGAGGTGGTTTGATTTGATCCAATGTTTGAAGGCATTTGTTGCCTCTTAAATCACTAAACAAAATTCCCCACTCAAAGTACCACAACTTGCGTTAAATATATAAAAATGTGCTCATAACGAAATAATTATACAGGGTCGATTTTTAAACAAGCTCAAAGCAAACAAAATCTTTTTGCACTCTACTGACTACTGTACTAAATTATTTAATCATTTATTGCTACAAATGGAAACAAAGTGGTCAGCTAAGTACTCTGTAAGTAATTGTCTACTGCTGCAATTTCAATAAGGGAAGAATCTCTAAAAGGTGATTTATAGGCCTATCAATTTCTGCAAACCATGCCAAGAAGCAGACAACCTCAGTGTTAGGTATTAGGTGATCTGTTTCAGGTCATAATCTGGAGTAATTAGTTACCCTCCAATTTACCACAAAGAGAGCATCCTCTTACACACCTTGCTTGTCATTTATCAACCTCTGAGTGAGCAAGGACATGCAGGAAGCTTTCATCTTTATGTCTGTATGTTCCAAACAAATTACCGTACACTGTATCAAGTCATATATTTATATGATGGATAGAGTAAAACATAATGTTCTATAATTTCTATCTATCTTTCTCTCTACTACCATATGCAGTGACAACATGCATTTAAAAAAAATTTAGAGCAACAAAAAATTAATCAAAATAAAATTGCTTGGCACAACAAATAAAATACTTGTGGATGAAAAGGACTGATCAGGGTGCACCACTACTGTACAAGGCAACAGGAGGCTTTCATTCCAAGGTTCAATAAATATACCAATACCATACATGGAAAATATTGTACTCAAACTTAAAAATTCAAAGTAAGACACAATACATTAAAGGGGTTAGTCTCTTCTAGTCAGATTTGGGGCTACTGTACTGATTTCTCCAAATGATGCCAGGAAAATGGCTACTTCAATATACAGTAAGAGCCAAGGATTAGTTTTATAGCTTAGTTTGGATGAATCAGTAGCTCACCAGCTTGACCATAAAAGTCTCTCCCCTAAACTGTGAGAAAGTAAATTAGTCTCTACCCATGTGTGTTGTTCCTCCTTACATTTCCTTCCCTTCCTTTCTTAAAAACAATTTTTTTATTCTGAAAGTTTCTACAGTACTCTGGTTTTCAAGGCAATATCAAAACATTTCACTCATTACTGATCTTGCCTTGAATTCGTGAGTTGCATCTCTCATGCCTCAACTTTTACAGGAATGGATGATAGACAATGGTAGCTGGGAACAACACACCTGATGGAGATTAAAATAAGCTGATGCAACTCCCAACTGATAAGTGAAGCTTTAATTTGAAGAGAAAATTTATCCTCATCATTGCTATCATCACGACCCTATTTCCAGTTTTTCAAGATTTGGGGAATCTACACTCAAGAATATGAATAAAAAATATGAATACAGTACAGTACTAATGTCAAATATCACTACAATAAGCTACCATGGATAGTAAGTTAGCTTGCAAGCGAAACATCAACATGGATATCACGTTATACAGTACAGTAAATACAGTAAAGTGTCAACTGGGAGTGCAATAATGAACAGTAATATAGTCAATGTTTCAAAATTTTATACATGCAGGAATTATAAAACTTAAGTTACCTGCAGCATTTGTAAAACTACTAGTACTATCAGTCTATAACATAAACTTTCAAATCTTAAGGTTACTAATCACAGCATCATCAGCATAATGAGTCTTCTATTTACATTAAATAGTTAAAACTTATATAATCTTAAATAACAATACTGTACCACAGTCCAGGTACTGTATCATTTTACTGGGTAGACAAGTAATTGGAAAAATTAATTGGACTAGCCATTTGCATAAATAACAGATCATAATGAACAAATTTACTCTATGAAAATTAAATAAGAGGTATGAAGCAAATACAGTATATAATAAAACAATAATAAGCATCATATCATACTATGGAATTGCTGTAATTCATACAATCAATCCATTTCCTATGATAAGTAAATATACCAAAATACAGAAAGTCTACACCAATGTAAGCAAACTACTTTCAGTAAGTTGCAGATTATAAAATTATAAAAAACTGTATCAAGCTCAATAAAACACAAGCATATACCAATTATAGTGCACTACAAACTGAGTAGAGTATTTATCTGAAAAACCAGCTTCATGCCAAATTCATGAGCCACCAATTTTACTTGGTACGAGAATGAGGATAGTTGTGGGTAGTCTGCATGCTAATTCCATCACATCAGTGCATCACAATCCCTCAAAATAATAACATGTACAGTACTGTGTATAGTATATTAAATGTTACGCTTTGTAACATTTCTCCAGCACTACTTGCAGCTTTCCACTTCCCAGGAACACTGCAGTTCAACTTACATGATACATCAGCTTGCATAACTGCCTGCCTCACATCTTCTATCAGGCTGGTGGGTGAACGCTTACTGGGACTGGCATCTCGTTCTCTCCGCATCACCCCGCTGCTCTCGTTATCCACCTCCCTGGCCACACAGACACACACACATATATATATATATATTTTATATTCATACAGGTATATACAGTATAAGGGTTTGGGGATAAAACTACAGGAGGCCCTTGATATTGCACTAACATATTTAACACAGACTCGACTGATCACTTTGTTTGTATGGTAATGAATAATATTGTAGAAGCTATGGATAATATCTAGAGCAGTGGTTCTCAACTCGTCCCAAAACGCCCAGAACATCTGTATACTGAACACACTTTAAACAGTAACCCCGATATACCCAAAATTATTCTCTTCCTCAAATTTCTTTTGCACTACAGTACATTTAAATACTGCAGTCATAATATAAACTATAATCACGAAAAACCACAGAGAGATGACATAACATTGTTTTTATTGGGTTCGTGGTCCATGGACAGAAATGAGTGGAGAACCACTGATCTAGAGGCCTTAAATGAGGGACTGAGTGTATAATTAAGTGGTGGGTACAATCGTTTATTCATAGTAAATCAACGGTCTACTGTAGTATTAATATTATGTTTGGATGAGTAGTAGAGGAGGTGAAATATTAATTACAGTAACTAAGATTTGCAATTTTTGTATGTGTTCCTATGACATTTTCAATGATGTTGATAAAAGCCTAAAAACAATAAGTAATATAAATCATAATATAGATAGTGCTAAGCTTAAAGTATGGCTTTTTGTAAGTAAATTTTGTGTTTACAAAACAATTGCATTCCAATTCATATGCAACAGAAGCACAACAACACCAGGGTTGTTACAAGGATGACAAAGCAACCTAAAGGAACACCAAAGCAAGCAAGACAACCACACCTTGAACCAACCCAAACTCTATTTCTCTTACACACACTCACACATAAAGAGTTATGGGAGCCAACACATGCATAAGCCTACTTTTATTTAAGCAGGCAGAAATGTGACTCCCTTTATATGGTAACTGGGCAAGCAATGTTGACCATCACTCCCATAATGATGCCAGGACTGACATTCAATAGAGACTTTCCAATTTATTTTGTTCTTCCCTCTGGAACCTTGAATAATTAGAAAAATCAGGAAAATATTATTTTAAGATATAGTAAATTTGAATAACGAAAATGAGGGCCGATTTTTACATATAAATTAACGTACTGTATACTGGCAGCCATTTTATGCCATTAAGTAACTAAGCAAAGTTTCATACGAGCAAGTAACATCTGCTATGGAAAGTCTGCCACTGTTTAGGGAAAAAGAGTAGAGAGAAGAGCAGGCAGGAATGACATTCATTCACTTGCAAACTGGACAGATACTGGTACTCATATACACTGTATACCACAAGCAGGAGATATATTAAAACAGGTAAATTATAACTTGCATGCATGCACACACTCACACACAACAGCATATACATATATAGCTACACCTCTCTCACTAATGTCCAGCTCTTAACAACATTACAGCAACTTTAATCTTTACCACATCTTCAAAGCCTAAGCAATGTAACATTTAGGTAAAAAAAAAACAAAAAAAACATTTGTACACACACACACACACCCAACCACTCAAACTTGACCAAACAAGAGGAAAGGGCCCATCATGGTCACTTTACAAACAAAAAATAATTTCCTTTACCAGTAAATGGTGATGGGGTAATTTTAATAATGTAAGGCCTGGGGGTTATAAGCTCAGGAAGGTGTGGAAAGAGGGGCAGGGTAAAAAGAAAAGGGAAAATATAATTAAGAAGCAAAAAATTAGTAGAGCATCATACATAGTCTGTCTGCACCCAGAGTAACATTCCTGGAAAAATCAAAATTGGCTAAAAACAATAAGTGTTGTAAAGTACTACAGTAATCATAAAAAATAAACACCAACATATTATAACTAGAGACTGAACCACTAATCTTGATAATAAATATAACAAAGACATAAAGCTTGCTAAATGAAAAAGAGGGTCTAGTCACAGCTTAGCAAATGCTGGAGGGAAAGTGAGTGTCCAGCAAACAAAAATAAGCCCACATAAGAGAAGATAAAACTAATCAAAATAATCAAAATATTTTCAGCTAATACACTGTACCCGAAACCAAGGACTGAACCTGGACACTCTGATTATGAAACCTGGGGATGAATCCCTATACCACAAACCACAATCAGAGCACTTTGGTTCAATCCATGTTAGGGGTGCCAGATGCAATTCCTTACACACATTATTGTACAGTATATTGTACTTGTGTGGACTGCACTGTAACTTCTCTGGAGTTATCGTACACAACATAAACTCCTCTTGCTTGTACAGTCTACATATGAAGCAACACTACCTCACTTTATAAAAAGTTTTGATATAAAGTAACACAAAAATTTTGTATGTCACTAATGCAGAGCTGGAAAAATAATAATACCAATGATAAAACACACACAAAATACTGAGTGACTAGACATCTTCAACTGTATCAATTTTCCATTCCCTGCCTATACAATATTATGTTAAGAAGGCTACAAATAACCTTTATATTAAATATAGTTCTCTCCTGACTTGTGTCTGTTATTTGAAGTGAGTCTGGTTAACTAGTAATATTAAGCTTGAATTAATATCAACATTAAATTATGCTCACCCCTAATTATTTTTATCCATCATCACTCAGCAGGTTCCTAACTTGATGACCTACTCTACCATACAAACCCTCCAAGTGGCTATCTCACCTCTGCTGGCCCTGGTATACACTCACTCACCTCTCAGCCAGCAGTGCCTTGAGCTGCTCGGCCAAACTTTGCTGTTGTGGGGTGCGGGCAGCCAGGTGTGATGCCAGACTGGGGGTCGAGCTGTGTTGTTGTTGTTGTTGTTGGATTGGGGTGACATCCGGCCCCTCCACCCGGCTCACTGGCCCCACACGTGCCACCGGGGGTGGATGGCGGTAGGGTATGTCCGGCCGAGGGGGGTGTGGCTGCCTGGGTGGGGGGTGATATGGAGGGGGAGGCGGGTGGTGGGAGGAGAGGTGGGAAGACATTGTTGCCTGGGTGTATGAAGGTAATGGGGGCTGTGCAAAGGCCTGAGGGGGGCTAGGTGAAGGCTGGGACTGACTGGGATACTGCTGTGAGGATTGGGAATAGCTGGGAGGAGGTTGCTGATGGCCAGAAGATGACTGCTGGTAGCTAGGTGGTGGGTGGGAGGGAAGTGGATGGCTGGGGGCAATTGGTGAGGGCTGTGAGTGTGCAGGTGGGAGCTGGCAGATCTGTGGAGGTGTTTTGGAGGGCTGGGAATGACCTGAGAGAGACTGGGAGACCTGTGGGTGGCTTGGAAATGGCTGGGAGTGTGAGGAGATATTCTGTGTGTTAGTCTGGGACTGGTGGGAGGCTTGGACATGACCTGGCATGGGTTGGGAGAGTGGTGGGTGACTGGATACAGGCTGGGAGTGGCTGGGTGGGTTCTGGGATGGCTGGGAGTAAGCCAGGGCATGGTGAGCAAGCTGGGAATGAGCTGGAGGATGCTGAGAGGGCTGGGCATGGCTAGGAATAACCTGAGTGGGCTGGGAGAGGCTAGTATGCTGCTGAGAGGTTTGGGAATGGCTAGGTGGATGCAGGGCAGGGGTAGCCTTGGCAGACACTACACTACTGCTTGCCGGAACGTGCGAAGGTACACCAGACTCTCCCACTCCTGACCTCCGGCTGTCCTGCTGAGCCTCCTGCTGTAACCCCTCTGCTGGCCCTACCACTGCCTGTTGGTACTTCAGGGCCTCTGGTAGTTCATCATCCAGGCTACTGTCATCTAAGCTGTGGTCCTGTTGAGCAATAATAAACAATGAAGACACACTGCCTGGTAAACTAAAGCAAAACAATAGCATCTAGTCAATCACATACATCACACCTCTAACTGTTCTTAAATATAAAGTGGATATTTCGCATATTCTCCGACCAACTCTGTTTGATGAAAGCCCCCATGACATCCAAAGGTAAACAGCTATTTCAATAATTCATGAATAACTATCTGAATCTCACATACATATAGAATAAAATGGTTATACAAGAACATAGTGAAGCAAGGTAATCAATCAATATATACATTACAAAATCTTGTTACCTGGCCCTACCCTCTGCTACCTTACCACCTATTTTAACTTTACATGAGCTGTCATATATCACCTGACCTACCCAGATGGCCAGACCATGTTTAACCTTTGAACTACTTTAACTTTGTGACATGTGGCCTGACTATCACCCTCTTATTTCTTATGCTAAACTCCCTTGACCTTACATGACCTCACACCACACCTCTCCTATGCTACCATGACCTGGCATGATCTCACCTAAGACTCCCTGACCTCCCCCGAGCTACCCATGACCTCTAACCTGACTGCCGGCGCTGCTCATGCTAGTGGTCTTCTTGAGTGAGGGTAGATGCCTGTTGGCCAGCCCCCCCCTGGCAGCCAGCTCTCCCTTGGCCCGACTGGCTGACACGTCCAGCAGCTCATGGGGCGGCACTGCCTCATCCAGCTCCTCCTTCACTGGCAGCTGACAGGGTGGGGAGGGCATGGGAGCTATTGTTAGGCCACTGTACTGGGGATGTCATTGGCTAACACACATTCTTGTATCTCTCCTCACATTCTTTTCTCTCTTACCACATACAGTAGTTTTTCTCTATTATCTTTCTGAACTCACACTTTTCTCTGTATTACTACATACAACTCTCCTTCTTACTTCATACTCTATTCTCTTTTATTTCAAACACTCTTTTCTCTCAGGTTAGGTCAGGGTTGTGTCTGGCTACCACACTCTTTTCTATCTTACCTCACATTTGTGTTAGTTTGTTAAGATACCATAGTTATGGATAGCTCACACTCTTGTCTTTATTTCTTTACACACTTAGACATTGTGTCCATGGAGGAAATGACTAAATCTGACCAAATGATGTTATAGAAGGGTACATGCATTCCTAAGTAAAAAAAGAAACTCTTAAATCCAAGACATTACTGCTGAATGGGAGGTGTACTATTACTGTACCTCATTTACAAAGAATCAAATGTGAATTCAGATGTGAACTGGAATGAAGATTGACACATGGAGGCAACTGTACATTTCTTCCTCTAAGAATACCCTTATACAAACAGTACAGTACATCATTTAACGGTCTTGTTCTTTCTTCCTCGGACACTGAGATGTTCTTTATGGGGTCATGTTTTATAGCTAAATTGGAGGGTTACTGATTCCACCACATGATGTCAGGCAACAAACTATTATAGTAACCCAGTAGAGTATATGAGTAGGGAACCTGTTTCATGGCATAGTTTGAAGGAAACAGTATATCTCAAATTTCCTGGTAAAAGATGACCCTCTCAGCTCTCAGCTCTTTCACAATATTTACATTGTACTGTTGCCCACACATGAAGCTGGTATGGCTCATTACTTGTCAGGTGACTACAAAAGAAAGGAAAGTGAACAAAGATGTAGTTTGTTGACAGGCAGACAGTAAAATATTATTAAAGTCTGCTTGTCAACAATCTACAACTTTTACTCACTCTCATTCATGTTGTATCAATTTCACAATTAGCGAGGCATACCAGCTTCATGTGTGGGCAACTGTACACTCTTGAATAGTGTGTTTTGTGATGTTAGGTTAGGTCAGGTCAGGTTAGGCTAGGGTAGATCAAGATAAGTTAGTATAGGCTAGGTCAGGCAGAGTTAAAGTAACATGATGTGAGGTCAGGTTAGGTAAAAAGTAGACAGGTTATGTTAGTCCAGTAGTTGATGTTAGTTATAATTATATGACCTTACTTAAATACCCAATCACATTCCTCTTCACATTAACTTCTTTCATTATACAAGACATTCATATTATTCTTGTTAACTTCCATGCTAAACCTATCAATAAAGTTACACCAAATTTTGTACAGTTTACACAAATAAACTTAGCAAGTATCATTGAACTTACACTGGTTAGGCACTCAAACACACATAACTCACCACTTATGTACTCCAGACTTACCACTTTTAGAACTATCTACAGTACTGTACTTTAACTTGCCCTTTCAACTTTCCACACACTCAGCACTCTCCATCTCAACTCTTCAATTCACTCCACACACATTACCAGCAATGTCTATCTCAACTCTCTGACCAAACCCATTTCACTTAGTTTCCAAGACCCAACTGTTAGAAAGGAAAGAAGACATACTTAGTAGCAGATACAGTTACAATGAAGTCAGTCATCACATTCGAGATTAGTAGTACAGTATAAATATACCTTGCCAACAACATTTTGGAAATTATCAAAGTTTGCTTAAATTCTGGATATGGTGAGCCCTTGATATTAGGCCTTCATCTGAGGGCTTAAATAAGCCATTACCATACATCCTAGAAAAAATCAGACTAGACTACATGAACTATCTTATAGTAGAGTGGAATGTTTTATGGGACCTGATCTCAATATTACTACCGGTACGAGGCAATCTGTTTCTTCGCATAATTTGAAGGAATCAGTATCTCTCCAATTTTTTGTGGGGAAAGCATCCCCTTAAAGCAGACTGAAACACTATAAGAAACCTGAGATGGGATTGGCAATTTGATGTGACATTAATGAGTCAAGAAACTTTTAGATGTACTTTAAGGGGATACTGTACTTCCTTCTTTGAGGACTCCTGAATCCTTGTGTCCTGTGACTGTACTCAACAGCGGGGCATACTTAGTCACCACTACAGTATACCAAACCAGGCTGGGGTATGTGTGGGTGAGTTAAAGGGGGAAGCAGGTGTGGTACTGTACTTCCCTGACACCACACCACACCACACCACATATCATCCTTTGTGCCTGTCGCTGAGATCCTTCGCCCTCCTGTGCACCAGTATTAGTCAACTGCAAATGTTTACCCACACCTTTAACTATTATAATACCATTACAGTATATATTACATTACTCTTTATTATTACTCCAGCTATTGCCATCACCACACCAGTCTTATTCTTCAATATTACTTTAGGTATCATCAACATATCAGTACATATTACAGTTTAACTACTACCCCAACAATCACCACCATACCAGTGCTACTCTATGTACAGTCGTGGTCAAAACTATGATCCATATAGGGGTAACTCACATTAGAGTTTGACAGCTTCCCTATGTTCCTTAGCTGATAAACTGTGTAATGAATAGGTTAAGTACCATCTTTTAATTTACTACAACCAGCTACAAACTACTTAAAACAATAACATCACATGTGAATGTGAAAATATTTGACAGCAATTTGGTTTAGATACCCATATGGGATGATTATTATTGACCACAACTGTACGTGCATAACTACTGCCACCACACACAGCACTTTAAGCAATTACAACTACTGTACCACTACTTACCAGTACAAATGCAAATAATATCTAGTCTACCTGAATAGATGTGGGGAAATATAAGTAAGTCATCCTTATATATGTATGATGTCTGACTGTGTTGTTGTCTTACAATACTGACAAAACATGAGATCTATTTCACCTTTTCGTTAGTCTGTAAGCAACATAGTAAAGCACCATACAAAAGGCAAAACTTGTAGAAATATATTATATGCAACTGTACTTATTTACTCAAAACTACAACACTCACTACCACCATCATTAACAATACAACACTTACTTCAACTACAGTACTACTACCACTACAACATTTTCTACCACCAGTCATTACAGTTTTTAGTGAAGCAGCAGAGAAGCCAAGTAAAGGAGTGAGGTGCCATGTTAAGAGAACTGGCACCCCTCATGCCTGCCATGGCCTGCACTCTTTACATCCCATACAAAACAATGTAGCCACAGTAATGGAGGCACCACTGGCTGACTGGCCACTTGATGCAACACATGCACAGGTCAGTACCTACACTCACAACTAACTCACTTACTTGTACACTTACAAAGACACACACACACACACACACACACACACAAACACACACACACTCTCTCTCTCTCTCTGTAATACTGTACATGCACAAACTCACTCACATACAACCATGTACTCGGCACCACCACCACTAACACTAACACCAGGACACAGCCACCACCCACCTTGCGCTCGACGGTGTTGGCCTTGTGACCGTCTGAAGTGCTCGTGTCTGAGTTCTCCGTGTCCGAGAGGTCCGAGGCCAGCGTGCACAGACTTGGCTTGCGGGGAGGCTGCTGGGGTGGGGCAGGGTGGGGCAAGGATAGGGTAAGGATGAGGGAGCAAGGTATGGGAGGTAAGGTCAAGGGTAGGGCAAAGGAACGTTGGGGGAGCAAGGTAGGTGAGGTAAGGTCGGGGCAAGGAAAGGATGGGGTACAAGGCATGGTTTGTAAGGTGAGGTAAGTGAGGTGACGACGGGGGTTACACATGGGTAGGGACAGATGAGGGAGGGAGGGAAGGAAAGTTTAGGGAATTGTGGATGAGGGTAGGGCATGGGAAAGGATACAAGGTTTTGGGTCAGGGAGGGAGAGGGATGCAAGCTTGGTCAGAGGTGCATGTGCAATATATCAACAAACATACTGTGAGGGCGAACGGGAAAAGTAAGCCATGGTGAAGCTCGGGTGTATACAAGAGGAGCAGAACAAGGCAAGTCATCTCAAATATGCATCAAGTATAGCACAAGTGAGAGAGACAGTAAACTAGCACAATGTACACAGACTTAGAAGGGCTTCTCATAATGTGTGAACTCACACGCAGTCTGTCTCGTCTCATCTTGAAAGGTATATCCTACATTAGGTTCAGGAGAGGAACCTTGCTCAACTACATCACTTCTACACATCATACATGCCAGTTCCTCAAGGTTTCTGGTCTTGTATACAATGTGGGTCTATGGAGGTATAGTTCTGTACTGAATATTCCTAAGTAAAGCTCGTACCATTTAATATAACTTCTTATATTGTAATGTATTATGAACTACCTTAAACAGTAATCACCTACAATAATACCATATAAATATCTACACCTGTAATCTACTCTCATTGGAAAGCTGACTACACTGAGGCAGCTAGATTGGATTATACATTAACCTCAATGTTACTTGGCTAGATCTTAAAGTTGCTTTATTTTACAAGTGGTTAACTGGGAGACTAAGAGGAGAGGAGAGTGAGTTGAGGGAGGGAGAGGCATGATGCAAGGCAAAGAGATAAGGCAAAATATAGGAAGCAATAATATTAATAATTGAACAAGACATTGGGAGTAATAAGAAGAGACAGGTAAGGCAAGAGGATGAATGCATGGGAAAAATGACAACAAAAGGAGAAGGAAGAGGATTGGAACACCAGCAATGGAGAAACAAGGTGAGGAAGGGAAGGAAATGGAGAAAGGAAGGTACACCAACACTGGAGAGGTGAGGGGAAGGAAGGAAGGGAAAGGAAGGGAAGGACAGGAGGCTAGTATGTAACAGCCAACTAGTGGCGGAGAGACAAAGGGAAGGCGTTGGTTAGTAGAACAACATCAACAATGGTGGCAGCGCCGCAGTGTTAGTCAAGCGACTCGGTTACATGTCTCTTGTCTGGCCAGGGGAAAATAAGTCACAAAATGAAAATCACAGAGGGACACACGGTAAGGAGAAAACAATGGGATACATCATTAAGGACAACAAAGGGACGAGTGATGAGGGGAAAAGAATTGAACACGTGGCAAAGGGAAACAATGGGACGGGTGATAAATGTAACGCTGGCATAAAATGGAAATATAAAAGGGTTGAGTGATAAAGGCAAACAGAGGGATAAGTGCAACTCTGACCCAAAACTTAAAGCCATAAATGGACAACTGAGAATGACAACAATAACATTAACTTAAAATCACAAAGAGATGAATGAATTAGAGAGATCATACTATTAAACAATCAAGATAATTGTATTAATGACATATGTAACAATAATGGAAACTATGACTAAAAAACACTGTATCTAACAATCACAATATTCACACCAAACAAATCAGTGAAACACATAAAGAAGTAAGAAAAAAAGGTTAGAAAAGTACAGATCACAGTAAAAATAACTACAATGACATTGGTTAAGGCAGAAAAATTAATCATATTAGTTCTACCACAGCATGAAAAAGTTTTCCCACTCTCTCTCCAGACCATCAGCGTTAAGTTTTGACTTTATAATACATCTACTGTACATTGCTTATACAGGTACAGTTAAACCTCGTTTTAACGGACCCCATTACAACGGATTTAGGATACAACGGACACAATCAGCTGGAGTTTTTTTTTATTAATTTGTCTGAATTTTGTTTTTTTCTCCATTATATTTTTACATTATACAGTAGGTACATTATTTACACATCATTACATACCTATTTATGTATATATACAGTTGACTCTCGAATAAATCTGAGGAGTTCTTATACAAAACGAGCGAAATCATAATGAACATGTCATGAAATTATATCACTGTCGTCTGCGAAGTGTGGGTGTGTGTGTGTTGCCACCACTTCTCCCTCGCTCCTTCCCTCCTACCCTCTGTCTCCATTCACCCTAGCCCAAGGTCAAGGGAATTATAGGCCTAACATGGGTTGTCACTTTGTGTTTGACTCGCTCGTTTTTAGTAATTTACGAGTTAACCACCAGCTTCATGTCAGATGGTGCATTTACAAAACGGAAGGTCATATCCTTCCATATCAAGAAGGAAGGTTTTTCTCGGACAGAGAAAGGAGAAGGAAATACCAAAGCGTGTGGTTGATAAAAGTAAACAAACGATATCACGCGCTATCTCCCCTCTTCCCCCTACTCTCCCCCTACCACCTCCACCACCATGGATGTCGCCGACTCATTTCAGTCATTACTCAAAATTGCGTTATTCGAGAGTCAACTGTATCTTTATTTTGTGGTAATTTTTGTACATACACTTCGTCGCTATAACGGTCAAACGGCAATAACGGACACCCTCTCCCCCCTATTAGTCCGTTATAACGAGGTTTAACTGTACTGTAAAACTGATGAAGGAACCATTCAGATAATCCGGACATGTTGTGTTACATATTTCAGATCAAATTTAGTAGCAAAAAGTATCATTACAAGGTTTCTACTCAAATGATGATGATTACAGTTTTGTTCCTCAGTTTTCTTGCATACAGTTCCCTAGTTTTGCTGGCTAAGATAAATACAAACACGGTGAATAAAACTCACTCTTGTTGACGGAAAGATTATTTATCCAAACAGTTTCGGTGGACACTGCCACCATCTTCAAGCCTTTGTACTATATGTGTCATTCCTTTCCTCTCTCTGGACCACTGAAGATGGTGGCAGTGTCCACTCAAACTGTTTGGATAAATATATTCTTTCCGTCAACAAGAGTGGGTTTTATTCACCGTATTTGATCATCACGCCAGTGTGATTTCACCACCATAAAAACAGACAACAGTAACCACCAGGTGACTTGATGTAACTCTTGCAACCAATAACAAAAGCCTAACAAACAATATATGTACTGTTTTACACAGCTAAAGAAATATTGTACAGTGCATCACCCTACTAAAGAATAAATACCATTGTATCAAATAAATTACCTACATTACTAAGCCTTGCACTCATTAACCTCCCAAACAAATAAAACAAAGATACTAGAAAAATGCCCAACATATCCACCTGCCTCTACCAAACTTTTATAAAAAAGACTGTACCAAACTCGAAAATGTAAGCCAATGAAGGCAAGTTAAAAAAGTATATTGTACTACTGTACTCTCTAACTAGGCATTAACAACACAGCTCCAGTAAACACTTAAAAACATGGTTCCATCTACACTTACAACACTGTGTTAACTTAAACTAAAATCACAACTCTGATTATGAAGGTTCTCCAGTATAACAAACACACAACATAAATAATGCACTTTTTGTCCACTCATACCACAACAACCATGTCATTAACTGGTCTGATTCCAAGTTAATGTACAATTCAAATACTGTACCGGTAGTTTAAAAAAACATAGGATAGTAGAATCAATGTATATTAAAAAAAATAGATAATTTCAACAAGGAAATTCCTACCCATCCCCATAATCAACTCCCCTGAGCTACACCTGGTCTTACCGTAGCACCTCACCTCAGCTCCCCGGCCCCTCTGTACACCCTCTCATCTATACCATATATGGCAAACCGTCTCTATTTGTCCGCTTATAACTCAAAAATGGTTACACCTACATCCCAAACCCATACATATTCTGAATCATCATCAAAGGCGCAGGTTTTGGTATGATGTAACTCAACGTAAAATTTACATCATTTACTATAAATCGGCTAAAAAAAACAAGTTACACTCATAAAACTATATATTCTGAATCAGCACCACCGGCAAAGGTTTTTATGATGTAACATGACATAACTTGATGTAAAAGTTATGTTAAAATCATAAAGAAGAGCTCGAACGGAAATTTTCCGTTCAAGCTGCTATATGCTCGAAAGGTGCAGCCAGCTGTTTTGAACTGTAAACAAGTGGATTTGTTACTTCAGTCAGCTGGCTGATGATAGTATGGGTATAAATGTTTCTAATTTTCTGACGTTCCTATGTTGGTCGCAGTTATCCATCACTGACTGGTCAAGGACTATTTGCCACAACTGTACAGTCATGGGTAATAGTGCTGGACCAGGGTCCAAGGAATGTTGGAGAGCAACTAGACAGAGGTCGAACAAGTGAATTTTTCAAACCATTCTCAATGTTGAGAGAGGTTTAGAAGACTCACTTTTTCAATCTTTGTTCAGTTGCTCTCCAACACTCCTTGGACCCTGCTCCACCACTATCACCCATGGCTGTACAGCTCAGACAGAAATTTCCATTAGAGCTGAAGAAGGCAAAAAGGCTATTTGGAAATTCAGTCAGTCTTGGGCCTTTCAAGCTGAAAAGACGTATGTACTATATCATCTTTATGTACAGTTGCCCAAGGAAAGACTGCAACCAAATTTGCTGGTGTGTGGCAATATCTGGCAGCTGCTTCAAAGTAAACACTCTTAGTTTGTAGTAATTAATTTAGGTAATTTTCTTTGAAAAATCACTTCCACTTAATATTAATTTGCGCATAGGTACGCTTAATAGGTGGGAGAGTGTAGTTGGCCCAGTTGTATGTGAATCACGTAGGTATACGTGACGATACACCCAGAAAATCCCCACATAGGCCACTTGGGCACCAAAATTGAAATTTTCTTTACCACTTTAAAAAATTCGGACTATTGGGATTTTCGGAGTATCCGTGGTCGGATTAACGGACTTTTACTGTACGTGTATTGTGGTTAATGCCTGATCATTTTACTTCCCATAAAGAACATCCTGGATGTTAAGGGGGAAATGCTCGTAACAATAATGTGGTAAAAATTAGTTAATTAAACACCAGAAAAGATTCAAATGCAGTAAGAACAAAAAAACAATTATACTATTTAAAATTTAGAAAAGGATTCAAATACGATTAAAAGATCAGATTCATAAAATACCTTTACATTTTTATGATCTATGAAGAAAGTCAATCTCAGGCCAAGGCAGCTTATTTATAAAACTGTAGAAATTGTAAACAGACTGAAATCTAACAAAACATACTAAAACCTGAGCCAAATATTAAAGAGATCAAATGGATGTGCGATGCCCTTTCAGTACTGGAGGTTGTATTGTGCAGCTGTAAACCATTATCCTCACCTCACCAGAACCAGATAAAGTGGAAGGTAATACATGGTATCCTTTTCTTTCATGGCTTAGTCCACTGACTATACATTGATTACATGCTGACACACACTTAAGGTTTTTTATGAATCTCTTTAAAAAAAATACCTTGTGTTCTGATGGGCATGATTTTGTTGGCGAATTGGAGGCTACGCTATGCCACAAAAGGGCAAGTATGCTGAGAGAATTTGTATTGTGTCAGTGTGTGGGTATTGGTAGCCTTACAATTTGCCTGAACAAGATGGTTTCTTTTACAAAGATCACTTTATTTGTTCCTGTTGAGTCTACAGTTACATGGTTCAGAACCTGTCAACTCATGCATGACAGCCAGTCAATGACCCCTTGCCAACAGAACTCTCACACTTTGAGAAGAACACATGATAACATTGTGATACACTCCTAGACCCTGCAGAAGTAGAAACCAGTCATGTCTAGTGGCAAGAAATCCCCCCAGAAAACTTCTAAATAAGTGTTACATTCCAGCAAAGATATATACCTGTTTTGAAGTTACGTGGATTATTAATTTTACCATAAAACATTTACAAGATTGTGAGTTTTATAATCCAGTCATGTCTGGTGCTAATACTGTACACTCAACCTGCACATCTTCACTCTCTTTACTGCACATAAGACCTTGTGTCAGCACTAATCTATCAGTGGTCAGTTCTGATGCATTAAGTCATTCAACATAAGTCCCATTATAACCAGCCCACTGACCTACACAAGCCTACCCACAACTTGAGACCCTAGGAAAACTGGTAGAGAAACCATGCATTAAAAGGTCAACTTATGACTCAGGGCTACTCGGTCAGACAGCTTGAGGAACTTTAACAACGACTTATGACTATTGGGACTTATGTTAGTGTTGCAATGGAAGGATCAATACTTTAACAAGATGTGGACACTAATAATGGACCACAACTGTACATTCATTATCTGATTTCTTGCAGGCATGAGATGGTTGTAATGGGCTTGGTAAAATATTAATTCTATAAGCGAGATGTTGCCAAATAATCAGCATGACAACTCCAAACATCTGACAGAGTCACTGGCCACACAAAAATAAGTATGTAGCTATCGTTTTTTCTTGCATACATTATCGGGTGAGACAGTTAAGAAAAGTGACATAAGAGGAAGGTCAAGGATAAATTTCTCCAAATGTGCTTAAATATTTCTGGCAAAAAGAAACACTTCAGAAACTTTCCAAGATAAGATTAAAACACAAAACCAGTGCATAACTTAGAAATGCAATAGAGGAAAGCTGTAACATAATGTTTAATATGAATTTATAGAGCATGGACATTTCAAGATGAGATCTAGGAAAATATTTTGAGATAAGAGTATATCTACCTCTCAGTTTATGAGGCACTTGTTCAAGGGACAACAATGATTCAGAAGTAAGAGAACCTTCAAGTCAGTCAGGAAACAAACCAGTGATTAACATAACATGCAACACAACACCATAGGCAAATTCTAACACCACACTGATACATCAAGGTGCAAAAGCTCTTCTGTATCTACACATGAGTCACATCACTCTCTAGTGACTAAAAAACAATGTGTACATAGGTCTACACATCTATACAATGCTGCAACTACTGCATCACAACTACATCATGCACGGAATCAAACGCAAGTCCCTGGTTTACTTGTGCTGGTACGGTTTACATGTACTGGAGACGTTTCGAGAGGAACCAGATACTGTGTGGTTATAGAGTACCTGCCTCTGTCTCGCACACTACTGACTTTGTGAATACAACTCTATTCTGCTAGACACCAGGGGCCATCTAGGCGCTAAAAAACATATGGGCTCAGTAATGACGATAATTGGTATGACGCCACTGTACCAGCCCTCGTCATCAACTCATCCACAACAATTTTTATAAATGGCCCCTATACTGCAGCTTTCTACTAGGCTTTATATCTCTTAATACAGTATATCATAAATTTCATTTTTGTATAATAGTACTGAGTACTTTAGTACGGTATATATTTATCTTTGGATGTGCTGAGGTACAATCTGCACCATATTTTACAATGCCTTTTCATAATGAAAAATAAAAAATTTCCACCTAACACTAAACTTCAGGGAAAAAATCTACACATCATACACTCCAACTCCAGTGTACATACCCTGTCCCTCACTATAACTACAGTACCATCACTACTCCAACCTTAAGTACATACACCAATCAAAGGACCCTTTTTCCAACTGACCTGAAATTCAACTAACAACAAACATATTTTTATTCATTCCTCTCTTATAACCAACAATGATCCATTAATTCACACAAACAATGCTTCTACAAATATGAAACTACTTCATAAGTTCATTTCAACTACTACTTAAGTTCAGACAGACAAAATATCCCTCAACCATGTTCTAAACCTCGGGAAGCATACTTCTAATATGATAAGTGACCCTCTGAACATATTTCAAGACTACTGTACAAGTATCTGAGATTTGCATAAGTTTAGCTTTTCCTATTATAAAAGAGGATAAATAGAATATCAATAAAAGTTGAAGGAAGAACAATTACCCTAATGCAGAGCAAAGTCCAAAATACAAACTACGAACAGTCACTCCCCATCAACTTCAGAAGCTAATACAATTAAAACTTCAAAACCTCAATTTCAGAACTTCACCATCATTATCAAAATCCTAATAAAGACCCAAATTCCTCTCTCAAAATAATTCAATATAAAAAAATTACCCATACATTTTGACAACCCAATCCAACACACATCTTTAGCGACTCTCCAGAAGCAATGCTTGAAACAGCCTTTTGCTTACTTTCTCTTGTGCCCTCACCATACTCAACTATACTTCCCATTACTCACCTTGGTAGAGGTCTGGGGTTGTGGTGGGTGCCAGTGTGTGGGGTGTGAGGGGTCAGCTGGGGGCACCTGTACAGGCAGACCAGCTGTCTTCTGGGCACCGACCAGTTCTCCTTCCAGTTGGATCACCTATTGGTGATGGTAGACTGAGTGAACTAACAAAGTATTTGTATATCATTTTTATATGAACCAAAGCTGTATTATAACTTTTTTTTTTTTACTATCACTCCCAAGGCCCAGGTCAACTGATGTTCACACACACACACGTGTATCTATTTATAGCTCTAATTCCTAGCTCTAAACAGTTTCTTATCTAACAGATATATTCACCCATTTTTTGCATATTTATCTTTAACTTTACATGAAAGCAGTGTGTAACGAGAGTATAATGCACATACCCTGTCTTTGAGAGCCTTAACCAAAGCATTGTAGTGTGAGTCTTTCTCCTCCAGCAGAGTGATGTGATACTCCTCTCGGTGCTGGAAGTCCTGCTCACGCCCCTGGTACTCTACAACACAGACATATGTGAGGATGCAGCAAGGAATACTATACACAATTTCAACCATTACAGAAAATTAACATTTTTTCACTTATAATAAAGTTGTCCCATCGTTCAAAAGCCAAACACCATTTTATAAATAATTTAAATATGACTGACAACTTGCAGACTATACTTGCATATCTGCCAGATAAATTTAAAGTTAAAAGAAATCCCCTAATTATAAGAAAGTAAAAATATCACACAATGTAATTGCAGTTTAACTCTTTAATAATAGCAATAATATCATGCAATGTAATTCTGTCTAGCTGTACCTCCTTACTGTACTATACATGGGGAGAAAAGATGGACAAGAAAAGTTTCAATTGGAATGTAAATATATGAAATGGATATCTCACTACTGTTCCTATGCACTTCAAAATGTTACTGTCTCTACTGTATTTTATACTGAAAACAAGAGGCCTGCTATATATAATACTGTAAAACCAACTTCAACACTACATCAACAGTTAGAAAAAATGTAAGAAGACCTAGCATACACCACAGAGAATAAAAATGGGCAGTTTTTATAGAAGCGAGTGATATGTCAAGAGTGAGCGTATTGAACAGCAGTGAGCACCTGATTTCTCCTCGACATCACAAGGGCGAATGACTTGTGTGTCGTTCTCTTCACACTCCTCTGGTGATCAGACCAAGAGCACAGTTGCAGGAAGATTTTGTTTGAATGAAAATGAGTGAAATAATATATGCTTGGTGTATATATGTACAGACACTCAAAAATGATCAGTACCCTCTAGTTCAGTACTTGTAAGATATCCATGAGTGCTGAAGGTGCTGTACTAGACACAATCCTCATACATTGGTGTATTGTATTGAAAAATCTGGAGTAGTCAATGTGGTCCTATAACATGTATTTACAGTACTGAAATCCATGAGGCTGTGTACCATGCAAAACAGCAATAAAATCAACATTATTTTGTAACATACAATACTGAAAACAATATGGTTCTGTAACATACTGTACAATACCAAAGTCAAAGTGGTTCTGTAACATGCACAAATGATAGATACTGAATATTATGTTATCATCTTACCCTTGATGATTTTCTTGGCCTTATAGTACTTCTTTTCAAGGATGATGAACTGGCCTTGTGACTGTTCCAGCATGTCCTGAT
Source organism: Petrolisthes manimaculis (assembly GCA_034508575.1). Lineage (NCBI taxonomy): Eukaryota > Metazoa > Arthropoda > Malacostraca > Decapoda > Porcellanidae > Petrolisthes > Petrolisthes manimaculis. The sequence goes on along the minus strand of JAWZYT010000437.1, from coordinate 46,795 downwards.
ATGTTGATGCCTCTGCTGACTTGGCCACCAGCTTTCCATCCAGCTCGGCTGTCCGCCGGTCCGCCTCTTGGAGACGTCCCTGACCCTCTGCCCAACCCTCGCCCATCTTGCGCTCCATTTCCACCAGCTGAGGGAAGAAACAAGGGATTAGGCTCAGCATTGTTAGACATCAATAAATAACAATATTCCATTCAAAGTTTTGGATTTCATATGTCTACAGAAAAAAACTGCTGACCACACAATACAATGTACTGTAAATATTATTCTTTATTCTTGATATATAAAGAATTTTTCAATGAACAATCTATTCTGACTCTGTGAGAGAACCAAATTAGCTGTGACTTTTCTGTGTTGAGAGTGAGTATGTTAGTAAGCAGAAGTGTGTGTGTGTGTGTAGTGCTGGTAGCCTAGACCCTATAGGACTGGCTGCTATAAAAAGGTACCAGGGGTGACTTTCACTTACCGACATCTTGAGTTTGGCCACCTCAGCTTCAGCCACTGCGTTCCTGTACTGATACTGTGGGAAAGGAGAAGCTTCAACATCTGGCTGCACATACTGACAAGGTGAATAAGTGTGAACTGTATTCATACATCTAAGCTTAATTCATAGCCTCTGTACTCTACTTGCATTACTTTATTCTATAAATTACTGCTGCATTACCTTACTTTTATCAATTACAGTAAACTACCATTCCTATATTGATCTTTCTTATTACTTTTTCATACTACAGTACTTCACTACAACCATTGTGACATCCAACTTTCAGCTATTTTTGTAACATACAGGTAACTCTTTTAATTTTACTTTACATAATTATTACAGCCCTTCCTTCTACTCTTTGTTCACTGTGGTAATTTCTGCTGCATTATGATGTTATGACAACATAGATTCATGGTATTGGCTGAGGTGGTGGATTAGAGTGTAATTTTGTGTTGTATCAAGAGACTTTCACCAGTTTAGTGGATAGAGACCTTTTACTTTTCTGATGTTGTGAGTAGTTTTTGGAATATTTCAGTAGTGATAGTTTATGTGGAGAAGCATTATCACAACAACACTTTCATATCACAATAATAATCATACAAACACTAAAATTTAAACAATCAAATGAAGAAAAATCACAACAACCCCGAGCCTCACCTCCTTCAACTTCTTCCTCAGCATGGCCGTGTCAGCGTCTGAGGAATTGTCTGAGGTGTCACCCTCGAGGTCATACACTTCAGGGGGCGGTGAGGTAGCATCTGGGGAGGTGGGGGGTGACTGTCCCATCCCCTCCATATAGCCCGGGTAGTGTGGATGGTGATGGTGGTGGTGATGGTGATGGGGTGGGACATCCTCCGAGCGAGAGTTCTCCTCAGATGGGGAAGAAAGAGGGTCAAAGAGTGCCTGGCCTGTGTGGGGATCATAGTCAGGGCCACCCAGGGCACGCCGACGCTCCTCCCTCTCTCGGTCCGCCTATAGAGGGTGTCAAATACCAGTTAATATAGTACATGAAACAATCAACACATGGTGTTATTATTAATAGCTCTAGAAAGCAACAAATACTCCATACTTACAAATACACGTATACGGTAGTCTAACATATGATATTGAATTTTTCAGCAAAAAACGTATTCCAGTGACTGATCAAAAGTTACCATATATAATTATAGGACCATCATTGCCTAGTGTCTCTATTACTTGTTCATGAATGGGTTTACATTCTGGTTCTTAAATGTACAGTATGTATAACACTAAAATTTAAGCACCAACACCTTCCCTGTACCAACTCTTATATTTCTAACTACAATACACAGCTACACCCTCCCCTGCTTGTACTCTTTCTCCTCATCCATTATACTGTACCTGGAGTGACTGCTTGATAAGGAGAGCCACCTCGCTATTCTCGGGGTCCTTCTCCCGACCAATGAGGAAATTAACTTCCCCACTGGTATTCTTGAGTACTGATGCAGCAAACACTTGTGTCACACCCACCAGGCTTTTTCCATCCACCTCAATGATCTGTACACAATACACGGCAATAAAAACATATTGAAAATATACCGAGAAAAAAGAAAGGACAAAAATTATTTAGTATACTATCAATATTACAATTTCCAAGACTCATTGCATAAAGTAAACATCACTTGAGAAACCTTTAACAACAATGGTTCAAAACTGCTCCCTCAGGTTCACACACTTCAACCTGCTCTTCTCAAACTATCTCACCCTTCTTTCTTCCACCACCTTCCTTAACCCCTCTACTCACTTCAATACCCTTCTCTTCACCCTCCTCAACTTCACTTCCTCTACTCACCTCAACACTCTTCTCTTCACCCTCCAAAATATCCCTCCCTCTACTCACCTCAACACTACACTACACTCTTCACCCTCCTAAATATCTCTCCACCAACCCACCTGATCGTTGACTTGAATGCGTCCATCGCGTTGGGTCGCCCCACTGGGAGTGATGGTCTTGACAAAGATGCCCAGCTTCTCCACCCCGGCATCAGCTCCAACACCCATACCAATGATGCTCAGACCTAAACCACCCTCACCTGGGGACACCAATCAATATTATACATGTCATTATCTTCTCTGTGAACTCTGACATCCAAAAATTAATAACATTTCCCATTACCAATAAACTACCAGTACTACTTAAGCATTAGACAAGATACTCAGACTAAGGCCAAATGATACATACAGAAATAGAGCAGGAAACACCCCGAAATGGCCATACTAAATTAATGTGACATACAATCCCAATCCCTATGACACCCACCCTTGAGGATTTGGACAGGGAAGAGGTCCATCTTCTCCACACGTTTCTCCAACTCATACTCTGCACTGGCCGCCACTGGGTCAACTTCATCATTCTTCCTGTCGTATTCTGAGACTGAGTACGTGCTGAACACCTGTAAGAGGGCAGTCAAGTGTTTAAAAGATCATGCAGTTAATGAAAAGCAGGAAAGTGTGGCCTCTTGCTTTATAAAAAGTGCATCTATTTTTTTTTTTTTTTTATCAATAAATGTAATAATAATAAAAAAAAAAACATATTAGATATTTATTTTTTAAATACAATCACAAAAATCTATAAAAGCATATAGAACATAAAATAAACTATATCACAGTGGCTTCTGGTTGTTTTAATAATGATTCATCACATTACAGTACAGGTAATCATTTAACCCCTGCAGTCCGGCTGACGTGTTATACCGACAGTAGGTGCAGTCCGGCTGACGTGTTATACCGTCATAGCTATTTCCCGCCATTTATGGCTATGTAGGGCTGGTTTTTCTTGTCAGCGGGCTAGTAAACAAACTCACAATATCGATCCGCTATCCACTCAGTTGATTCTGGGACCCCACGATGGCTGGGCTATTTTTAAGTATTTGCCCTTGTCCGAATTTGTGCTCTAACGATCGTAAGACAATACCGTAGTGAATATTTGTACATGACAGTGACACCATGATATTCCTACAAGGTTACAAATTATATTTTAGTGTATAGATCATGACACACAATACATAATGGTAGTAATAAGAAAATAACACCACAAACACGCCCAGGCAGGGGAGAGTGATGGTAAATACACGTGTTTCCTACAGTACAAATCAGTTTGTTTATAATTTTCGATGTGACAGTTACACGATGATATATTCCTACAAGTGTTCATACTATATTTAGTGTTGTAATCATGACATACGATACATAATAGTAGTAATACGAGTGAGTAAACAAGGGAATTTGGCGGGCAATTGAACACCAAGTCGAGTCACTCTCACCCGTACAGTCAGGCACACTGGTGATTCGCACGCAAATATGGTCCACTTCAACTCGCCATATCTTCCTAACTACACATCGTACAGCCCTCCAGATGGTACCACTCGATAGAGGAAGAGTTGAAGGTATGTAAGAAACAATATTGAAGTCAGTACACTATATAGGTTAAGAGTGAGAGCATTGTGAATATAGGGGAAATCGAGGAATTTTGACGCTAGCGGCAGGGTAGAAATGTCGAGGCAGGGAACCCCCTCCCGGTCTCCAGGGGTTAAGGGGAGATTCTCAAGTTTGAAAATTGGAAAGTAACTGATTCTTCCTAACTATGCCAGAAAACAGATGCCCTATCTATCTATCTATAGCTCTGACGCCTCGTTCCCTCCGGGAACTCCCCCGAAGGGGGTGGCCACGGCAGAAAAGTCTCCAGTCTTCCCTGTTCCAACACTCCCTCCTTACTTGGTCAAGCCCTCCCCTCCCCCTCATGTTTCTCTCCTTTACATACTCTTCCACTCTGTTCTGCCATCTAACTGGTGGTCTGCCTCTCACACCACGTCCCACAACTTCACTTCCATACACCTTCTTTACAAACTCCTCACCTTGCATTCTCTCTACATGTCCAAACCACCTCAATGCCCTCAATGGTACTAATAAGGGATCTGTTTCTTGGCATTGTTTGGAAGAATCAAAGACCTTCCAAATTAAAGAACCTTATACAGCTACAGTATGTAGTGTCTATGTGCGAGTGTGTAACTTACCTGGACAGGTCGGGTGGAGAAAGTAAGGCGTGTGTGAGGGTGGAAGGGCATGTTGGGGTCATCATCTTCATCCTCCCACTCCTCGGCCAGCCCCGGCACCTCAACCCAGAAGTGTCCATCCTCTAGGTAGTGTACTCCATCCTCCACCAACACCTGAAAGAATTACAGAACCACATAACAACTGATAGAACCTCAAACCATCACACACATTATACCAGGGAGAACCTAAAAATATCACACACATACCACATATTATACCAGTCAGAACCTCAAAACATCACACACACATATACATATGCAGCAATTAGAATCTGCAAACATCTCCCACATACATTATGACCTACGTTTGCTGCTTACCTCCTTAACCCGAGTGACCTGTGAGATGTCTCCTGAAGCCTCTGATGAGTCTGCCTCAGAAGGCTCGTCCTCAGGGCTCAGGGGAGAGGTCAGGGTTGGGTCAAACTTGGATACTGGGTCATAGGCCACACTTGGGTTGTAGGCACCCTGGGTTGGGTCAAATTTGTCGGTGGACTCGTACCCCGGAGCCGGGTCAAAGGTGGTGTCTGGATCATACCTGGTCACCGTCTCTGAGGCAAATCCGGAGTCAAAAGCCGAGTCTATGTCATACCTGCCCTCCCCTTTCATGAGCCCCGGGTCCTGGGTGTGGGGGGGCACCGGTGGGGGAGGTGGTGGCAGGCACTGGGAGGGGTCCTGGGGGCTCTCGTGTGGAGGGGACAGCAGCAACACTACCTCCTGGGCCTCCTCATCAGACAGCAACCCCTGACTCTCTCTGCCACCACAACATAACAACACATTAATTAAACTCTTTTTGTTTAGATATGTCTGTTTTTGTCATTCATTTATCTAGCCTAAGCATTAATAGTTCTACATAATATAATATTTTCACTCATCAGCAATACATCATCATCATAAAACATACAAAATAAACTCTCTTTATGTTCTGGTAACATCTTTGGAAAGTGCAGTAAAATTTACATTCAATACTGTCTCTTTTCTACTAATACTATATCTGATGTTAACATTTATATGGCAGCATTTTCATTACATGATGATATAACATAATCACATGACACAGAAACACCTTTGGAATAAATCATGGCACCTAACTCTTTTTTTTTTTCTTCTAATAAATGAACAGCACACAAGCACCAATGGCAGTCCAATACTGAATCTCATCCCGTACAGGAGTATAATTCTCAAAATGAGATTACTGTATTATATATTGTACAGTACTATACCAAGATTTTCTACTGTATTGTATATCATTCCCAATACTCAGGTCTTTGACAAAACTTTAAATCCAAGCACAGTACCGTAACATTGATTAGAAATGTCAAAAGTATTCCTAGCATACCTCTCAAATGTTAACATGAACTGGTCTCCTACTTGTCCTACTTGACCTTATGGATTGTAACCTGTTCTTGTACTGTACCTGTATATATCCTACTATATTTATCTCAGTATGTAAACAGACCTATATTCATCTGGTAGAGATTTAATCTATCATCGCCATCACAACATAGTATAAGTAGAGTAAACTCTCATTATTAACTGAGATTATGGGCAAGGAACCTAAGCCCCTAAGGATATGGAAATTTATAAAAATTGTGATAAACTGTTCCTGCAGTCAATGAAAGTGTCTCAGTCATTCGAGTAAAATAAAACAGGCAACCATCTCTTTATAAATGGGTTACGTATTATCCAAACAAAACAATAAACATAGGCCTCTTAAACACACCATATAAATACCCTCTGCACACTCACCGCATCCTGCCCTCCACGATACTGGAGATGGGAGAGCGTTTGTTTACACCATGTGGCAAGGCAGGCAGCAGGCAGGTATGCAGGCAAACAGGCAGAGGGAGGGGAAGCAGGCAGGCAGGCAGGTAGGTAGATAGGGAGAATAATATGCAAGGGTTACTGGGTTGGTAGGTACTACAGTAATGTAGTGAAGAGAAGGGAAGGAACGTGATGGCAAGGTAATGTTTGGGTAAGGTAAATAATAACGGTAAGAAAAGAAATAGCAAGTTAAGAAAAGACAGCAAATCACAAAATAATAATTATGGTAACGAGATAAGTGAGAAAATATTAAAAATGGTAATGTTGATAGAATGACATTTCTCAAAAGAATAAGTCACACAAGAGAATATGAGGATTAAGCAAGGATAATGATGTCTAAGGTAATGATGACCAGGTAGAGTAAAATATAAAGTGTCTAGATCAACATTTGCTTTACCAGTACAGTACTGTTCAAGCAATGTCAAAGATGATTCATAGCAGAAGTTGATGGAAATATTGTACTGTCTCATTATCAAATACACAGCAATGTCATTTTGTGAACAGTGATACTAGGATGCAACACTGAAATGGTGTATGAAGAAAAAGACAGTCAATGGTAATCTGGTAATGTATACTCACAAATTACAGAAATATGAAAATAAACTGTATATATAAACTGACACAAGAATACAATGGAGGAATGATAGGAATATGAAACTGTGTGGAGAGAGGTCGCAGAGATAGGATGGGGAGCCGAGTAAAACTTGTGTACAGAAAACATGATTTAAAGGAAAAATCAACATTTATGGATATGAAGAAAATACAAGACTAACAATTCAGTTCAAGTACAGTACAGGTAGAGAGGTTTATGAGATGCTGCAGGAAGTAAAATTGGTCAACAGGTGTGTCCAGTTAACGTACAGGCAACAAAACTGCAAATCAATGACATGCAACATTAATAAAGAGTATAGTTAGAGACAGTTCTGAGTGCTACACCTCCCACACAAGAAAAACTATATATCTGTGACAAACCAGTGAATCTTTTTAACTAACATTGGGTCAGGTCCGCTGCCTCCAAAGATTATCTTAAGGGTGTCATGACTTTCATTCCAAAAACAGTGTCAGGGTGTATTGTGGGAGAGAAGGAAGACCTCTATTCTCAGTCCCTTAGCTTTGACGAGCAACATGACCAACAAGTGCTTTGAGTTTACTAATACCATATCTCACTTCCTGGCCTGGGTTTATATCTGTGAATGAAAGTAGCACTCAAAACTTTCTTTAACTGTTTATGAAAATGCAAGGGCAATAAAAAAAAAACTGTGGTTCTCAACCTATGGGTCCCATGGTGAGTTATCAAGTTTAATTATGGGACTGAACTTGAGAAAAAATACATAATGTATTGGTAATAGAAATTTCAACCCTCTTCCTATTCAAGTATATTGTGAAAACAATCTAGTCATATGAAATAATAATTATGATCATGTCTGTAGTAACAAGTCAGTACTGTAACTGTAATGTGAATTACTGGTGTTTGTTACAATAATGTAGGATAACTGTTTCAGGGCTGGTGGGAGGATTTCAAAGAAACAGATAAAGGGAGAACCATCATTTCGCTTTTAAGACATTTTAAAGGAGGAATGGAGTGAAACTGGTTGAGAACCACTACACTAAAACTCAATACACAAGCATATTATTAACTCAGTACCTAAAAAATTAAGTTAAATATAAATATCATTAAGCAATTACATGAACTAAATTATCAACAGTTAATTGTTTGATAATGTTCACAACTCTACAATTTGTTTAAATACTCAGCTTCACACACCAGGAAGAGAGAAAATTCTACATTCAAAAGATACTCTTGCAAAAATGTTTAGCCAACACATTCCATCTAGCTACCAGATAAATTATAGTCTTCATTATGTATTAGAAAGCTTGGTCAAAAATTGTTCAAAAGAGAAATATAATGGCACTGAAAGAAGCAGGCAAAATTAAAACAATAATTAATAATTCTGCTACTACAGTATAGCCTAAATACTATTCAGCAAGGTACGGTATTTTATCCTCACACATATCCTACACCAAAGCAAATCATCTGGAGGAAGATAATAGCATACTTAGAACTGAGGAGCCGCTGAGCTTCATCGGCAGTCATGACTTCAGGATCAGTGGGAGAGGCTGTCCGGGTGGGTGAATCTGCCCGGGGAAGCAGGATGTTATTGTTGTCAGGAGTGGGAGAAGTGGAATCTGCACGACCCACCACCACCACGTTGTTGTTGTTGATGGTGTGGGGGGAAATGGAGTCAGAGACGTCTGATCGGATGGGTGCGGTGATGACAGTGGCAGGGTCAGCTCCGTGTGGGGGTATAGGGGGTGGTAGGGGCTCGGGGTCACTGTCATGGCTGCTGGTGCCTGTCCCGGTGGAGTTGTTGTCTCTCTGAGATTCAGGGAAACCCTCAACGGTGACAGGCGTGGTGCAGAACTGAAGGGGAAGCGGTAAAGGAATAATGAATGACCCATCTGTAAATATTTACACTCAAGATACTTGGAACAACCTTAAGTGAATATTTTTATGTATATTCACTAGAAGTAACAGCCGACCAGCACTCTTCATGAAGTAATTACTCATTTATTAACCTAAATGTTTTATAAATACTGTACATACTTCTTGAATGGATTGAGTCATTAGTAGAATCTATGGAAAATATGATGAAATATTGCAAATAATTATTATTCAATGTATTGTGCCGAGATTAGTTAAATTATATCTGAGAGTGGCATAGCCTAGTCTCCACTGATGTAACAATCTTGTAAAAATAGGTAAAATTATTCATAACACCAAATACATTACTGAAAATGCAATACACATGTAATTTCTATCCAAAGCAACACACTACAATACAGTACACTGATGCTATAGGCAAAGTCCAATAAAATAAGGTTCACACATTAAACATCGAATTATCCGACATCCACACGTGATATGATTCTCACCCTAAGTCCATGGAACCCACTATGTTCCTTTATACTGAAAGATATTTTCCCCTTTATACTTAAGAGTTATATTTTTGTTTTAAATAATACAACAATGAACATAGGTAGGTGTCACTTACAGGTGAGTATGCATATTATAACGTCATCCCATTATTTTTTTAGATGTAACATATATGACCTTGATCTGTAAACAGCTTGACCCCATAATAATAATAATAAAACTCCTCTCACATTAAAAATAGCACAAACGGCATCAGAGAGAAGCGAGGTGAAATGTCATACGCCTGTAATTATGCCAAGCCAACATCTGTGCCAAGGTTATTATTATGAAACTCTGTCAAAACATCTGGAGTGACTGATTCCTTCAAACTATTCCAAACAACACAACACCATTATTTTTGTCACCCGGGCCTGTTTCCTGAAACATTTTGGAGGAAACCAGAGGCTCTAATCTATTCGAAGTACTGTATACAATACTATCCCCTTAACATCCCAAAATTCAACCATAAAGGGTCAAGTAATATCAACTACAGACCTTAGCCAACATTCAACATCAAAGTACTTCACAAATATTACGTGATAGCGAGATTAAATTAGATAATGGAAATAGCAAAAGATATAACTATACTACCTTACTAGAAAGTACAAGCAGTTACATGAAGTATTCTAAGCCTATAACACTTAAGGTATACAATTACAGCCATGACCTAGAATTTCATACCCTCCCTCCCTGGATGAGAACTTGTCGAAAGCAGTATTTAAGGGGTAAGGTTAATACACTTTTGGTATCATACTAGCGCCTCGATTCCTCCAAAGTATGCCAGCGAACGGGATCAGATGAACAGAAATAATGGTGCTCCGTTGCCTGGAATATTTGGAGGAAAAATGGTTTCAGATTTACCAACACTGTATTACCCCATTAAACAGGATTAGTTTCTCATTAGGGGGATTTCCTCTTAACGGTATACACGAATAAGGGATTTGTTTTATTGCATAGTTTGGTGAAAATCAGTTACCAAGTATCCCATTAACCCCCTTTCCTTTAGCCTGACCATTCCGTTTAGTTGGGAGGTAATGTCTTTAGTGATGTGGGCAATAGTTTAAGGGTTTTGGCGCCCCTTCGACCCTGGTCAGTTCTTCAATTGTCCCTCTTTTCTTTCTATTTCCTTCCTGCTTGCTGTCTCACCTCTCTATCACTTTTTATTTGGTGCTACATGACCTCGCTGTTTCGGTCCCTAATATCCATCAGTCAATCAGGCAACCTGACCAAGAGAGGATGGGGGGGGGGGGGGGGAGTACAAAATTCTGGGTCGCAAATGTACTGTACACAAACTGTTGACAATAGAAGACCCATAGATCGGCATTACAAAGGCTGGGCAACCCGCCATATTTAAGGGGATAGCCTAGATAGTATTGGTAAATCGGGAACAACTCTGATTCCTCCAAACCATTCCAAGGAACAGGCCACCATTATTTATGTTTATGTGGTCCTGTTTCTGGACACACTTTGGAGGAATCAAGGCACTCTATTCTACCCCTTCAGCTACTTTATTCCTTTTTGACTTGTCAATATCAGTATACATTTACCTCTCAGACACGGCGGGTTTAACCACACTACATTCTACAGAAATTGTTTATGTGATTTTTTAAGGTTACAGGAAAATATTCTTTTCCGTTAAAGATCTCAGTCGGTAGATAATAGCCTTCGTCAATAGCGCACCTCTAAGGGCAAACACACATCAAATCACCTGCATCAATTACACTGAACACAGCCAGCCAATCAACGACAACAACCAAACATCGACCACATCAATTATAACGAGTAGAGTCAAACGATCGTCTCACAAGATTTAAGACAGCACTACAAGGGTCACACGTGGGAGGGCAGCACACTACCCAACTTATCCAAGGGTCCATTCTCCTCTTTGTTACCACCCTAATTTTATCATTAAATATGGCGCCCTATCCACTATGGATATATAATAGCAGACGTATCCGATTACAATTAATTCCCTACACATTCTCAAGTGACCGATCTCTCAGTTCAGACTTTACAAGAGACACTTTCAACTGCACCAATTGCTAGCATTTTCATAGTAATAGTCCTCTCCTTTCCTCACCCGCCTCCTTCCCTCTTCCCCTCCCCTCACCACACCCATCAGTGCCAGACTGGGTGAGGGGAGAGAGAGCGAGTGAGGGGTGAGTGTTGGTACCATCCCCTTACTCACAGCCCCGCCCAGAGCTCGTGAGGGTTGCCTACTGAAGGTGAATAAGTTCGCGATATAGTACCGGCAGTTTAAACAACAACTAGGATAATTTTATGGTGTTCCCTTTTTCAACGGGCTACTCAAATATCAATACAAATAAGAACAAGGAAACGCGATAAATTCTTGAACCACAAACCAAAGGTAATCGTCAACCCATCACGTCAACAACACGCTTATCGAAAATAAACTGCTGCCAAGTTACCAACCTTTCTTCCCCTCAACGTCAACACACACATACACAAGCATGCCATCCTATCCCTCCCTGCCTCTCCCTTCCCACCCTCACGCGACCATTCTGACAGCTCTATCTTTATAAACTTCAAAACGTTGTACTTGTGTTGCCTAGTGTGGTAGCCATACATGAAAACAGCCATGACTCGAATAAAAAAAACAGAAGCCATAAAAAAGGTAAAACAAACAGGAAATTCAAATGACGTAAAAACATCGGCATCAATACAGGAGGGAACATTACATTGATCGATATAAACATTTAAATTACATTATTTGCCACTGAATAAACTGGTACAAGTAATGGGTGAAATAGATTCATTACAATACTGGAGGGAACAAAAACGTGCCCTATTTACACGATACAATGTTATAACAAAGGAGCCCAAGGGATTAATTAAATATTATGAAGGTTATATCACGGGACCTCCACCTCCCTTGTCTTAAACAGGGAAGTACCGTAGTATTAATGAAGAGATGATGCCCAAGTTTCAATATTCAATTAGGCCAATTTTAAGGACCTTCCCTCCTCCTCCTTTCTTTCTCTACACTAATATTACGCCACCAAGCCTATTGTAAAGTTAAAATTGTTACAGTACAGTTGAAGTCTACAGTTCTGTCACCTCTCTCATGGTAAACTATGAAAGAAGAAACATTCATAAAGACAACAATATAAACTATAATAATGTTACGGTAGATCTAGGGGAAAAAGAGGGAAGGGTTAAAGTTAAGGCCATATTCAGGAACACTCATGGTGCATACGATGGTGTGGTACTGGTACGAATTCTCTATTGTTTGTATATGGAGTCATCGTACCGGTACCACTCCGTCGTATATACCATGAATATTCTTGCATACGGCCCTTAATGCGAGGCTGCGAGTTGAAAGTAGGGAGGGGTCTGGAGAGGATGGCATGGCGTGTGTGTGACGCTGACGCTGTGTGTTGACGGGTGTTCCTCCCTGCTCACTTCCTCCCCACCTAGCCTACCATCAGTCCACCACCGCCAGTAGCTAGATCGGAGGGAGGAACTTCCCCTCTCACATACCCTACACACACAAATGCGTGTAATCTGAGACTGGTGTGTGCAGAGGTGGATTAAAACTGGGTGAAACTTTCTGTGCGGATATCACGAGCCCTGATCAAAAGGGGTCCATGTAGTATGAGTTTAATTTTATATTGCAGGAAACAGGTTGTAGGATACAAACATGTTCGATTACAAAATTTTATATTATATGTAAAAATCATCTATTTGGATCATCATCATCATCTATTGGGGAAATTATATAGGCTACTTGTAGAAATCATCTAACTGTGAATCATCCCAGGTCCCAACTTCCCAAGTCACCCTTTTAATCCGCTACTGTTTTTTTTTTTTTTTTTTTTTTTTTTTGTACTATTGAACTCCGTATGTTTGATTCTTCCCAGTGTACAGTACGTGCTCTTTTCTATCTGTGTGTGTGTGTATATGTGTTAGGGAAGCCTTATAATTATACACGACACATGCACATACAGGTCACACTACACACTCAGGCACCCACACCTAAACACATACATAAATATACAAACATGCATTCTACCCCCGAGCAATTCCTAGTACTTCTATTTTCCATTTCTTCCATTACTATTACAAATCAATATGATCAGATAACCGCTTTGGACCTGAATCAAAATGATCAGTTTCACCCAATATTGTTTACACTTGATAAATAAAAAACCAATATTAAAAATAATATTGGACCTATTATAAATACAACTACCCTTATGATATTAATTAAATGGTACAACAAAATCAATGTATTCTGTAACAACTAACAAGCATCATTACACACATACCAAGTCACGTCTTTGACCCTTTAGTGATTAGGTCTGACTTAATCTCTTGCTATGTAGGGCAAGGAGAGTGTGGTGTAGGTAAGTGCAATGACAACACTCCCCCCCCCCCTCGTCTGTGTGTGTGTGTCAGCAACTAAGGAAAATCGGCTTAGGTTATATGGGCGACGTGACTGTCCCCGTTACAACATTACTTGCATTACCTAAGTGGTGTTAACTCATAGGTATGGAAAGAACCTGTTGCCTAATCCTCCGATGGCCTGATATAATAACACCAGCCTACAGCCTAACCCGTACAGAGAAATTAATGTTCAATAAGGTGATTGTTGTCTATCAAAGTGACGTCAGTGTAACTTTCATATCTCGTTAGAATCGTGTATAGTGTTGATAGACTCGTTAAGGTGAAAGTACAGTGTTAATAAATCTGGAGCAAATGATTATCCTAAACTATTCCAAGCTACAGGCCGGTCCTGTTTCTTGGTATACTTTGCAGGAATCAAGGCGCTCCAATTTATGTATTACTCCCTTAAACTCATCTGACTATCAATCCTTACGTCCCTCATCCACCGTAGCAACCGAGCCTCAAGTCCTGCTACGTCTCAAACTCATAAATAAGCTTGGTCAATATCCTGCATTGAAGCCGCAAAGAGTTGCGCAGATCCAAATTTGGCGGGAAACCACTGGCCGGCATAGGAGACTCGTTTATTAAGTTACATCGGATTTCACAAGCCTACACCGGTTTCAACACGCCTCCCACCACTCCATGTCCACTAAAAAAGGCTGATAAGATTAGTTTAGCTGCGAGAACCAAGCTTATTGAAGTCTTGGAAATGTTCTTGAATACTACTGACATGCGCATGTGGTCGGGGATTGGCAAACTTGGCTTCCTTCCGTCTTAACGCTTGGGAGGACTGTTGGGTTTTCTCTAATATATGACTCATCTGGTATTCGTCCAGGTGAATTATTATTATTATGGTACTGCAGTTCTTTCCATTCCCTGGCATCACCAAGTAAATTTGGCATCACATTCGTTCATAAATCCCTTTAATACAAATCAACTCTGCAAACAGCTCTTAATTTATTTCATTACTTTAACGTAGTCCATCAAACACGTTTCTGGTAATCAAATTACCCTGAAATATGCCTACAAAATTACAGCATATATTTCTCCAATTTGCATTCACTGATGATAAATTATGAAACAATATTTTCTCAAAATCAGAATCATTCAGTTAATGGTACAGTTGTGGAAGTTTTTTTGTTTTGCCACCATGGGGTTCCTCTTACACACACACACACTTGGTCTAAGGAAAAGTTATGAATGAATTACAGTATAATGACAAAGATTTGGTAGAATAGAGGGACCCCATGGGGATAAAGGAACTCCCTTCTGCAACTGTACATACTAATACCTTCCTGGAATATTGAAACATCTGTATCTAAGTATCCTGTATACACAGTTTTTTTGTTTTTTTTCCACTAAGGCTGCATTCGTACATGCTACCAATGGATACATAAGCAATTAAGAGCAACTGCATCAGGAAAGTACACAAGGTAATAATTTTCTAGCCATACTGGAGTATCTTAGTTGAAATGGTCAGGCTAATGTCTACTGCAAACCACCTGTAGTGCGTCTTTTACTTTTCTTTTTATTTATCCTGGCAAAAGGCATCAATTCACTTCTAAGTTGTAGCAGTGTTTACAAATTGCAGATAAGTAGATGGAGCAGGTACATTATTGCCAAGTTCAAAATAAATGGAGTACAAGCAACATAACGCATTGTACAGTATACCCGATCTGCCTACCCATCTGGACCAAAAACTAGTGCCGGTGGTGGAGTTATTATTGTTGTTGTTGCCTTGACTTGAGCCACGACGGAAGAGTCCACGTCGAGGTGTTGGTGTTGAGGGGACCGAAACGGAGAAACCACGACGATCTTCATTCTTTTTCTTCTTCTTATTTTTCACTTTCTTCTTTGGTTTATTATCGTTTATGTGTTGGTGGCCATGCGAAGCCAATGCCAAAGGTTGTCCTGCTACAACTTCTACTGAGACTTCTATTGAGGTGTCCAAAACGTGTGTGTCGGTACAATTGTAATGCTGTTCTCCACTGGCATGAGCAGCAGCACATGGCTGAGACATTAGGAAGGCACGCATGTTGTCACTACAGCTCACGTTCCTCTTCCTGGAACACTCACTCTCGCAGTCACTCTCACACTCGCTCTCTTCACTCTTTTTACATCTGCTCCTGCCTCGTGTATCCTCTGAGGCTGTAGCTGTCAGTGTGGGACTGTCAGTGTTGGTTGTCTGATTGGAGATTGTGTTAGCACTACCACTTGTCTCACATTTCATGTCTGTTTTAGAAGATATCATGTCCACAAGGGTTTCTATTTCCTTACCATCGGTACATTTTTGGTCTGTTTTAGGGTCTCTTGTGGCTGGTAGTGGAGTCTGAGTAGTGGGACTAACCGAGATGGACCTGCCTGTGGTAGAATTATGACATGGTGATCTAGATGGTGACCAATCAAAGGATGAGGTCGGAAAGTGAGGCTTGAGGAGTGATTGTAAGTCGTCTGTGACGCGGTCAGAACATGGACTTGGGCTTGGTGAATTGAAGTCAATGTTCAGATTCTGGCGAGATGATCCTATTACTAAGTCATGGCAACTCACGACATCCTCACTGTCAGTCAATAGGACAAGGTCATCTGGGTCAAAATAGTCAGCCTCGTGGTTGAAACTATCATCTTCACTCTCAACGAGGTCCACAGTTTGCAGGTAATTGGTGATGGCATCCACCACCTGGCGAGATGGTCCAGGTGAGGGTGGTGGGGACAACAGTTTACCTACATTGATGCTGGCATTGCTGCTTTTGGTGCTGTTTGCTGGAGTGTCATCAAAGCTGCTGCCTAGGCCACTCTCGGGAGCTCCAGCAGGTTGTGGCTGATGGCTCGATCCATTCTGCAGTTGATTCTCTGGGTTCACACTGCTGCTCATCAGCTGCTGTCTTGTTGACCGCACATTCTCAGTTATCCCCCCGAATATCTTACTAAGACGGGGTGGTCGAGTACTGGAATGATTAGAATGCTTTCTTGTATCCCACTCAATGGTATCCTCACCTCCACCCTGACAGATATCTGGTGCTTCCACTTTCCGCCAAGCCCTATCCTGTATCACTTTACGGCGAAGTGCATTCCAACCCCGTCCCTGTTGCTTCCCTGTAGGAACACTGGAGAGAGGCAAGGCTTTTGGTGTGGTGTGGCTGGATTTAGTAAGGATTTTCAGGCTGTCTCGATGAAGTCGGGGCATACTGGCCCAAGCTGACAGGTTACCTCGGGTGCTGGACACCTGTTCTGGGTGAAGATTTGAGGTACTACCACTCAGTCGGCTCCTCAACTGCTTGATATTCTTGTTTCTGTTGACAATCCTGGATCCAGAGAGAGCAAGAGAGGGTGTGCTGCCTAGGTGTGAGGAAGGTGATGCATGGAGGCAGGCAAGTCGCAAGGCTGATCCAATATTTCCCTCACTACCACTCCTCACATAGCCACTCACTCCAGACTTCACACGCCAAGATGGGCTACTGCTCCTACTACTGCTACAGCTGCTGTTGTTACTGTCCAGATCTCCATGGTAATCCTGTGAGTATGCTACAGAATTTGATAGTTGCTGTCCTTTTAATATATCTGAGGCCACTTCTTCCTCAGCTGTTGTGTTCAGTAGCCTCTCAACATACATGACCTGATGGTGAGTCTTCTCACAGGTCTGTGTGTCTACCATGTCTTCTGTATCTTCGCTGGGCATTGAGGAAACTTGAGGCTTCTCAATACTCTCTGTGGTTTCTGAGTCCTTTGGGTAAAATTCACCTGTGTCCTCTGCTCTTTCAGAGATGTTACTTGTCTCTAGATGGGACACATCACCAAGATCCTGCACATCATGTATATTGTAAAGACCTAAGTCCTCGAGATCAGTAACATCAAACACCTGTTGATGGTCTTCCCCTTCCTCAACCTGGCTGGTGGTTGCCTCTCGCCAGCTACTGACCATGGCAGTCTCATCCTCCTCATTCCACATATCTAATGAATCCTGGCAGAGCCCAAACTCTAGCGAGTCCATTTCTTGTATTTCTAAGCAGTCATTGTTCATCTCACACCTCCTTTCCTCACTAAACAAATTCCATTCGTCAAGTTCTATTTCAATGCTGTCTGGTTCATAATCAGAATCAATATGTGAATCCTCAAAATCTGTCCCACTAGCATGCTGATCATCAGTGTTTGCCTCAAGTTCTATTTCAATGCTGTCTGGTTCATAATCAGAATCAATATGTGAATCTTCAAAATCTGTCCCACCAGCACACTGATCATCAGTGTTTGTCTCACATACAAACTGATCATCAAATAGGGCTGATATAATATCAGGATCAAAGTCTGTATCCATTATATCTTTATTATCAAAATCTGTCTCTGGATCCTCAAAGTCTGTGTCACTCATGTCCAAACTAGGAAGGTGGTGTAAGTGGTCCACCTGCTCTACAAGGTCGTGGTGGGGTTCACACTGGGTATCTGTGGAAAGTGACCTTACATTCTCCACCGTCTCATTAACATCACTTGTGTCCTCTACCTCACTCTCCACACCAGCCAAATCATCATTATCGATGTCATCACACAAAGTTATATCTTTTGCCTGTTCTGGGTCACATATGTCATTTTCCAAAGGACTAAGAACTTCTGTGGCAGACTGATGGTGTTGTGTAGTAACATCCCACAAGTCACTGGGAGCACCACACTTGATGTCAGCTGTATCACATGCTATGCCATTATCATCCTCGGCTTCATCAAACTGCATGAGATATTCAATTATTCTAAAGTTGTCCTTGCTTTTCAGATATGCACCAGTGGTCCTACCAATGCCAGAATCAAAGGAACTATTACTTCCTTTAAATGAGTTCTTAGTCATATCATTCACACACTCACTGATGTCGCTGGTTGTAGCAAGGTCACAAGAATCTCCTGAGCCATCACAACGACTCTTCTTTGGGCTACTGGTGATACTGCTTATATCACAAAGGCTTTGGGTGTGAGTGTAGGAATCCTGCATGATATCATATCTTTCATTATTCATGGTACTTGAAGTGTTCCATTCATCAGTGCTTAATTCCAGTGAAGTACTCTTGGTCTCAGACAATTTCCTGGATTCATTCATGACCACACTGGTATCATTTAATTTTTTGACAGTGTCATGCTCATTGCTAATGACATCACAAGTGTTCAACATGTTATTATATTTTTGTTTTACAGAATCTTCACAAACACCAACAGCTGGAGGATTAGGCAATTTTATGTCATCAATGGGTTTAATCTCACTCAAAGGTATATTTGGATTTTGAGAAGAGATACTCTTAGATCTGACAAAACAATGGAGAACTGAAGGCTTCTGTGCTAAATGATTCATATCAGGGAGGCTTCCTGTTTTCGTACTAGCAGATGAAGGCCAAGACTTAATGATGTCAAGATATTTTGCTTTGGCATCAGTGGGAGATGGGTTTGGGTTCACATTCTGTGTTTTTTGGCTGCACTGAATTACATCACTACTCACACTTGAAGAACATCCTTTGGTCTCAAAGGAGGACATTGTAGCAACATCTGACATGTCTCTTGAACATTTACCAGTATCCAAAGAATTACTTTTTCTTTGCTTGATTTTATTGAGGTTGCCAGATGACTGCTTAACATCACCAGACATACTTGTAGAACGCTTAATATTAGCAGTAGTGGCACCAGTCTTCTTCTTCCCTTCAGAGGAATTTTGCAATCTTCCAGACACACTAAATATCTTCCTTGCCTGCTTGGCATCCTCCTGATGACACCTGCTCTTTTTTTCCCCAAGTGATAAGCGATTAGACTTCACAATATTGTTAATGATGTTTCTAAATCTACTGCCTGTGGTGCCAGTGTTTGACTTTCTTGACTTGTTGCTGGAGATTTCACATGTACCACCATCACCTTCAGTCTTGCTGGCCTTGGCCTTACTACCCAGATTGTCCTTGCTGCTAATGCTCTGACTGCTATTCATACTACTGACGGTATTACTGGTACTCCTGATGCTCCTTCCAGAGAAACCTGAAGACATTTTCTTACTGCTCTTACCACTATTTCCCATGATTCCTCCTCCAGTAAATAACTTGGGGTCATCTTGAGAGTTACAGGGTGAAGTACTTAAGCCAATTCCTCTAGATTTGCAATTTGTCTGCTGCATGGTCACGAGATCTTGGGAGGCCTTTCGGAATTTCTTGATTTGTGGATTATTGCTTTTCGTATCCTTAATGGAGAGTGAAGTTGTGGTGAAAGGACTGATGGGACTGTTTAAATAGCTGCTTCCACATCCACTATCAGGACTGTTCAATTGACTGCCAGAATTACTGAATGCACCTGGGGTAGTGACTGCTCTCTCAAGAAAATGGGAGCTGCTGCTTCGACTGACTGGAGTGGTGACCTGAGAACCAGTACCAGGACTTGACGAACTGCTCGACTGACTGACAGTTCGGTGGCGACTGTAGAGGTGACAGGATGGTGCTCTGTGACTAGGAACAACAGTCTTACCCAAAGGAAGGAACTGGGGTCTCTCCCGCTTTACTTTAGACTGGTTTTCAACTGATTTGTCCTTAAGGGATGCCTGTTGTCTCTCTTGTTTTATGTGTGACTGGTTGCATATGGTTGTTGATGTCCTTTCAGTCTCCTTTTTATTGTTCAAGGTTTCCGGTGGGTGTCTGCAAGGGCTGGATCGTGGGGAATTAATCTGACTAAGCACAGAGTTATCAGTTTTAGTGTCCAATTCCCCAATTTCTGGTACAGGTGACATAGAGGACACAACATGAATATTAAGTGTGTTGCCAAGGCGATGATCACCTTCCCCAGAGCATCCACTAGATGACACACATTTTGCAGCAGTTACTTTGCCTTCACAAAGTCCTTCGGCCCTTTTGGCAGCAGAACTTTTAACTGTCCCATTTACCACTTTACTTCTCAGATTTGCATTTCTCTTTATTGGACTAGTGGGAATACTGGGAGGTAGACTTGAAGTAGGGCTGATGACCTGGCAGGTGGAAGGAGAGATACCCTCATTCGTAGTGGGGCTGGGGAGTGAATGCAAGCGCTGGCCGTGACGACAATTTGCACCACATTTGTTCTTGATTTGCTTAATGCCAACCCTGGCACGGTCCCACAGGGGTGTCCTGAGCTGGGTGGTAGTCTGTGACCTACGGAGTGGGGCCACACTGCTCCCACCAGCACCTGGCTGTCCTGCCATATTGGACTGACACTTCACATTGGCCTGACTTGATGCTCCCACACCATCACCCACACGGGTCTTACCCTGACCTGAGCTGCATGCCGCACGACCCATTTTAGATGTTACCTGGATGGCATCGGGCTTAACATGATGTGAGTGTGAGGGTGCTTGGCTTTCGTCTGAGGGTAAACGAGGGGAAGCTGAGGTCACTTCACCAGACCCAATCTGATGCCCTATTGTTTTCTCTTGGCTTTCCATTGGGTTAATCTGCCTTGATATGGGTGACAACTGACTTAAAATGTCATTGATCTGATTTGGTGCAATGTATGGAGTTCGATCCACTGAGACCCACCATTCTGGCCCGGCCTGATGACCTGAGCTGACATCCTGGTGGGTCAAATAGTAGTGATCGGAGGAGGGCTTTCCCTGCAGTCTTACCCTCTCAGTATTAAACTCCTCCCCTACTCCTCCTCCTTTATACATCCCGTGTGAATGGACCTGGCTCATATCTGGCAGGGGTTTGGTTCAGATTGAAAATTTTAGTTACGCATATAAAAAACTATCATTCATGATTTTTTACACCTATAACAAAAAACACATCTGTACTAAAAGTAATACACTATATTTATTAATCATTATGAAAACATCTTCTACGTCAATGTCCCATATCATCCTTTATTACTGTACAATATACATAGCAACATAACTTAATATATGTAAAAAGCTGATCAAATTATCCTTAAACTGAACAAAGAGTAAGAAACCGAACACATTCCTAAACTGAAGTGACAATAAAAATAGCATTAACAAAAAATCCATAATAAACAAAAACAAACCCACCTAACCTCAAAGCAGGTGTACTGTATTAGAGAAGATATACAATGTTTCAGTCCATTAGCGTACCATGAAGAGGATCCAGCTACGAGCTTGCCCTGACCACCTTGAACCTGACCACCCTCTCCCACCACCACATGCACATCCTCAAACAGTTTGGGACCAAGCTCCTCACACACCCCAGACATAGACATTTATTACCACCACTGAACCCACCTCCCAGACGCACTACAAGACACCACAACAAAATTAAACCTATCAGAGCAACCACAGACAGATATAAGAAAAGCGCCATACCAACCATAGTCAACACAATAAATAACTCCTAAATAACACACACACTCACACACACACTCACACACACAGGCCTACACTGCACCTCAATATTAATCCCCCCCTTAATCCTAATCCTGACCTGACACCACTACTCTCCCAGGACATGTACACATGTACAGTACCATAGTATTTATATATTTGTATTTGTATATTTCTGTATTTTTCTATGCTCTGCAATCAATTTATTATTCATCTCTAATATTTATACATGTATCCACTCATTCATCCTCATTTTATTATCATTTTAAATGTATTATGTATATTTTCAGCCTATCAGCTGCCATTCACCAATAAACCGTATATTATTATTATTATTATTATTATTATCCCAAATCAGTCTGAAATATTGCCTAACTACTACAGTACACCTGTTTCAAAGTTACAGGTATGTGAGTTTGTCCTTATTATTCTACATTAACGAGGTAGTGAATTTCTATTTCAGTAAATTAACAACTCACCGGGTTATGAAGAGATAAAAAGATTCTCCCATGACGTCACTCGCTGCTAACTCTCCCGCCAAAACAAGAGTTAATGCCGGATGTAACTCTTGCTTGATGTACACGCACCACCACCACCACGAGGGCTACGATACTAAATTACAGCCAACCTCAGTTCAAAGTGGATGTCTATGATGTTTTATGGAGACGGGGTTGGATAAAAGCAAAACACGAAAAAAAAAAGTCTGTTGGAAAACACCACTTGTCTCAAAAAGTTATAAACGTCTCACTCACTCTAGAACCGTGACTTGAATCCTGCATCTAAGTCCAAAACAAACATACACAGAAATTATAATTAGCCTATACTGTACACGCACGTACTGTACTCTGGGTCTGTCTGTCTGTGTGTGTACGTGGAGGAGGTCTAAACTGGACTGTCACTCCACTGCAACTGAGGGTCAAGACTTGCTAACTAGAGTGAAGACGAAGAAAGGCTGGATTTGTGGTGGTGGTGGTGAAGGAAAGGGAGAGGGGGGTGGGGATGTGACGAGTTGGGTGTGTGTAAGCAAGGACAAGTCTTCTTTGGTGTCGTGTGAAACCTAACAAGTGCCACCAAGATGGAGAGGGGGACAGGGAAGCTACTGACTAAGAGAGAGAGAGAGAGAGAGAGAGAGAGAGAGAGAGAGAGAGAGAGAGAGAGAGAGAGAGGAATTAAGGATAAGTGACACATTAAGGTGTGAAACCTACACTACAACCAAACACCTCTTCTAAGGGCTCCTTCCCCATGCGCCCTCGAGTGTGTGTGTGTGTGTGTGTGTGTGTGTGTGTGTGTGTGTGTGTGTGTGTGTGTGTGTGTGTGTGTGTATTGTCAGGCAATGGTAAGCAATCAAGAACAAACACCAACAAGAAGTAAACAGTAAGTACCGCACAGTGAACAATACACCAAAGTCCAAATATAGGCCTAGTTGTTCTTTGGACTTAGCATTACCGGTACCGTATGGTAATTATAGTAGGCCTACAGTTGCCTCCATTACATTGTTGTCACTGCATTGTCTGGCGTTAGTCCAAGTACAATTTGTAAGATCTATATTTTAGCTACTCGATCAACATAATAAAGTTTACCTGGCATAATATAATTGTCTGTGTTCAAGAAAATCTCTCCTGCGTAACAGAGAATATATATATATAAGTCATTTAAAGATTTGGGTTTGCCAAGTTCTTATTTATTAATTTATCCATTCATTTATCTACAGTAATTCTGAAATATTCGGATTCCTTCAAAATGTATCAATGCCACAGCAGCAATGTTACGATATATACCAAAGGGACTTGTTTCACGGTATAGTTTGGTGGAATCAACAGTGCAAAGTGACAGAGTTGCCAAATGTAGCCAGAAGAAAAGGTTATGGGGTGGTGCATCATGGTGGTCAGTCACGTGTGTGTGTTTGTATGTCACGCCTACCCACATTACCGTACCTCTTCCTGAATGGTGTGCGTGTGTTTGTGTGTGTGTGTCGAACAAAAGTGTTGAAGGTGGTTTAGTGTGTTTGAGGTGGGGAGGGGGAGGGGGAGGGGTGTATTATACGGGTGGTTTAAAAGGTAGGAAGGGAGGGAGGGAGGGAGGGGTAAGGGAAATGTGCTGATGGTGGCAAAGGGAAGTAACGAAGTGGGAGAGTGAGTGAATGGGAAGGTGAGTGGAGTGAAGGGAAGTGACGAAGGCGAAGGATGGTAGATAGTGGGGGAGTGAGTGAATGGGAAGGTAGCTTGTATGGAAGTGAAAAAGGGGAAAATAATAAGTAGGTCTATATTGGAAGGAGGAAATAATGTGTGTGTGTGAGGGGTAGGGAAAGTTTTGTGTGTGAGGAGTGGGGAAAGTAGTGTGTGTGTGTGTGAGGGTTAGGGAAAGTATTGTGTGTGTGAGGAGTGGGGAAAGTATAGTGTGTGGGTGAGGGGAGAATAAAGAAGTGTGTATGTATGTATGTCAAGGGGGAAAGCAGGTGAGGGGAGGGAGTGGGGAGTAGCGTGTGTAGGCCTATGTGTGTCAAGGGGGTAAGGAAGGTGTCACAGTGGAAGGGGAGGGGAGGGGAGGGGGAATGGTAAAGTAGACTAGGTTGGTAATTAAGACAGGTGTTACAGGGGCCATAGAAAACACCTGTTACTATAGTCTGTTCAAAATTTGTGTTCCACTATAGCCTCTATCTAGCTAGCTATTTCTATCTGTCTATCTATCGCTATTTCTATCTATCTATCTCTATTTATATATATATCTATCTAACTATGGCTCTATCTATCTATTTCTATCTAAGCATAAGAGGCCAAAAGGAACAAAAGTTTTGAACAGGGTATAGTCAGTCACACTCACCTAATAGTTAAACCCAATAGTCTACACCCGTTTATCTCTCTCTATCTCTGTGTGTGTGTGTGTGTGTAAGAGTGGAGTCATGCAGGAAGGAGTGTGATAACATAATGAAGGTGTAAAGTACCAAGGTAACAACACGACATAATCTACCGTTGATGAGGTGTAACACATGTAGACTTCAATGTGATTATCTTATTAACAGAAAATTGTTCGAATCAACACGTTATTACGAATAGAACTACCTTTAACACACACCACACTTTCACCAATAATAATAATAATAAAAATAATAAAAATAATAATAATAAATGAAGGCCTATTTCTGTTTCGACGTCTCATGATCATACACTAACTTATTTATCACCTCTGAACTCATCATCGTACCATCCTTCCTCCTAAAAAAAAATAAAAAATAAAATAAAAAAAATAATTATGACATCCGCAACCTCCCCCTGCATGGCACCACAACACACTGACGTCACTGGTCCCTGCACCTGCTATATAATATACAGTATGTGGTGGTTGTTGGTTGGATGACGTACGGTGTGATCGCTGACATGATTTCAGGCCTTGTATTTCTCTCCCTCTCTCCCAGAAGCAATGTCTAGGTACTGTATATGCATATTTGTAACATGTAAACAATGGAATGTACTGTACGCCAAACGTGTATTTAAAGTTAGGCCAGAGAGAGAGAGAGAGAGAGAGAGAGAGAGAGAGAGAGAGACTAGGCTAATCCATCACTGCAAACACTTTCAATCTTCAAGTGCTCTTTTACTAAATACCATTACCCGTTTCCTGTGTCTGACAAGTAGGGTAAGGTAAACAAGTATGGTAGTGTAAGCAAGTGTGTAAAGGTAGGTATGCTAGTATGACAAGGTAGGCGAGTACGACAGGGTAGGCTAGTTAGGTTGGGTATACGGATGCAGTCAATAGGGTGTGTGTCTCTTTCCGTCCGTTCATAGCCAAGTGTAGCCTACTGTACAATACAAAGGGTCACGGTGACGTATGTGAGTTGTTGTAACGTTTTCCATTAACACAAATGCTCAGTAGTAGTAGCAGCGTCTTTCAATTATTAAACATGCAGATATTATAAGAATCTTGTATAGCCTATTGCGGTAAACATACAATTTCTTCCGTCCCGTACAGAACATACATAAATACAATACACTACATTGCTTTGTGGAGGGATAAAACATATCATACTGGAGGTCATGGGATCATTTCCACATCTACCTACACACATTCATATAAACACACACACTGAACAAAACCGGGGCCTCTGTTCTGTTTACACAATTACTGTAATTTTCCGACACCAAACCAGATTTTTTCATTTCCTTCCGGTCGGTCGGTGTCTCTCTCTCTCTCTCTCTCTCTCTCTCTCTCTCTCTCTCTCTCTCTCTCTCTCTCATGTTATGAGGTGGTCACATTTTCATCCTTTATGATTAGGCTACAAGCACTTGCATGACTCCCTGTCTTCTCAACAAAGGATGTCCCACTGTCCCCCTCGACATAGGATACTTCAGGAAGAGAGGAGTGAGGTGATGGGCGTGTTGTGCACACACACACACACTTGTATTTCAAAGTCACATATTTCAATAATTATTATATGACGTGGATATTTTATAAGCTACACCAATTAATCAGAATCCCATAATATAAGAATACCTTAGCAAGGTATAAAATCAAATCAAGTACAAGAGCGTTCAGAGATCACAAACTCAGACAATGCCGCGAAAGTATATGGTTAGAGAAACCTAAATTTCACTTTCCCTCTTAACAATGTAAGTTAATGTTTGAAATAAAAATATATTCCTGGATCTCTCATAATCAAATCACTTGCTACTAGTCACGAGGCCCAAGATAGGGAAAAATATCATAAAAATACACACATTATTGTTTGTACAATGCCGCTAAGAAACAGATAAATAAACATTCACTCGTAGAGCGAGGACTTGGCGAAAGTATGGCAAAATTCAGACCCCTTGATTTTCGACCTAATGCTCAAATCGCGAGTTTTAGGAATACGGCCATCTTTCAAGTACCACCAGAAGCAGAAATGAACATAGCATGTTACAGAAATAGTTTGATCAAAATCAGATCTCTACAACCGAAATTATTGCTGTTTTATCAGTTTTCAGTTTTTTTTTTATTATTTTGACCTTGATTTTTTACTTTTGACCTTGAAAAACAATGTGACCTAGAAATTTTGATGCCTACCTGTGGTGAAAATTTCAGCAAAATCGGACAAGAATTGCGACCTGTAAACCGCGAAGCTCCACACATAGCCACAAACACACAAGATCACCGAGCAACATACTTGGCGAAATTTCGCCAAGTAACAAACAGAACTAGTGGAGATAACAATACCTTACACTTCTGTACATTCTTCGACTGTTTGCTGACATATCAGTCCCCGTGAGAGGTAAACTCAAGGAAAAAAAAATTAGACCCCTTTACAACAACAAATGCCAGAGAGGGTCCAGAGGGAGCCAGACACTACTACTGTACTTTCTAAGGTCGCCTCTCCCTTGGTATTATGGGAGCGGCCATGAGAAGTGTGTAAGCGAGTTCTATCTATACCGTTACTGTGTTTATCATGAGACGAACATACAAGGAAACAATTCGAAATTAAACAAACAAGTTATAGATCACCAGTTGAGTATATCGTTTAGTTGATCTATTGATCTACTCCTGTATTTCAGCCCTCTTCCCTCTTCTATGCTGCCTCCATCTTAGCCCCTCTATACTAGGTACTGTACTGTACCTGTCTGTATCATCCCTGGACTCACCCCCATCCTCACACTGCCTGCTTCTTCCTCCACCCGAACCCGCATTGCTTCTCTCTCTCTCTCTCTCTCTCTCTCCAATATCCTTGTTTGTCTCTCAACCTCTACATTGTTTTTCTTCCTTAACCCTCTTATTTCTCCCGCCATTACAATGTAATAGTAAGAGGTACATGTTATGTACCTCATAACTATCTTTCTCTATTATTATTCAAACTTGGACATGATTGGACATTACTTTGGATGCTTCGAATGATTTGTTTACTTCAGAGCGAGCGAGGACATTTCGTGGACACCATGCCTAGAGTCGTCATTGGACGCGATAAACATGTAAAATCAACCAACTCTCCAACTAACCAACCACTTTTCCTCGACTCATCATTCATTACTTATAATTTCTCGTCCTTCCCTCCCCAACTGAGCCTCTAATTCTATTCCTCCTATTCCCTCCACCTACCTTCCTACTTCCGATTGTCCTTCCTATTCTTTCCTATCTACTGTACACTCGCAATCCAAAATAGGTATCCAGGCTTGCTTCGAATAGCCTGATCGAGTATTAAGCGAGCTCAAGCAAATATGAAACAGGATAAGCGTTGTAATTGGTTCACTAGTATGTCAAATGATTCGAAACTTCAATAAGACCTGCATACAAATTTTGGATTGCGAGTGTACCTACCCCTACCTGAACTTCTTCCTCTACTCCTGCCGTCCTACCTCCAACTGACCTTCCTATCCTTTCATAGTGACCTAATCCTGCGTGACCTTGACCTACCCAAGTGGTTGTGGGTTGGATGATCCTAGTTTTGGAGGTCTTCGGAGTCCAGGTCACGGATCGGGAGAAGAGAAGGTTGGGCATCTTGTTTACGGTTCCGATGTTGGTTGTGGTGAATTTAATGGTAGCTAATATACCGTAACTCGTTGATATTTTACATATTCACTTTACCATACCTGTACGATAACTTAGTGGTTTAATGGTCACTTTCTGGTAGCTAATGTTACTCGTTGGTACTTTACATATTCACTTTACCATACCTGTACGATAACTTAGTGGTTTAATGGTCACTTTCTATTCACTATTATGTGGTGGGTACCCGGCAGTTACGTTTATCGATATGGTAGGCACTAGAAAGGCATGGTAGTCTATATGGTATGCAGTGAGTGTTATTTATGAAGCATGGCAGGTGTATGGTAGTGGTGAAAACTATTTATGTAAATCACTTCCAATTTCGGAGTGCCAATAATGTGGCACGATTTTCATAAATAACTCACACTGCAAGGATACATAGACTGGCAACGACGATACGCATCTTCACACAATCACGGTAACTTGTCCACTCATTCTATACTCTTTAAAACACATGATGAAAAAATACTAGTCTCCCTCTTGTTTAATCTTTTCCTTGGGGGCACCACAAAAGACGACCAAGTAGTCCGAGAAACACGTGTAAACAAAGTATCATCATCGGCAGCACCAGTGAGATACCCTAGAGTAGCACCACACCCACCAACACGTTTAACTTTATGAAACTGTGCCAATCAGGTGGACAGTCAGTAGGTTACAGGGGGAGTTATAAAGGTTAGATAAACTGGCTCTTCCACCACCACTGCTACTACTACTACCAGTCCACCGTCACCCCAACGACCTCCCTTCACCAACACATAGAGGCGACTGAAGCGACAGTAGAGACTGTCTATCTCTAACAAACGGATTGATGCTGCGTGTGCGTGTACGTAATACTAAATTGCTCACATTTCGCTGTAAAAACCGGACGAAATAATGTGAAAAAGTCGGCTATAATATGATGAAAAGTGGTGGGAATGAATAGGGGCAGGGCTGAGTAATTTCGCTCATCTATCCGTGTCCCCAAATTTTTGTTCACTACGGAAGGCACAACCCGAGCCCCTCCCTCCCTCTCCCCTACCCGCTACTCCACCCCACCCACAACACTATCCCTACCCAATCATCCATCCAGCGACCCTTGGCAACTATTAAACCAACCACACACACCAGAGAGATGACAACACATTAACTATTCTGCTTCTGTATATTACACCTACCACAGATCATTATTAAATATTCCGATCAGGTTATGGTAACACGCGGGTGGAAGCCATACTGACATTAGGGGTATTGTATTGTAGTTGGTTCATGATTAGGGGTGAAAGCCGTTTATGGCAGATCAGTTTCCTTTTCATCCTTTGCATGACACCATGAGGTTTTCGATTACCGTGAATTTATAACTACGATGAAATAACGGTAAAAGTTTATTGTAAAACTTTGTAGGGTAAGTATTCGATTCGCTGTATGGAGTGTTGACCTAAAGATATGTAGTTATCCTGAAATACGTATCCGAATAATCCGACTGAAAATATGAAAAACACCTCATGTGGCAACTAAATTAATTCAACACTTCCCGTAGAGTCAGTGTTGCCATACGGTAACCAGCCATCAAAATCATCATCACATTATTACTACCGGTACGTCTAATTTCAAATCATAATTAAACATCATGCCTCTATCTCTTACCCATCCAGTAATAGTCAACAATCTGATAAGTATCTGATAAACCAATGATTATATTATGACTTACTGGGTGGTGTGGTGCCTTTCATTAATTTGAGGACATGGTAACTGCCTACACTGCTCACTGGTATATACAGTGAAGTTAGTGAATATGATATTTATATCTCTATCTGTGGACATTACTGTACATGATATTTCCTTACACAGACACATACATACACCCAGACATACATACACGCATATCATCATAAACATCTAAAGCCAAACTTATACTCTCGGTATACAGTATATACCATAATATATAATTTTATTCATGGTTGTCTTTGTAAGTTTTACCGATGTTGCATACATTAAGCTCTTACGTAATGTTTTTATAAAACGAGTTCAGGCGCCATTATTTCCAGTTTTATAACATCTATCTAACGGGAAGTGACCACAAGGTAAAAAAATAAATGTATCCACAGTAACGTACAATACTTATCTATCAGCATTCAAATATTATAGGTTAACCCCCGACAAGTCCATCATTGTCTTCAAAACAGTCTCTTATTTGGCAGTGCATCAAACACAATAGAAGCACAATCCTAGGTAATTAAACTCACCATCATTTGATTCATGAACACAGTACGGCAACACCTGTCATGAGAGTTGGTGAGTACTTGTTGCCACCACCACCTGTACCGTGTAAATACCTGTGATGCGACTCAGTGCACAGATGTAAATATTAGCCTCACGCGCTCACTCCCTTCACTTACCCATGCATGATGACTGGTGACTTTGGCAGTACTGAACAAGATTTTACAGAAAGATTTTGATTGCCTAGGGGAGCACTGAATCCCTGCAACGCTAGTTTAGGAGGCCTCATTATACTAATTCAGCTTATATACGGCACATGAAAAGAGATATACCTGTACAACATGTCCCAATTCCATGACAATTGTGCTACACAATGGCTACTTTCCTCCAAAATATTCCTTACCTTGTATTCCTTATAAGCGATATAATGACTACCGTACTTTACTGGTACAAGTTTCCACTGACCTGTATCTTGTGTTGGGCAGAGGTGACGGTGTGGTCGTACATGATCTCGTCCTCCTCCTGAGTGGTTCGAGTACTACCAGGAACGGGGACAGCATCCTGGGGACGCCCGTGTATGAGGGCGTCCAAGGCAGCAAGGGAATGTGCACGGGGACTGAGAGGGGGCGTGGTAGTGACGCCCTCAACTTCACCCCCGTCTTCTTCCTGATTCTTGCTGGGGACATCTGGTACCATAGTATCCTTCCCAATGGTCCCGTCCTTCTTGTTCTCCTCCTCCACCTCGTTGGTTTCTTGTAGTTTCTCCTTTAATATCACCGTTTTCTCCTCTACCTCATGCAGCTGCTTCTCCTCTAGTAGCGAGTCACCAACTTCCTCCTCACTGGGCTTCCTGAGGTCAGACTCCTGTACTTTGCCCTCACACGTTCCTGCCAAAACATCCGGGAACAGCTGACGTCTCACTGTGCATGGGTCCACATCTTCCTTCTTCTCCACCATCTTCACTTCCTCCTCCTTCTCCTCTTCTTTCTCTTTGATATCCTGATCCTCCTTGATCTTTCCCTCAGGCGACTCGAGTTTGACCTGTTCCTTCCTACTGTCGTCGAGTTGTGAGATGTCTTCTGAGCTGGACACATACACGGTTTCCGCCTTCAGGACACTCACTACGCCCCCTACCACCACGTCGGCGGCGGAGGACGAGTCTGGAGTAGGGGGTGTCGTCTGTCTGGGGAGGGTTGGCTTGGAGGGAGTCGTGGTAGGGGTAGGGGTCGTGGTGAGGGGTATCGTTTCGGAGACCTGTCTGCTCTCCTCACTCTCAATGATCCTCTCCTTATCCTCAACACTCTTCACCGCCTCCCTCTCCTCACTTCTTTTGTCCCTGGTCCTGGCTTCCCTACTCCTCCTCAGGGGCCTCACTCTCTCCTCACTACCGTCCCTGCCGTCTTCCTCACTGCTCTCTCTTGTCCTTGCCCTTCCTCTCCCCTCATCACTTCTATCTTTCCTCCTCGCTTCACTCTCCTCGCTGCTCTCTCTTTCTCTCACATCACCGTACTTCCCTCTCACGCCCCTGTGCGACCACTCCCTTTCTCTTCTCCTCCTTCCCTCCACTAATAACTCTTCTTTCCTCCTCTCTACTCTCTCCTCCCTCCGTATTCGCCTCTCCTCTAGTTCCCTTCTGTAGTCCTTCTTCTCTGTAACATCACTCTCACCCAAAATTGTTTCCTTCAATCTCGCGTTCACCACTTCTGATTTTTCTTTGGATTTTCCTAGTTTTCTGCGTTCGGGTGAGTACACGTCACTCAAGTCAGATTTGGCTATGGATTCCGCCTTTTTCTCGAAGTCCCTCTCTTTGTCTGAATCTCTGATCTCGACATCGGACTTGACCTGCTCTATGTCCTTCTCCTTCACCGAGTCCTTGAGCACCACACTCTCAGTCACTAGCAAGTCCGTCTCCTCTTTCTTCTCCACGGCCAGAACTACACTCGCAAGTTTCTCACAAGTTTCCCCTAATTCAACACCTCGTGAGGATCCGTTCTCTCTAATGCCTCCAGTTGAGATTCCGTTTTCTGTGACCCCAACACCTCCCACAGCGGTGCGAGATGTTTTCAAACGTTCCGTCTGGGCAACGTTGTTTACATCTTTGAGCGTCTTCGCACCGGGTTCCTCAGCCTCGGACTGGTTCTCGTGGGATGACGACACGGAACTTTCGGAATGGATTTTACGTGAAGAGACCGAGCTCTCTGAATGTATCTTATGGGATGATGTGGTGGTATTGGTTGTGGTAGAGGAGGTTTCAGAGTGGTGGCTGCGACGGGACGAGGTGGAGCTCTCTGAAGGACTCCTGTGGGGTGGTGGGGGAGTGGTGGTTGTGGAGCTCTCGGAAGGACTCTTACGTGACGACACCGACGACGCTGCTTCAGACTGGTTCTCCCGGGAGGTGGTGGAAGTAGTGGTGATGGAGGAGGTCTCGCTATGAGTGTCCACCTTGACGTCCTCCTGCTGCTGCTGCTGTTGTTGGTGTTGTTGTTGCTGGCCATATTGATGTGGTGGCGCCCAATGAGATTCCAAGGTAGCAGTGTCCTCAAACCTCGACGACACACAGCTGACCCCTCCTCCTCCTCCTCCTCCTCCTCCAGGCTGTTGTTGCTGTTGTGACCTGCTGGTGGTATGGCTTTTGACCTCATCCTCGCTCTCGCTGTGACGCTGACCTGACCGACCTGCACAAAGAAAAAAAGTTAACATTTATTACTGTTAAGCAGATATGATATGGGAAAGAGAATCTAGATATTATGGGCATATTTTACGGTAGAATCATGCACTGTCGAAAGTCCTTGAACAGTATAGTAACAAAGTATAGTAGAATTGGAACTTAATGGTGATATTGATGACAGAACCATGAACCTATCGTAGCTGTGCAGACTGTTGGTATTGTGGATTCTACTTATGTATAGCCTAGTCACGATCAGATAAGACCTACACCTATTGTTCGAGGCCTTTTCATTGGAAGATGTTGCACGACTATAAATAGTGATTATATTTGGTGTTATTTTTTTTTAACTGAAACGTTAAATTAAACCGATTCTGTCCCAACCAATTCTAACCTGATCTATTCAAACTAAATCTACTCCAATCTTGTCTTACCTAACCTACACCTCATCTACCTTAATCTAATCCATTCTAGCACAGTATAATCAACATTCCAGCCATTCATGTTCAACAAACGATAAAAATAATGAAATAAAATAGGCCTATAGGATATCAGCGTGTTAGAAGAATGTAAACAAAGCCGCCTCGACAACACCAAGCATCTCCTCTTCTTTCACAGACTCACAGCTAAATAGGTCGGCCAACTGTCGCAGGCTGAGGCACATGGTATGGGGTCAGGGGGTCGGGGGGCTGAGGACGACGTGGTGGTGGTGATGGTGATGGTGGGGGCACACATCGGGGGGCTGAGAAGGGTGCCAGGGCTCACTCACAACACTTTCAGGGGGGGTTCACGGGCCATCATGATAGGTGGGTGAGTGGATGGGTACGTGGGTAAAGAGGGTACATGCAGGGTCCTCCAAACATACACTCGACTCGCTGGCTTTGGTTACTTCTGCTCACTCAGTCATTCATGGGTATGTGTGTGTCCTTTATTTTATTTTCGGTTGATTTTCACCTGCAGTCATTCGTGGGTCATTTGGCGTCAATGTGGGTGCGTGTGTTTTATTTTTTTCCGTAAATCTTTCATGGCTTCTTGTTGGTATAAGTGTGCATGTATTTTTTTCTTCGTAACTATTGGTAAATAATTCTCTTATATATATAATATATTTTCTTTCCACCTTTCTTTTATCCACAGGATTTTGTACGAGTGTGTTTATTGTTCTTGTCCCTGGAAGTAAATAAATCTTCGTGCTTACTTCATTTTCATATTTAATCATTCATAAATTTTCTCATTACTTTTCTTACGTCTTTCTTATTATTTTCATTCAAAAAGCTCAATCTTTTTTTTTTTTCAAATAAGTAGCCTAGACAGAATAAGTTTGAGATACAAGTTTAAAAGTGTAGTTAAATGAAAAAAATACAGACTTACTGATAAATGTAAAGACACAGAGAAACAGATAGATTATAGGTAGAAGTATAGTTAGATGCAGACAAAGATTAGCAGATGAATAAAAGAGAGAGAGAGAGAGAGAGAGAGAGAGAGAGAGAGAGAGAGAGAGAGAGAGAGAGTGAGAGAAGCACATGGAGGTAGAATATAAGGGTACCGTACAACAGAGCCCCACCTCGTCCAAATAAACCTCCTTTCCCTCCAACCATTCTATTTCACCCCTTCCTCACCCTCTTCATTCCATTTTCTTCCACTTACTCCTTCCTTTCTCTCTTTTATCTCACCTTTCCTCACCCCACTTTTCAACTCTTCATCTATCTCTCCTTTATTCTCTTCCAATTTCGTTCCTACATTAAAAATTTTGTTCCTTCCCTTCATGCCTCTTTCTACTCTTCCTATCATAACCTCACAACTCCTTAGACAAATAAATATGACAGACAGAGATGGCACAGACGCACATAGACAGGTATAGAATCAGACAGATATACAGATATACAATGTGAGAGGCAGAGTTCCATCCACTCTCCCTCCACCCCCGAGAGTCCCGACCCCCACCACCCCGCCAAAGAAAACAAAGAGTGGTGTTCAACCCTCTTATGGTTGCCACAGAGAGAGAGAGAGAGAGAGAGAGAGAGAGAGAGAGAGAGAGAGAGAGAGAGAGAGAGAGAGAGAGAGAGAGAGTTCGACAAAAAATCGGGCTAAGAACGAATGAGTGCTTGAATAAGTTGAAATAGTAAGTGTCTGTCGGGTAGGTGAAAATTATTTATAGAGAGAGAGTAGCCAAATAAAGTGAAGCCCCGTGTGAGTGATTAGGTGAGTATATTGAATGAATGAATGAGTGAGTGAGTAGGTTTAATGAGAGTGAATGAGTAGGTTTAATGGGTAAATGAGTAGGTTTAATGAATGAGGGAAAGGATGGATGGAACAAATGTGATGTAGCTATGAGGTTTAATTAATGAGTGAGAGGGTGGATGGGTGAGTGTATATAATGAATAACTATGTGAGAGGAGTGGCTAAGTGGTCTGAGGGTGTGATATATCTTCTACGAGTATACACACACACAGACACACACACATATATATATATATATATATTATAATAATAATAAACACCGACTTTTAAACTATAAGAAAATGAAAATAAACTTAATCTTAGCAGTATGGTACGACAAAAATAAATTACGGTATATACAAAAAATGAAAGACTAAAATAAATCTCAGTAATGTGGCTCTAAGAAAAATTAAGTAAATGTAATAAAAAAGATGAAAGTGTAAAGGGCGGACGGTTATATACTTTGATCCCCAGGGGTGTGACGTCATCATTAACGGTCGCATCTCATCGTACACACACACACACATCATTCACTTTTCAAATATATTTATATGGTAAACCAATTACTCACTAACCTATTAAAATATATCTTACACACACACACACACACACACACACACTTTGGGAGATGGTTGGAGAGTAGAGGCAGGAGACAGTAAGGGAGAGGGCCAATTTGGACTGCTGTGAGAGGAGAGGGACACGAATGAACTTGGAGAGAAAGTAAGAGCAACTGGGAGTGAAAAATTGGGTACTGGGAGAGGATTGGGACTGAGGGGGGAACTGGGATTCTACTGGGAGAGGTAGTCTACAGTGTAAACAAACATTATAAAAATACCGACATATATTTATTGGCAACCCATGAAAGGTATAGAAGGCAGGATGAGGAAGAGGGAGAGAGAAGATGAGGAAAAAGAGAAGGGAGGGGGAGGATCATGGGTGGAGAATGATAGATATAGGAAGGGAAATGGAAAATGGAAAAGGAAGAGAGATGGAAGGAAGAAGGAAGAAAGATCATCTTGGTGAGAGTAGGGGGAAGGGAAAGGGAGATGACAGAAGGGAGACAGGGGTGTGGAAGGGTCGTGGGCAGGGCAGGGGGTACAGGGGAAGGGCTAAAGAAACAGTGAGTCTTTATTCTTCTTCTCCTTCTCCTCCTTCTCTTCTTCTTGCTACTTCTACTACTCTTCTTTCTCCTTTTTCTCGATCTCCTTAAATTTGTTTTATTTCATGAAGGCACAAAACACATATTACTGGTATGTCCAATGTAGTGACATAAATTGATCAATACTCTCCACCACACAACCAAGTGCACCTCTAACCTTTACCAAGTTTCCCTGACTCTCTCTCTCTCTCTCTCTCTCTCTCTCTCTCTCTCTCTCTCTCTCTCTCTCTCTGTGTGTGTGTGTGTGTGTGTCAAGGCAAGCAGACACCAGTGTAAGAACAAATATCTCGTTTCCCTTCCTGGAGTCAGCCAATACACGAGTAACCAGCTGCCACATTTCCTCCACCCTAGGATGATATAATTAAGACCTTACAGGCTTACACCGTCATCCATCTCCTTCATTTATTTATATATATATATATATATATATATTTTACTCTTCATTTCTGTTCAAAAAAAAAATTATTATTTTTTTTTACTTCTTATTGTTCAACTTTTTTTTATTTAAAAAAATTCACTCTTTTACATGCAAATTAGGAATGTGTGTGTGTGTTGCCAAGTATCTTACCCCGACCTGCACCACACACACACACACACACACATATGCGTGCCCACATTTAACTTGGCTAGACTACTCCAGTATATGAATCACGAAATCAGATTAAAATAACGCGAGGAACAAAATTATATACGAGGAGGAGGAGGAGGAGGAGGAGGAGGAGGCTGGCCATTTAGCTTACACTAATTCCCTCACATTATATTTACAGGACTATTTATCTACCTCTTATTTATCTATCCATCAGCCTATATATCCATTCATTTATATATCAATTTACCAACAAAAACAACTTTTAATTTACCTATTTATTTTTCAATAATCTAGCTAACTTCTCGGAATGAAGATGTCGTGAGAAGAGAATACCTGGGTTGACTCAAGGAAGGGAAGAAACGAGCGAGTCTACCTACCTCATGTAAACAAACCACCAACTGAGCCTTTAGTTAGTTACACACCTATACCCACCATGAAGGCAGCAGGCGTACTTATATTCGTCTCAAAGCACCGATACCTTAAAGCAAGCAGGGCACGAGCGCGATTTTCCCTGACGTTAACTTACATACACACAAACAAACGACTCCTTCTTCTCCTCCTCCTACTGTTATTATTTCAAGGTGCTCAAACATTCATAATTTCTATCACCATAGACTGAATAATACTAATACTATTATTATCTCCTCCCAAACCCTCACATCTGTCCCTCGGTGTGTATAATATATCTAGTCGCTCATATCCTTGCATTCCCATCATTCCTCTCCATTTCCGACCATTCCTACATTCCTCTTCCTCCCCACTCCTTGCTCCCAGTATCCTCCTCTTTATCGCCTTCTCTCAATCCCTCCATCTACTTTCCTCTCCCTCAATCCTCCTCCTCCTCTCCCTCAATCCTCCTTCTCCTCTCCCTCCATGTTCCATCCACAATCTCGTCTCCACCACTCAATCCTCCCTGCCTGCCTGCCCGCCTCATGACGTCAGAGGTGCAGGCCAATGTGACCCTTATCTCAAGACGTGACAAGGGAGATGTCTGCTGGTGCTCACACGACAAGCCTTAAGTGCTGGAGGAGTGGGGGGGGGGAGGTAGGAGGAGAGAGTGGGATTTAGGGCGAGGGAAATAAATCAAGGAGGGAGGGAAGGAGAAGGACGAGGCATAAGGGAACGAATGAATGAATGAAGGAACAAAATGAAGGAAGGAAGGAGAGCAAAAGCCAGAAAGAAAGAAAAGAAGGAAGGAAGGAAGGAAGAAGAGAGGAAGGAGGGAGGTATGGAAGGTACAAAATGAAGGAAGGAACGTGAGCAAAAGTCAGAAAGAAAGAAAATAAGGAAGGAAGGAAGGACAGAAGGAAGAAGAAAGGAAGGTGTAGAGTAGACGTAAACAAGAAGATAGTGCCAATTGTACAGATTTCTCAAGACACTCTCCACATCTGAATATGAAAAGAGACAAGAAAGGGAAGGTAGGAGAAAGGGAGTGAGGGGTGGGGGGGAGAGTGAGAAGTGAGCAAATGTATATGTGCAAATATTGGTGATATATCGTTGATAATAATAATAATAATAATACATAAGCTTGTAAAAATGTCTGTCAACTCATCCTATCATATCATAAATAAATTCTCATGAGCAATAATATAAGAATGACATATTATTTTTTTTTATGATTGACTGTGATATTTTAAAGCACCTCCTGCTCTATTAACAACTTTTTCTTATTCTCAACTTTCACATCACACCCACACCATCCACTCCTTCACCTTCTCTCTCTCTCTCTCTCTCTCTCTCTCTCTCTCTCTCTCTCTCTCTCTCTCTCTCTCTCTCTCTCTCCTTACATTGTTTTTCTCGTTTACACCCCCACCTTACTCTCTGGTTTCCACTCCTTACTTAATCCCTTCAGCTTTCCTCTTCATCACTTCCTAACCCCTTCCTCCCTTCCCTCAGACCTCTTCCTGTTCCTCTTCCCTTCCTTCCCTTCTCCCCACTAAATCCACCGGACATTCCACAGCGCCCACACACTCCCTCCCCCTCCCCCTTCCCCTTCCACACACCTCTTTTCCTTCCCCCTTACCTTCTACTCTCCCTCACCTTGCTCCCTCCCTACTTACCTCCCCCTCCTCCCACTCTCCCTTCCCTCTTCTGCTCACATTCCTCCCTCCCTACTTATACCTTCCACTCTCCCTCTTTCCTCCCTCCTCCACATTCCCTCTCCTCCCTCCCTTAACTTCCACATTTCCCATATTCACTCCTCCTTCCTTTAACAATCCCTCCTCCCTCCCTCCTTTTCTCTCTTCCCTATTTACCCACATAACCTGCATTCCCTTTCCCTCTTCTCTCCACGTTCCATTAACTCTCCGCTTATCCTTTCCATCCCATCACTCTTATATTCTTCCCTTACAATTTATTCTGCTTCATTCTCCTTCCCCTTTTCTCCACCGTTTACTATTCTCCTCTACCAAGTCTCTCCTTCCTCACTCTCCCTTTATCTTTCCCTCTTCATAATATATTCTGTCTTTCATTAGAAGGTTTGTAGGGAAAATATCAAGGGAAAATATAATGACAGTAATAGTGTGCTTAGTTAGTCATGTTCATCTAAGAGTATTACAGTATATATTTTCAACTCCCTCCCCAACCTATATATCCCTCCTCCATCTCTCTCCCCTTCTCCCCCCCACAACCCCCTCCCCCCCTCCCCCTAGTCAAGGACATGGCACCCGAGCCGACCCCCTCCCCTGACCTCCCCTCCCCTTCCCTTTCCCTCACCTTCTCTCACCCATAACGGGATCATGTAAGCTGAAGCAACACCAATACTATCTATATCTATATTGGTTGTGGTGGTGGTGTTGTATGATGGTAATAGTGGTGGTGGTGAGGAGGATAACAAAGACAATGGTGGTGGTAGTGGTGGTGGTGGTGATAGTGGTTGAGGTGGTGGTGGTAATAGTAATAGTGGTAGTGATTGTGGTGAGTGGTGGTGGTGGTAATAGTAATAGTGGTAGTGATTGTGGTGAGTGGTTGAGGTAGTGGTGGTGGTGGTAATAGTGGTAGTGATTGTGGTGAGTGGTTGAGGTAGTGATAAGTGATAGTGATGATAATAATGAGTAGTAGTAGTAGTAATATAAACTATTGTTAATACTATGGTCTTGTTTCGTAGTGTAGTTTGGAGGAATTGACAGTTCCTCAATTCACCAATAAGATAAAATTATAATGTCACTATTTTCCGTAACTTGTAAGCAATAAAGTACGTCATTACATCCGTCATTTACAATTTTCCTTGGTAACACTGTCATTAAATCCGTCTTTACATTTTTTTCTAGTAACATTGTCTGCATACTTTTCTTTTCCTTTCATCTATAGTGTATTAACAAATCACCGTAACACCAATTATATCACTAAGGGTAACACACTTATCACACTTCACTGTACGTCATCACTATATTTCACTGTAACCAACACCACATCTTTCACTACAGTCTAATATAATGAACATCAACACACTTCACTGTCATTTCGCATCACTATAACTGCACTGTATAATTTGACTAAATCCACATAATAATAATAATAATAATAATAATAATAATAATAATAAATCATCCTTTTCTAAGTAAACAGTGCCCGTTGTATTTGTTAGGTAAAACGCTCAGCTGCTCAGGTAGGCTAAGAGGTAAGGATTATCTTTCATTGTTCTGTACATGGGGAAGGGAAGAGGGGAGGAAGGGGAAGGAGAGGAGTCACTGGCATTAGGTTGTATAAGGTCATATGTAGAGAGAGAGAGAGAGAGAGAGAGAGAGAGAGAGAGAGAGAGAGAGAGAGAGAGAGAGAGAGAGAGAGAGAGAGAAATGTGAGCATAAGAGTTTTCTCACTGCCATTTCACACACACACACACACACATTAAGTATGACAGCAACAGTCATTCTAACTCTCACACTCACTTCATTATTTTGACAACAGGAGTGTTTACATGTCACTGTAACCTCCACCACCACTATACTTATATTACTACTACCACTACTACTTGTCATCACTAATACCACTATCACCAAGTTTACTATTATCACCACCACTTCCACTACCACCATTATCACTACCACTACTCCTTCCACTACCATTACAGTGATCCAGGCCACCATCACCACCACCACCA
This sequence comes from Petrolisthes manimaculis, assembly GCA_034508575.1. Taxonomy (NCBI): domain Eukaryota; kingdom Metazoa; phylum Arthropoda; class Malacostraca; order Decapoda; family Porcellanidae; genus Petrolisthes; species Petrolisthes manimaculis. Next base: position 5,299 of record JAWZYT010000437.1, on the reverse strand, counting down.
AACCCCGCCACTGTCATTCTCCAAGCCAGTTTCATTTCCCTGTGTCATGTCCAGTGGTGTTCCTCCCTTCACTCTCACCAACTAACTGCCACTCACTTTCACTCTATATATTCATTACCTTTCATTATCACTCACCATTACTCTTCATTTTCACGTTCATTATCATTTCCTATCACGTCACCTTCACTCTTCATTTACATTCTCTATATATTGGGTCATCTTTCATTTTCACTCACTATTACTACCCACTACTCATTTTCACAATCATTGCCAACACTCATACTCACTTCCTCCCCTCACCATTCACTCATTCATTCTTTCTCTATATAAACTTTCACGATTTCATACTCACTTTCATTCACCTTAGATTCTGACTTGTATAATTCCGTAAGTATCTGATCACGTTTGTGTGTGTGTGTGTGACATGGGAGGGGGGGTGTAAGAGAGAGAGAGAGAGAGAGAGAGAGAGAGAGAGAGAGAGAGAGCAGAGGGTCGGGTCTGATGCCCACCACAACTCAAGTGCCACTGACTCTTGGCATAGTCTGGCACTCTCTCTCTCTCTCTCTTTCTCACCCTCTCTTACCTCTTATACCTCGTCTCCTCCAGTCCCTCCCCTATTTATCTCTTACCTACCCCTTTACCCTCTTACCTCCTTTCCTATTTCCTCCATACCCACTCATCTACAACATCCCTCTTACTTACAACACCTCTCCACCCTCATACCAACACTCCTTCCCTCCCATACCTCTCACATCAATTCCCTCCTTTTACTTACTCTTACCTACCTGGTCTTTCTTCTATTCCATTCCTCATTTTCTTGTTCCCTCTATCCTCCTTTACTGCGTTACTCCCCTATTCTAATCTTCTCCCCCATACGATTCTCTCTCTCTCTCTCTCCACAAAGATCGACAACTTACCCTCCCTTCCTTCCCTTAACCTTTCCAACCCTTCTTTCCATATTTTCTCTCCTCCTCCCCCCTCCATATTTTCCCTTTCTCTCCCATACACGACCCTCTCTCCCCATTTCCCTCCCCTACCTCCATATTTTTCCATCCTCCTCCCTCCCTCCATTACACGCCTCTCTCTCTCCATGTTTTTCCTCCCCTCTCCTCTCCTTACCTCTGTATACCTCCCTCCCTCCTTAATCCTCTCAGTAATGTCTCTCTCTCTCTCTCTCTCTCTCTCTCTCTCTCTCTCTCTCTCTCTCTGCTTGCCTATTCCATGTTCTCCCAAACTTTATCTGTCCATCAATCTGTCACTTACTGGTAATTTCGCTTTACGACACTGCTCTCCCTCTCTCCTTTACACACACACACACACACAAAAGCCCACTGGTTGCCTAATATGGGGTTCGTATGATTTATAATTTGGTGCATAATGTAACTCAGACTAACATTACTATACAGTACAGTACATACAAACCCAATGTACTGTACTTCCTCACAATGACACCTACCAACACACACACACACACAATGTTACACCCTGTACACTTCTCCCCCCACCATGCTACCTATATTATACCCTCAGGCAACAAACACCCTGTATGTATGTACACCCAGATTTCCCTTGACTTAAACACACACACTACACACACCACTTCCTTCCGGTTGACTTTTCCCATTTCTTGGCTCTCGTTGGATAATTTTTGGAGGAGCGACTTTGCAATTCATTCCCAAAACACTTCTACAATCTACGTACGGTACTGTACACATGTGTTCTCAAACTTCCAAATATATAAATACATCCAATTATTACACTACTCAAGAATGGCATAAGATGATATACAAACAAAATATGAAGCTTCTAAGTTCTTAACACACACACACACACACACGTCATGTACATCCATGCAGCGTGACGTCAGCGGCCGGACAGGGAGGGAAGGGGACGGGACGGGAGAGTATGGGAGGGTATACAGGGAGGAGTGTGCACTGTGTAACCGACCACAGTTGGCGGGGTTTTTGTTGCCGCCGCGGGCCTGCCATACTCTCCTTCTCATCACTATTTTCACACCTTCCTTCCTCTCCTCTCTCCCATCACGTACAGTTATGTAATTCCCTTCTATGTGAACTGACATACCAATAAAAAGTATTAATTATCTGTAACGTGATCGACCTGTGAGTATATAAGGATAAAATGACGACTAAATTGAAGGATATTTTAGTTTGTTGACATTTCAGATCGGGCGGAGGGAAGCGAATGAGTTGCCAAACACGTTAATTTAATACCAACTTTCTTTTCCTCCACACATCAACACCACCAAGTAATATATATTTCATTATTTGCATTTAGTATTATAACATCAACACCATTCTCTACCTTTGAACGCACGACTGTTAATTAAGAGTACCACACCAAAAGAAAACATGAAAAATAGAAAAAGAAAAAATATGTAAGGAGGTGGTCAAGGCGATGGGTGTTGTGGGTGGTTGGTGTACAGTCGAGGGATAAAGTTGTGTCGACTCTGTGGCTCTGTGACTGGTATGATGGTGAACGTTGAGAAAGTAATGTTGTCGTGAAGGGGATGTGATTTTTTTTCTTTGACCATTAATTTCATGTTTACAGTCAAATGGAGAAAAGAACATTATTCGATTTAAGTTCAATATCACACCAGAAACATTACTTTACACTACTACTGTATCTCCTCAGTTTCTTTATAATTATGTGTTCCTTCTTTAGTTACACTGCAATAACTATACTAATTTACAGTATGCATTTCTTCCTCTATCGATCAGCTGTTTCATCCACATGTCAGGAGGTAATTTAATTATTATTAGCTGCCGATTTTGAACTTAA
>JAWZYT010000436.1:0-87500 GCA_034508575.1 Petrolisthes manimaculis | reverse complement strand
TATGTGTATTTGTCATTTCTTATATTTTTTCCTTGTATCTTCAGGAGGAGCGACAAACGAAGGAGAGATGCCGAACTGCTGAGAGGAATTTCCAGGGACTCAGTGCTGCCCTGCTGGAGGAGGTGAGGGGAGGAGGAAGGGGAGCGGAGGGGAGAAGAAGGGAGAAAGGAGAGAGAAGGGAGATAAAAATGAATGGTGAGGGTAAGGAAGAAGGGAAATGTGAAGGAAGGGGAGGGAGATGGGAGAAGGAAGGGGAGATAAAAGGGAATGGTGAGGGGAGGAAGAAGGGAAAGATGAAGGAAGGGGAGGGAGATGGGAGAAGGAAGGGGAGAAAAAAGGAAAAGGTGAGGGGAGAAGGAAGGAGAGGAAGAAGGGAAGAGAAAAGGGAAAGGTGAAGGAAGACGGGGATGGGAGAAAAAATAAGAGAAAAAAAGAGAGAAAAAATGAGAGAAAAAAAGTGGTTTGTTGAAGGCAGAAAAAAAACAGATATTATTTTGTTTGGTCCGACGCTGAAAGATAAATGAATAAATAAATAAATATTAATCCTTGTGTCTGAATCAGAAAAATATATTGTTGATACTATTTAGTGTATTTGTATGAGGAGAAACAATTTGGATTATTATAGAGATGATGGAAGAAAAAAAAAAACAGATATTATTTTATTTGGTCCGACGTTGAAAGAAAAATAAATAAATAAATGAATGCATAAAATTGTTTGTATGAGGGGAGAGAAATTGGATTATAGTAATGATGAAAAAAAAAACAGATATTATTTTATTTGGTCCGACGTTGAAAAAAAAAAAAAAAAAAAAAAAAAAAAAAATCTTAAAAAAAAAAAAGTGATTATAAATGGTGTGTGTTTGTTTGTTTGTGTGTTTCCATGACAGGCTGAGGTGTCGGTGTGTCCAGATGGCCTCCTACACTTCCACGACACTGTTATCGTCCACGCACCCGTAGTCACACCACGCAAAGGTCAGCTCGGATACGTAAATAATTCTTGGTCACTGATATACTATATAGAAAAATAGTTAAACTACATTAATTTATTGCAACAAAAACTACTCACAATGAAAGGAAATATACAAGGCATATTATACTTACATTCCAAACCCAGTCACTCTAATAATAGTTACTTTCCCAGCGTCCACTCCTTTCCTTCTTGGTCTTCTCAAAGATTATATTTATTCCTACCCTCTTTTATATCTGACCACTTAGAACCCCAACAGTTAAGCTTTTTTTGTTTATCTATCTATCTATCTATCTTTCACACACACACACACACACACACATTTATATATACACTCTCCCTCTCACACCACTCACGAACACACACTCTCCCTTTCACACCACACCATGTATGTTTTCGTATTAGTAAATCAGTCAAAAAGTATCTGTAAAATAGGATGCGTTGGCTCTCCTAATGAACATCAAGACTTCACACCTTATTATCCTCTACCATTTACCAGAGAAACTTTCGTCCGATTTGTCTTATTGCAGCCGTTGCCTAATGTTTTCAGATACTTTTTTGAGCGATGGTACAATATATTAGCAAGGAAAGGCGCGTCTGACTATATAAAAAAAAGTCTGTTCAAAACTTGTGTTCCGCTGGCCTCTTATGCTTAGATAGATAGAAATAGATAGATAGATAGATAGACAGATAAGAGATAAATAAAAATAGAGACAGATAGAGATAGATAAAAAGATATAGATAAAAATAGATAGATAGAGGAAAATGGAACACAAGTTTTGAACAGAGTATAACTAACCATGTTTTTTTTTTTTTTATCCAATCGTCTCAGGAACAAGACTAGGTAGGTCAACGTTATTAATTTTATACTAACACACTTTTTGGGTGATATGTATGATTAAATAATGAAAAACTAATAACTGTTTTTATTTATTTATTATTGTTATACCCAAGTTTGTGTGAAGTGAATCAATTATTGCACATTTTTATTCCCAAATCAAGAAAGACAATCGCAACTTGTAATTAGTGTATTTTGTGATTATTTTACCTTTATGATATTTTTTCTTTCAGCATCACTACTCCAATGTATCAAAAAAGAATTACATCAGTCTTAAATAACACTTCTTGGCAACTAATATAATTATCTTCTACCCTTCCCCTCACTACAGGAGCGCCACGCCCTCCCATCGCGTGTACACTGGCGGCGACACCTTCCCGCCAGTGCCTGCTGAAGAACGTGTACTATGACGTGCCCCTCACCGCCTCCCCAGACCACCACAAACCTTTGGTCAAGAATGTGTTTACCATCAGACCGTGAGTGTTGTGTGGGGCCTTCATTTAGTCAACAACCATTTTTTTTCTACCATTATAATATTATATAATACACCTACTACTACTACTTAAAGTTTTGACTACTACTACTGTGTTGGAAACGAACGCAGGACTAAGAGGTTTTCTCCTGCGTTAGTTGTTTTCTGCCCAGATGAAAACAAATAGAGTTTAAGGGTATATAACCTCTCTCTGTTCTTGGTCACAGCTCCCATATTCTGTGATTGGCTTGGCTGGGTATATGCTATTATAGCTTGGAGTTAACATGATCATTTCACCTCCATCTTCATTACCAAAGTGAGCCTCAAGGGAAGGTGGTGGAGTGAGTAGAGGACACTTGACTCTGGGCAACTCAAGCTGTTTTTTTCACAAGTCCACAGTATACGTAGCATCCCCCTAACGCTACCTTGGCCCTCACACCCTTCATCTTGGCAATCAACCTTCCTATCAGCTGCCTGGAGGCGACGTGAAGGAGGCGACGGTCGTGGCAAAATTGTTTATACTCCCTGTAGAAGTCGGCGGTGGGGACATGTTGCTCGGGGTTTCCTGTCACGGTGTAGCATTGGGATAGAAATTCGTTGAAGGTCTTTCTACACTCCACTAGATGCTTCTTGTAGGAGACGCCGATGGGAATTTTGAAAGCGTATATAGGTTGGACTTGTGGGTTGCCATTTTCGTAACGCCGAGGGAGAGGGTAGAGGAAGGGTAAAGGGAAGGGATGGAGGAGGATCATGATGAAGGGATACACGAACAGGATGGGGAAGGGAAGGAAGATAAACGCAGGGAAGGGATCATTGATGAATATAGTGTAGGGGTATTGGAAGGGAGCCTGGTCAGGAGGCACGAAGAGGTTGGAAAGGGAGGGTTTGCAATAAGATAGAGTGAGTGAGGATGGGAAAGTGGATGAGGTGAGGGTGGAGAAAGCGGGTGAGGTGGGGGCTGGGAAAGTGGGTGAGGTGGGGCTGGGTGAGGTGGGGGTTGGGAAAGTGGGTGAGGTGGGGGAGGGGGAGGTGGGGGTTGGGAAAGTGGGTGAGGTGGGGGAGGGGGAGGTGGGGGTTGGGAAAGTGGGTGAGGTGAGGGTGGAGAAAGTGGGTGAGGTGGGGCTGGGTGAGGTGGGGGTTGGGAAAGTGGGTGAGGTGGGGGAGGGGGAGGTGGGGGTTGGGAAAGTGGGTGAGGTGGGGGAGGGTGAGGTGGGGGTTGGGAAAGTGGGTGAGGTGGGGGAGGTGGGGGTTGGGAAAGTGGGTGAGGTGGGGGAGGGGGAGGTGGGGGTTGTGAAAGTGGGTGAGGTGGGGTAGGGGGAGGTGGGGGTTGTGAAAGTGGGTGAGGTGGGAGTGGGTGAGGTGGGGGTTGGGAAAGTGGGTGAGGTGGGGGTGGGTGAGGTGGGGGTTGGGAAAGTGGGTGAGGTGGGGGTTGGGAAAGTGGGTGGGGTAGGTGGTTTTTCATTAAGAATTGGGGAAATGAATGGGGGGAGAGCAGGTGGGGCAGGGTTTAGGGAAATGGATGGGGTAGGAATTTTTCGTTTGTTGGCGAATAAAAAGAAGGAATTGATTGGGGAATGGATAGATTTGCGAGGGAAGGAGGAATGGATAGGAACCGACGGGGACCAAGGAGGACGAAAATAATATGGGGGTGAAAGAGATGGAGAAGAAGAAGGAGGAGAAGGAGGAGGAGTAGAAGAAGGTGGAGGAGTAGGTGGAGAAGGGATAGCAGGAAGGGATGTGGTATGAAAAGAAAACGACGGGGAAGGAAGCAAGGGTTTGGGGGAATAGAGGTAGTTGAGGGAATCCTGCTGGGAGAGAGAGTGAGATAGGTTGTTACGAGGGTACGTGGGGAAAGGAGGAGAGGAAAGAGGAAGGGAAGGGGATGATGAGGTCGTGGGGAAAGGAGGAGAGGAAAGAGGAAGGGAATGGGATGAGGTCGTGGGGAAAGGAGGAGAGGAAAGAGGGGAAGGGGACGAGGTCGTGGGGAAAGGAGGAGAGGAAAGAGGGGAAGGGGACGAGGTCGTGGGGAAAGGAGGAGAAGAAGGAGGAAGGGCAGGGGATGATGAGGTGGGGAGGTAAGGAGAGGTTGATGATGGTTTGGGAGACTTGTTTTTGAGTCTCAACCCTGTGTAGATGTAACGTGGTCCCTCTCCGAAGAATCCAGCATTGACCGATCGTCCGAACACCCCCAGAGTCTACAGGAGGTGGTCCACGTGGGATTCTGACAACCTCGGGTAATGGTTTGTCCGACACAAATATCGGTAATCATTATAGAGATCCTCTTGGGCCACTACATCCTACACCATGTACGTTATCTCACAGTGCGTCCAGAAATATTCAAAAAAACAGTCCTCTCCGTTCATGGTGGACGAAGTTGTTGTTGTACCAGGCAGTTTATAACTTTCTCAATAATATTTAACCATGGCTGGTGTATAGTACAACTAACCATTATATAGGGTTATTATACCTGAAACAGGGATTTAGACAAATTGAAGATTGGAAAGGCCATTTTGGAGAAGTATACATTTTAATTATTAGACAAGTGGGAAAGAAATAGAGAAGATGTGAAATGGGTAGTGATGATGTCGGGAATCCCGGTGAGCAGTATTTATCATGTACAAGCACTGGGCTTCGCCCACCACGGCTACGCCGTGGGTGCTTTTGCCTGCGGCGCTGCTCGCTCCGCTCGCAACTCGCTGCGCTCGGCCCCCTCTCGCCGCTCTCTTCGCTCGCCGCACCCCACGTCGTTTTTTAATAATTAGTTTTTTTAATAGTTTTTATAATAATATATATTTTTTAATTATTTTTTTTTATTATTTTTTTTCTCATAATTAACTTTTTATTATTATTATTATTATTATTATTATTATTATTTTTTTTTTTTATTTTTTTTATTATTATTTTTTTTATTCGTCGTCGCCGCCGCCGCCGCCCCGCCGCCGCCGCCGCCGCCGCCCCGCCGCCCCGCCGCCCCGCCGCCGTCGCCTCGCCGCCCCGCCGCCGCCCCCGCCGCTACCTACCACACACATCTTTCCTACCACCCACCCACATCTGTTAATACTTATCTCTGCCAAATATAAAGGGCAATAATGTCTCTTGTATCTCTGGGGATTAGTGAAGATGAAACATTTTATCTTGGAATCGTTATAAATTGAAAAAAATGATTGAAAAAATGAGCGTTTTTGAAAGTTTGGAAAGGTTGCAATTTTTAATATACAACATTGATTTAGGAGGAAATACAGTGCATGGAGAGAGAGAGAGAGAGAGAGAGAGAGAGAGAGAGAGAGAGAGAGAGAGAGAGATTCCATGCAATTATTCCATTACATTTCAGGGGAATCGGTATGCCTCCCCCCCCCCCCCACAACAGGACAAAGTTATATAAAACCCCAGGTGCATGGAGGCATCAAAATATAATAGTTAAAGGTAATATTAGAGTTATGGTAAAACTGTACTAACATAAACCATTCTACAAATTAATAAACAAAAACATCTCTACCTTCCCTTCCCCAGACGAGACCCACGACATGACACCAGCTCCTCTTCCTCTTCCTCGCCCCCATTACATTACGGTGACCCCTTTGACCTGACCTACACCACGCCGGGAGGAAAGACTCTCCACGTGACCTCCCCCGTCGGCTCAGCACTACACTCGAGCCGTGAGAGCAGAAGGCAGGAGGTGCTACTGAAGGAAGGGTCCAGTGCTCACTCGGCCTGGAAACTTGTCCCCTCAGATCCACATCTCAGGCTGACCATGCAAGGAGAGCCAGCACAGGTTAGGCCATGGTAGTAGTAGTAGTAGTGGTAGTGGTAGTAGTAGTAGTAGTGGTGGTGGTGGTAGTGGTGGTGGTGGTGGTAGTAGTGGTGGTGGTGGTAGTGGTGGTGGTAGTGGTGGTGGTGGTGGTAGTGGTGGTGGTGGTGGTAGTGGTGGTGGTAGTGGTAGTGGTGGTGGTAGTGGTAGGAGATATAGTAGTACAGGTTAGATGATGTTAGTATTATTATTAGTGGTGGTGGTAGTAGTAGGAGTTATAGTGGTGGTAGTGGTAGTGGTGGTGGTAGGAGTTATAGTAGTACAGGTTAGGTAATGGTAGTAGTAATAGTGGTAGTGGTGGTACAGTTAGTGGTAGTTATAGTAGTATGTGCAGTTGTAATAGAAGTTGTATTGTCGCGTATAGAAGAATGTAAAGTGTTATAATCTATTCGGAATCAATAAAACACTATTCACTCAACGACCATCCATCTATCCCTCTATCCCTCCATCCCTCTATCCCTCCACCATCAGCTATCCAATCATTTATCCATTTATCCATCTAGTCTTCCAACCGTCCATCTATCCATCCAGCCTTACAACCATCCCTCTATCCCTAATTCCATCCAGCTTACCAACCATCCCTCTATCCCTCTATCCATCCAACCATCCATCTATCCATCCATCCATACAACCATCCCTCTATCCCTAATTCCATCCAGCTTACCAACCATCCCTCTATCCATCCAACCATCCATCTATCCATCCATCCATACAACCATCCCTCTATCCCTAATTCCATCCAGCTTACCAACCATCCCTATATCCCTCTATCCATCCAACCATCCATCTATCCATCCATCCATACAACCATCCCTCTATCCCTAATTCCATCCAGCTTTCCAACCATCCATCCAGCCATACAACCATCCATCTATCCATCCATCCATCCATCCAACCATCCCTCTATCCCTAATTCCATCCAGCTTACCAACCATCCCTCTATCCCTCTATCCATCCAACCATCCATCTATCCATCCATCCATCCATACAACCATCCTTCTATCCCTAATTCCATCCAGCTTACCAACCATCCCTCTATCCGTGTTTCTACAGGTTGGGGCTCGAGTATGGTTGGTGCAAACGATGACAAACCAACCCATGGTGGTGGAAGAGGAGTTTACAACCAACACTCTCTTCAATACAGTAAGTACAGCGAGGGAGGGAAGGAGGGAATGTAGGAGAGGAAAAAGAAATGGGAGTAGGGGAGTGAGGGAATGAATGAAGAAGAGAAGGGAGGAGAGTATGAGAAATGAGCTGAGGAAGGAAGGAAAGAGAGGGGGAAAAATGTAATAGGGAAAAGGGAGGGAACGTAAATAGGAGAGGTAGACGGGAAGAAAAGAGTGGAGGAGCAAGAAAAGGAAAAGGATGGAAGTACTTGCTTCTGTACACACATACTGTTTGTCGAGCACATTTCTAGAGCAAGGCTCGTCACATGTCATTCACCACATAATAGTAATGAAACCACTTTGTTTAGTTAGTCGTTATTTAATTGTTTATAATTGTTTATAATATAAAACTATTATATAATTATTTTTGGTTTGAGTCATCATTAGAGTCAGCATCAGGGAGCTCCAGAACTCGTTTCTTGAGAACTTTCATGAAGGTTGCCAGACAAATATCATCTGAGAGAACGCAAGGAACATTTTCTTTTTGAGGGAGAGTTCTCTAATTCAGGGAGGGGTTCACTCTCGCCAAGAGGAATCTGACTTCTGAAGCTCCATGTTGTGTCTCCACGTATCGAGGGACAGGAAACCTCTTGCTTATAATATCTTGGGCGTCATCGAGTGGACACTGCAGGAAATCCTTAAAGTGTGCATATTGTTGTTGGTGGTGGTAGCCTTCCTTCTTCTATGCTGCCACTGTCTCTCCCAGGAAGATGAGCACGAGGAAATATGTGTCCAGGAGAAGGATGTGATCTGGCTGAATGGATGAAACGTCCAGCATCACTGCCTTACTACCACTGAGGGAATAAGTATGAAGCACAGGTTGGATCATGGTCAAACTTTCTGTCACACACTCTCGTTTCAACATACTCCTGTAGAAAGCTGTCTCGTCCGGTGAGTTGTTAAACACCTGAATGAACAGTGAGCGTCTCAAGTGAAACATAATTTGTGGGTAGAGACAAAAATTTCCCGGGAATTTAAAGCTGTTAGGACAATTTCCTGTGAATTTTCCAAACGTGTTACACAAACGAATAAGCTTTTCGTCTATCCCTTTTCGGAGAACATTTTCATCTTGTTGAGTCTCTGCTTGATGGACTACTAGACGTGCCATCACCACAGCAGCTGTCTCCTCGTCAAATCCCTGTGCTATAAGTTGCTTTCTCGTCTTCAGGGTAACCCAGTTCCTGCTAATGGTGGTGACTCTAACCCTGGACTGGCCACTAGCGGTCTGGTAGTTGGTGATAAACTGGACAAGGTGTCTACCCATTAACACATCATACGCCCTTTGGTTGGCCACTTCGAAAATGATGGTAATGGTGGTGGTTGGGATGAGGCCACCCATTTTCCACTTATTTGTATGTCCTATACCTGTCTCCACTTCGGTAACATTGTGGCTCTTCTCCTAGCTAGAGACACACGGGCCCAGAGCTCCAGCAATCTTTAGTTCCTGTGAAGTTTTAACTTCTAGTGTTGCGTTGAAAGCCATCTCTAGGTTCCCCTTTCCATCTCGAGCAAATACACGTTCGAATGTCATTGCGAACAGTGAAGAGGTGAACGAGTCAGCAAGAACCATATGTCCACCGGTGTAATTAGCACAGGACTACATCTCGTGTAGGCCCACTTGATTTGGAGCACAGGCATACAGGTCCACCACACACCCATTCTTAGCCGCTATCTTAGCCAAATTAGCATAGAACTGTGAGGCCTATTTCGTGTACATGCATTTTCCTGTAGTAATATCGTGATGAGTGCGGATTGGGTTGGTGTAGTAACTGTTCACCACCTAACCAGGTCCGTGTGTACAGGGGCCACCAAGGAATGTCATGATTCTCCCACACGTGTTTAGGTTGGACGCTTCTATGAGTCCAATGGCAATCGACAAAGCTGCACCTGTTGCCCTCATTCCTCTCTTTTTTACAACACCATTCCGTTTATCAGGTTGCAAATCTGCTAAAATTTCGTCCAGTAAATATTCACACTCCTACAATGGCTACAGATATTGGGTGTTTGTTCGACTCGACTGTATGGGTGGTTCTTCTGGCATTGGCCGCTTATATGAAACGTTGGACATATGAATCCCTTCTAATTGTTTTTGTATTGAATAGACAGTCTGTACCTTTGTTCCAGGGAATACAAACTTCTTTTTAAATGCTCTATTTTCCCGCATATCTAACATATGAACGTGGACATAGTAACCAAATGTAATGAAACCTATTAGACTAGTAGAAGGTATAAAGGAGAAGGACTTGTTGATGGACTCCTTAAGGGCTTTCAATTCAACATTGTCAATGCATATGTCAACCACGAAAAGGAAGAAGGGAGGCAAGTTTTGTTTATTTAAAAGTGTATATTCGATGGTAGAATGAGTGGTTAAGAGCTCTGCAGGTATACGCTGCTCACTAATAGCCTCGTAAGATTTGGGAAAGGGATTACGCTGCAAACAGATGCAGCAAACCCACATCTTACTTCCAAAGTCCACGTGACAAAATGGATTTAATATTGCTCCACATTTCAACACTTTACACTTGAGTGGATTGTAGCATATGGGTTGCACATTATCCCGCTTTTGTAGAGGAGTGTATACAGCAGCGACAGGTACACCCATACTCACCAACTCAACCTAACTGGACGGCCAAACATTCCAGGAAAAACGAATACCATCTTTGCTCTCTTGTGCCTCGATAAACTAGTGACTGGATTGGTGGTCCTAATGAGGCTGGATTTCTTGTTGGTGTTGAGGTTCATGGTGAGGTTGGTGTCCCTGCTGGTGTTGAGGTTGGTGTCCCTGTTGGTGTTGTTGGTGTTGAGGTTGGTGTCCCTGCTGGTGTTGAGGTTGGTGTCCCTGTTGGTGTTGTTGGTGTTGAGGTTGGTGTCCCTGCTGGTGTTGAGGTTGGTGTCCCTGTTGGTGTTGTTGGTGTTGAGGTTGGTATCCCTGTTGGTGTTTAGGTTGGTGTTGAGGTTGGTATCCCTGTTTGTGTTGAGGTTGGTATCCCTGCTGGTGTTGTTTTTGTTGGTATGACTGATTCTGGCCAGCTTGTTGGTACTGCTTGGGTGACGTCACATGTTGTTGTTGTTGTTGTTCGTGGTATCCAGGCTTCATCGAATCATATGGTATTTGTTAATAATAATCAATAATTCCAAGATACACCAGGATTCTCTCTCTCTCTCTCTCACTCTCTCTCCCTCTCTCTCTCTCTTCCCTTCAACCTCTTTCACTGTCTCGAGAAGATCAAATATCATGTCAGTTATAGTGAATTTGGAAGCATAAGAACACTCACTCTAACTATGACATCTGTGGTTGTATGTGTGATGGGTAGTGAAGATGTGTGATGGATAGGGAAGATGTGTGATATTCCGGGTTACATTCACTACCCATCACACACACATCTTCACTACCCATCACACACACATCTTCACTACCCATCACACACACACATCTTCACTGCCCATCACACACACATCTTCACTACCCATCACACACACATCTTCACTACCCATCACACACACATCTTCACTACCCATCACACACACATCTTCACTACCCATCACACACACATCTTCACTACCCATCACACACACATCTTCACTGCCCATCACACATTTTGACTGCATCTTCACTTCATTCCTCCTACCTTTATTAATATTATCCCCTCCACCCACACCTTCATTTTCACACCTATTTCCCTCCCATCCTCTCACCTTCATTCCTCCTACCTTTCTCACCCATCAACTTACCTCCCTCTTACCTTTTCCCCTCCTCTCCCCTCCCCTCCCCTCCACCCCTCCCCTCCCCTCCCCTCCCTCTTCCTCCACGTGACACCACCACCTTGTATTATCAGTATAATTTAGATATAGATAATCTCTTTACGGGCCAAAAGACCTTCTGCTAACTGTTTTCCCGTCTCTCTCTCTCTCTCTCTCTCTCTCTCTCTCTCTCTCTCTCTCTCTCTCTCTCTCTCTCTCTCTCTACCAACCCGACTCACTTCTGCTGTTTTCTCGTCTCTCTCTCTCTCTCTCCTCTCTAACTTTACTTACCTACTTACTTACAGGAGCATGAGGTGAGTGTAGGGGTGGTTTCAAGGGCCACCACCAAGGCCTCCCCTACCCTGGCCCTTCTCACCTGGACCAGGGCCACTCCACAACCCCAACACACTGAAGGAGGGCCATCTGTCTCCACTTCTCATCCACACCACCAGGGGGACGAGGACGAGGAGACGACGACGACGACGACGAGCAGGAGGAGGAAAGTGGAATATGATCAGGAGATGAGAAGGATGGAGGAGGTTGAAGAAGAGGAGAGGAGGAGTAGAATGGAGAGGAGAAGGGAGGAAGAGGAGGAGCGAATGAAGGTGGAGGAGGAGAGGAAACTGGTGGAGGAAGAGAGGAGGAAAGTAGAGGAAGAGAGGAAACTAATCGAAGAGGAAAAACAGAGGTTGGACAAACAGAGGGAGAAGTTGGTGAGGGAGAGGGAGTGGCTGGAACTGGGCAACGAACTGGAGGAAAGCTGGAGGGACTGGAGGGCAAAAGGAGGAGGAGGAGGGAGGAAAGGCCGAGGTAGAGGGAGAGGAAGAGATAATAATGATGATGCAGAGGAGGTAGAGAGAGGGAGAGGAGAGAGAGGAGGAGTGCAGAATGGTATGGATAATGAACACGAAGAGAAGAGAGGAAAGGTGGAGGAAGGAGGAGGAGGAGGAGGAGAAGAAGGAGGGAGAGTAGGCACCGGTGAGAGTGGAGGGATACAAGTGGAGGAAAGGTGGAAAGTGGAGGAGGAGGAGGAGGATAAAGGACGAGGGATGGAGGAATTAAGACTAGCACTTGATGGTGTAGGTCATGGAGAGTCACCTGATAATGATAATGGTGATGAAAGGCATTAGAGAGAGAGAGAGAGAGAGAAAGAAAGATGTAGGCAAGAGAGAGAGAGAGAGAGAGAGAGAGAGAGAGAGATGTAGGTAAGAGAGAGAAAGATGTAGGTAAGAGAGAGAATTTGAACAATATATTGACTTGAATTATTACAGTCAAAGGGATGAGGATACATGTGTTATAAGAGAGAGAGAGAGAGAGAGAGAGAGAGAGAGAGACCATTCAGGAAAACAACAATAAGACAATCAAGCAAACATAATTATATAATACAGAAAAAGACGAGGTTTAACCAACAGGAAGAAAATTTAGTGGGGAAATCCGAGAATGAAAACAGACAGTAATGTAACAACTTGGGAAAAAAATAGTGATTTAAAAACAAAGAAAACGGAGAGAGTAAAGGGTAGACTGTGAAGAATAACTTGTATCCCATTTAATTAAAGGGGAGATTCTTTGGTCTCTGGTGATTCCTCCAAACTATGCCACGAAACACATCCCCTATTGGTACCACTGAAGGCGTCTGTTTTCTGGCACAGTATGGAGGAATCATTAGCCTTCCAATTTGCTAAAAAGATAGTCTCCTTAAATAATATTATATCCAAAGATAAGGTACTGTATTATTATTATATCGTTCTTTTAATTAAGGGGATGATACACTTTTAATAGATTGTAGCGCCTTGATTCCTCCAAAGTATGCCAGGAAACAGGACCAGATGAACGAAAGTAATGGTGTCCTGTTGCTTGGTATGGTTTGTAGGAATCAGTTACTCCAGATTTACCAACACTACTACAGCACTACGATATCGAATGGTGTATTATTAACTTCTGTAACATCCGTATCAGGTGATGTGTAGTTCTATTAATTCCTCCAACCCAGGCCAGGAAACAGACATGCAACATCACTGTGACTATAATAGAAGTGGGGATCTGTTTCGTGGCATAGTTTGGAGGAATCTGTAGCCCTCCACTATGCATTACAGAGGTAGCTATACAGTCGGCCATTAAAGTCATGTCGCCACGTCTGCCAAGTCATCAATAACAAACTTACAGTGTGAAAATATAAGCTTCATAGAGACGTTTTGAGTGAGGCGACAGGACTTTTGCCACCGACTGTACTCCCATCCAGGTTAGGAGGCATCAATATTATAATTATGATATTTACTACTTTATTATTATATTAAATATCTAATGTACTGAACGTAAGGAAAACTATACAGTCACCACCAGTAAGGTAATTAATTAACTAACTTCTCTCATTATTATACTCTGCTCAATTTGTAACCCATAGACCTACTACCGGTATCCCTTTTTTTGTTTATTTCTCTTATTATCTTTTATATACAGCGGCCAACAACATAAACGGAGTCTCCTTTATTTTCACACTATTCTTCAGGGAGCTACTAGGCTATTTAGTGAAGCGACAGTTCTCTTTGGTTTGTCGGTTGTATAATACGTGATGCGAACCAAAACAAATGACAAACTTATTATACTTTTACATCATCATAATCATATCATCAGTATCCCATTTCTCTTTTATATTTCAGCAGTTCATTATTTATCTATCTATTCTATACCTTGTAACCCACATATTGGAATATACTAACTATAATTATATATATACTAACTATATATACTAACTATAATTATATATATACTAACTATAGATACTAACTATAATTATATACGTGTAATTAATTGATTGATTAAGGAACCCCCGTGATGTACTCAGAAAACTGGAGGTTAGTGAGTCCTTCAAATATTGCCACGAAACACCACCTATATTGACAGAGGTTGTTTCGTAGCATGGTCAGGAGGAATCAGAAGCCATCAAACAAGTCTCAAACACGGTCATATGGTCCTGTGATCGTGTATGAGAATTGGAGGCTTCTGATTCCTCCTGACTATGCCATGAAACAAGCTCCTTCCATATAGGTGGTGTTTCATGGCAATATTTGAAGGACTCGTTTACCTCCAATTTTCTTACTACATCACAGGGTCTCTTAAGGTGAGATTCTCTGTTTTTAATTGGTAAACTGGAAGGCTACTGATTCCTCCAAACTATGCCAGAAAACAGATATCCACAATGGTATGTACTAATATGGGATCTGCCTGTTTCTTGCCATAGCTTGGAGATCTCAAACACCTTCCAATTTTCCAACAAAAGAATTTCCCCTTACTACTTTCCACAACGGTCTGGTTGTTGTTATGGTTGTAGCCTATATATATATCACCTTTACTTCAGTATATACATATTATGAAGAGTATTGTTTAGTATTATTGTATATGTGTAGTATAAGTATATCCTTAATTAAGTAACATCTATACACACGTGGCCTTGTAGTATGACAACACTGAGTAATAACAATAATATATGTATTAGATATAGTTATGTGATTTATTATAAACCTTCCCGTTAATGTATTATACAGCCTCGTTCATGATTCCCTGCTTGAAATACTTTTGATGTTTATTGTTTGACACATACTAGACAATAAGTATAGTTGAAGCACATTCCTACACTACAATCATACGGTACTAACCTAACCTAACCTAACCTAGACACACGGTGAAGCTGAGAATGGAGCCTCTTCTATTAAACGAGAGATCGTGAAAAAAATATAATAAAAATGAATATAATTGGTTATACCCATTTATTTTCATGCTTTTCGGTAAATTGTAAGACTATGAGGGTCACTGAAAAAATACCATATATAATTACTGTTGTTATTATTCTTGTACAGGTTCTTTCTCCTATACTCATACTGGGTTACTAATGCTGATCCCTTGTGTGGCCTCGTGAAAGTCAGTATATGGTAAAAGGACAATGTAAAGTTTCGCCTGGAAAATGTGTTTGTACAGTATCCCTTTCTAACGGAATCGTTTTCTATGACAAATTTATGAATGAAGTGTTGCCATACGCATCCATATTATATAGTTTGGGATTATCTCGAGTTATACTAACTTCTTTGGGCTCATATTTCATCAGTCATCAGCTCTAAACTTCTCAATTTAGATATGAAGTGCTATCGAACATTCAAATTAAACAAACCATATGTGATAATGAAACGGAAGAGGATGTATAAGCACCACAATTTAGCGTACCAAGAGATACCGGATAGGCTATTGTCACTATGAACCCATTGTATAAAGATTCCAATCCTTTATAAAGTACCCTTTTCGATGCATTTATTAAGGAATTCAGATGCATTTATTAAGGAATATAGTACTTATACCAGCACGGGGGGTTTAATGGTCACTGTTGTGTTTACGGTGGTGGTGGGAGGTGGTAGGGACGGGATTTGCAGTGACATTTTGGTTTTGCGGGATTGTGGAGTCAATACGAGAGATGCCGCTGGCTCAACAGCCGGGCCTCTGGTCCAAACTGCAGGTACAAAAGGAAATTGAGGTGAGTACCATTATAGAAGAGGTGTAAATAGGTTCAGGTGTTGGTTGTGGTTATGTTCCCCTCCCCTTCCTTCCTACCTACCTCCCCTAGGCCCAACCACCTGTCACCACACACCCGCCTACGCCCACCATCACGCCTATACTGTAGGAGAGGATTATTTAACCCATAGGCTAAATAAGTACAGGTGTCATTGGTGGTGGTTGTGATACCCTTCCTTTTTCTATCTCTCTCTTCCTTCATCACCTAACTTAGGCCCAACCACCTGTCACTACACGCCCGTCTACGCCCCTACGCCCACCATCACGCCCTTACTGTAGGAAATGTGTTACTAAGTTCAGGTGGTGTTGGTGGTCATGTCCTCATTTCCTTCTCTTCCCTTCCTAGGACCAACCACCTGTCACATCACACGCCCGTCTACCTACGCCCACCTTCACGCCCTTACTGTATCACACGCCCACTGTCACCCACCCCATACGCCCACACTCACGCCCTCATTACCTGTACATGATGTATCCACCTACTGCCATTGCTACTATACGCCCACCATTCTGTCTGACCCACGCCCACCACTCACGCACATACACACAACAATCTTATTCCAACACTGACATGCATATTTAAACTCGATAATGTGATGATTGATATCTACAAATGTTGGCTGAAGTTGTATTTAATGTTAGTATTAATCTTTTTAATAGGGTACTGATGTATCTCTAGGTAAAGTTTAAGAACCACAAATAAGGAAAACTATATTTTTCCAATTTTTTTTTTTTTTTTTTTTAGTAATATATACAGTAATTCATCGTTTCCTATTTCTATATGTTTGAATTTAAGTGCGACAGTGCATTTTAACCTTGTTTGATTCCCCCCCCCCCAAGAGGTAGGATTGAGGGTAGAAACAAGTATTTACTGCATTAAATAGTTAATAGTTCGGTATTATTACAGAAGTACTGTGTTTTTGGCTAGGGCCGCGCAGTGTTACCACATCCGGCTAGGTCCCAGAATTTGCCCCGGTCATTTTATGATCTGTGCAAACATGGGGGGGAAATTAAACCTGGGCAAAATTCAAAATTCACTGTCATACTGGGAAATTACTTCATTAGAGCAAAAACAACCATCAATAAAAATACGAAGGAAATAGGTAAGAACAGTCCTTTTCCTTATGGTAACTACAGTATTACTGGAATGGCATATAATATTTACAAAAAAATAAATGCCTCTTTGCTACATGCATTAGTCCTATACAGTATATACCATATATATTCCTCATATTATTAGAAATACCGGTACCATAAATATACCCCATTCATTTATGCGTACAGTATCGGTAACTGTTATAAATTCAGCAGCAACCCTTCATAGTAGCCACCATTGGTACTGATTAGTCCAGAATTTGTTACTGTACCGGTACTGTACGTAGTTAATGGCAAGGATGTAGGCTACAGTACATGATTTAGTATTCCTTGGGATATTGGAACAGATGCGTGTGTGTGTGCCGGGAAGAATCTGAAGAATATGATAGTATGGTTCATTTATCAGTTTTTGTGGTACAGTAGTGAGGGTCATTGAGCTTGATATCTTTTTAGATGATGATGCTATTGAGTAAAAAGGTTGGTTGATCAATCGTGTAAACATTTGCTGAACAGAATTGTCTCCATTATGCTTTCTCTTGATACTGGATGTTTTTAATGTATTGAATGTTCTGGTAAATATGCAGAAGCACACAATATGTAAACTTGTATAATACACTGGGGTTATTGGCTTGAAATGGTTAACATAATGAACACTGTACAAAAGAAGTGTTGTCACGATGGAATACAAAGGGTTAAAAAAGCAAATTTCCAATATAAAGTCACATGTAGAATATCAAAGCCATGTGGGGGTTAATCTATTATATATTTTGCTGCACAGAATGTCATATATTAAACAACTTTTGGTACATGGACTTCGAACAGTCAAAAATAATTATGGTAAAGAGGAAATGAGCTAGTTTACCAGAGAGGGAAGTGTGGCAAATTGAGGTGGGATGGTTAGAGCAGTGATACTGTGTTTAATATATGTAGCTAGGGTATGGATGCACTTTTTTTTAGTGTGGTGTGGTTGAAATGGGTGAAACAAAATTCTTGTACCATGCATAGAATTGGTTTAGACATGTGCAGAGAATGCAAAGGTGGTGTAAGAAAGTGAGGAGCCTGGAAGAGGGGCAGACCACCATGGATGAACAAATATGGAGACATACTTGAGAGAGAGAAAAGGAACGTCTTGCATGAGCATGAAGGGAGTGTTAAAACATAGAGAACTGGAGATACTTCTGTTGAAGGGATGGAGACACCAGAGTTATTGATAGAAATACCCTTGAGAGTAGAAAGGAAATGAATGGTTTGTTAAAAGGAGGTTACCAAGAAGGCAATCTTGAGTGAAGTGTCATACCCATGTTATCTTATCAAAGTGTTGTATCCTACCTGTATGGTATCTGGTGTGATGTGGGGGCTGGTTATGTAGCAGTAGTAGGTAGGAAAGGTGGAGTGTGCTTTTGGTATGGTAACTAAAAAATTAATTAGATTCTGCTGTGGAAATGGGATGTACAGTTTTATTAATGATGAGAAACTATGTTTGTTTACTCAGGCTAGATAAACTGTATTTCCATAACATTGCATTCTGTGATGACTTAGATTGTTTGGCCTTAACCAAAGTAATACAGTACAGTATCTTTCTCTTTTGTCTGAAAATCCTTTGTGATGAATTGTGTCATCTGGCAGTACCCAGAGTAATTTCATTTTAATAGGTCACTAGGTAAACTAAAGGCTTAGAATTTATTTTACAATGTGCAAGATTTTTGTGTTAAATTTTGAACAGTATGGTAGCTACTTCCAATACTGTACTTGACATAATATTGTATGACAGTTCAGGAGGCTACTGGCATCCAGGTATAGTTTCTGCCCTTTTCAGTACATATACTGTACAGTACAGCATAATATGGTGTTATGTATAATGTATCCTGAATGATATATGAACAGGATATTTGGATTGAGTGGTAGTCGGGTTTAATTGGTTCTGGTTACTTGCTGCAGAACATCAGAGGGACTCTGTAAAAGCTATAGGCTACAGTATTTGTTTCTGTCCACAGGACAGTGTCACACATGTGTCATATATAACCTACGGTAATTCTTACCCCAGCTTACCCTCCCACAGTTATTAAACTGTATGAGTTATAATACACTGTAGTAAAAAAATTAATAATATAATGCTATACCCTATTTAAGTGTTGTTGTAGTTATTTAGGTTATGAATCACTGTGAAGGTGGTCCAAAATCATGGTAACTGTAGTTCTCATTATTTTTTTATCACTCAACTCTCAGTCATTTTCCTGTTTAATGAAAAGGCAGTGGTGTGTGGATTAATATGAAATATGGTATCTGCTGTTACAGTGCTGTATGCAGAATCCAGGAGCAGAAATGAATACCATACCAGCACTAATCAGTTCTCTGGTTTTAAAGATAATTGAAATGTACCGGCACTGTAACTGTTGTTCACTTAAGCCAATGTCATAATGCCCCTTATATATTATCCGCTTGCTTGCACTAAATAAGAATGTGTCTTAGCATAAATATTTTAAAAGCCTGTTTCTCTGTTACAGCTTTGAATTGGGATTTATGTAGGCTAATTTGGTACCTGTGTCATTTACCCCCCCCCCCCCCCCCCCTCTGAGATTTGTGTTAAATGATAAGGTTGCTTTGCTCTCATTCCACCTACCAAAGGTAAATAGATCTAAAAGAATGAGGGACACCTTAAAACTCTGGTGAAATACTGTACTGTATAAGGTTACTGTGGTATCTTTTTGTGATACAGTATATAAATATGCTTGTATGATTATACGTAGTATGCATCGAGGATTGCTCATCAGAACTATGGCATTAATTGTTATGGTCCTTTTCCCTATAACCCCTGTACCTTGTAGGCCTATTGATGTTTGATGTGTCATGCATTCATAGCACGCCACTCAACATCATGTTTGAATAATGAATGCCACAACAAACACAAACAGTGTCATGCTTGTAAACTTCAAACTTTCGCCCACTAATTGGTCTTGTCAGCTCCACTTTTCCTGCCCCACAACTTCATTCCTTAAGTTTGAAAGAGCTCATCAGTTTTTTTCTCTGTGGGGTGGAACAGTAAGGTTTACTCACCTGTCGGGTACATGTAGGTAGCTGGGTTTTTTTTATGCTTGCCATTTTTTGCACCATGTAAAGACTGCAGTTTTGAGTTATATATTCCTTCTTTCTGTTTTGGCATGTGCTTTTGAGCATAGGGAATGTTTTTTTGTTTAGCCTAGTTAGTGTGCAGTATTTTTTTTTTTTCGTGTGTGTTAAGCATTTGTTGTAGATGTCAGTGCCATATCAGTAGCTTTTCTTGATGACTTAGATAGTGAAGAAAGTGAAGCCCTGTGTTGTCTAGAGGTCAAGCACTACTTCATTTTGTGTTTCGACAGCATCTGATGAACTGCTTATGTCTTAGCTTTATTCGTTAGTGTATACTGTACATTATATTTTCTTTCCCAATATTTTCACTTTCAAAGACTTGTAATAAAATGGTATATAGTGAAATTGGACTTTTAAATTATGCATTGTCAAGAAAAGTGTTGTGCATCTCAGTAATTCCGTTCTTAACTAATGAGAACCTTCAGCTTGTTGTTGCATTCCCACCCCTTGTTGTACTGTAAACTTTTTGTGGCTGATAGAAACAGACCACAGTAGGATATAAAGGGAAGCAGTTATTCTGCAAATTCAATGGGACAATATCTGAAGTTTTGCACAATCACTGAAACATTGCCGGTAGTTTAACAAAATTGTTAATGTTTGTACACTGTACAGTACTTGGATTATGCAGTTCAGTTCTTGTGTCCTTTCTACAGGATGAATATTTATTCATTCATAACTTTGAAATCTTGCATAAGAAGAAAGACTAAAGAAGCTGAACTTGCAGTCTCTTGATATACAGTACTGTACTTAGATAGAATGACAGGTAAGCTAGTTAAAATACTGTATTCAAATAAGTGAAAAAGGATTAAAATAAGAAACTTTGTGAGTAGTCAAGATAGAACATACTAAATTGAATTGAAGCTAAAGAAATTTCAGTTCTGGTACGGATAGGAAGATAATAGTTAGGAAATAGAGTAGTAAAAAAGAGGAACAATCTTTCAGTTGAAATATTGAACACAAAATCATTATAGTTATAAAAATATGCTGTGTAGATGCAGTATGGATTCAAAGGATTGGGTCTAAATCAGTTGTTGAGAACATAACTAACAGGACTTCTACAATTTCCTCAATTCTAATGTTCTTATGTTCATTGAAAGCTTGCTCTACCTTCCTGACTTTTACCAAGGCATATGACCCTTTCTCTCTAGGCAATCAACAGTCATTAAGCAGATTTCCTGACTCTTCTTTATATCAAATGCCAAGGTGAAGAGAATTTTTACTGTCAACTCTACTCGTTAAGTGCTTGAGTTATTCATACTTTAGGTATTGTTGCTTGTGCAGGTAGGTCCTATTGATGCTGCTGTTATTAAACCTGGGATGATTGGCAGCTCTGTTATTATGGATGGTGCAGCTGTTGTTGAAAACTAATAAACCCGTATAGATCGTTCTGAAAGTCTCTCTATAATGCCCATTTATTAAGAAATGGAGTTATTTTATCTCCATTTCTCTTCCCAACCCCAAACTTTTACCTCAGTCACTCTTCATTAGTAGGCTACCTGTGGTTTGGTTTCTTTATCAGTATTTTTTTCTTCTATTTTTTTCTTCTATTTTTTTCTTCTATTTTTTTCTTCTATTTTTCCCCAACTATCATTTGTTTCAACACCTTTCTATTGTTGCCAATATATTTTTTCTTTGCCTCTATTCACAGGGAGTATATATATTTCGTTTAAATTTTATCCCAACTTTTGTTTATCATTCTATTACTAAAGAGATCACTGTAAATTCACATGGCTTGATTGTGGAGTTAGCCTATGTCTATTCAAAACAAACAAACAAACACACGGCTCTCATGGGAACTGTAGGCAGGTTTATGCTCCACAATCATGCAATGGCGACCAAAACATACAGGCCTATACGCACACTGCACCACAGGCCTAACCAATTCTACAAATCAGATACCGGTCCCCTCCTTATATCCTATACCATTTTCACAACTCTTGGTTTCCCCTCTTTTTCCTTTTTCCTTCGTGTTCCCCTTTACTCTACTATTTTGTGTCATTTCCCCTTTTTCTGCTTTTCAACTTCCTTTGTATTTCTCTTTTACTTGCTTTCTTCCCTTTCCCCTTTCCTTCCTTTTCCCCTTTTCTTCCCTCCCCTTCCCCTCCCCTTCCCTTTCCCCTTTCCTTCCCTTTCCCCTTTCCTTTCCCCTTTCCTTCCTTTTCCTATACCTTCCCTTCCTCTTCCCCTCGTGTTTCTCTTTTCCTTGCTTTCTTTCTCCCAAACTTCTCCACTTTTCATTTTTATACCCCGCTCCTTCATTCCATTTTATCCCTCCTGCATTTCTCGCAATTCTCACATCTTTTTAGTCGAGTCCTTCCTCCATGGCTTCTCTCTCCTCACCTTTAAAATGTTTTCTTTAATGGTTTAATATTTTCTTTCCCTTTCTCAATTTACTACTATACTGTATATGGCTTCCCACTCTTTCATTCCTCATTTCTCTCTTCTCTTGTTTACCCGGATTTTTATATTATATTCGTTTGCACATTCATCACTCATTCTTTTTTCTCATATTTTATCTTTCCTTGACTCTCATTCTCTCCTCCCTTCCAGTTCCTTCCAACCTCTTGTATTCTTACGTATATTTATATTTTGTCTTTCCAATTTATATCCTCGTCTCTCATCTCCTTCCTACCTATCGCATTCTTACACATCCTTTATTTCTTTTCCCCAACGATCAAATAATATGAGAATGGAATCAGCAGGTGCGGGAGACTGACGGTGACGAACACAAATAGGAAAGAAAAACAAAAATCGAGGCCTCATCAATCCGGATTAGAGTCGAGTTGCATCACGAACGGGCCGGTGTTTAGCGCTCGTCCAGTCTTTGCTGTCACACACACACAGTCACTCGTCGACTTATAAGGATCGTCAGCGAAGAATTGGGAGAGATTTATTTTTTATTCTTATTGCCTGTGCATGCATGGGTGGGTGGCTCGTTCTTATAGGGTCGTGTGTATGCAAGGACATCGGTGGTGTATGTCGATGGCGTTGTACAGTCGGCAGTATAAGTTCGCTTCATTTCCACCTATACGTTGTTGTTGTAACGCAATTTGAATACAGGGATGATAGATATGCTTCACATATGGTAAATTACACATGCTTTTTAGGATAGAAACTGGTTCAGAATGCAACTGTCTGGTCATATTAGCATTATCAAGTACATGAGATGAACGCGTATTTATGCTGTCGGCTTTACCTGTGTGTGTGTGTGTGTGTGTGAAGGGAGACATCATACCGGTATACCTGTGTGTGTGTGTGTGTGCGTGTGAAGGGAGACATCATACCGGTATACCTGTGTGTGTGTGTGTGTGAAAGGAGTCATCATACCGGTATACTTGTGTGTGTGTGTGTGTGTGTGTGTGTAACTGGAGAAACCGTCGAGTTGTTCTGAAGGTAAAAAACGATGGCTGAAGAAAGTTTTGGAAAATAATACAATTATCTTTATCTCTCTGGGGAAACTTTCTCGGTCTTTTCCTCATGATTGAATGGTTAAGAAAAGTCACACGAGTTATTGTTTCGGTGATAGGCCTATATTACTACTGAAGAACGTATAGGCCTAATTATTATTATTATTAACTCGCGTGGTAATGCACTTAATTAAGGGGGTGCGGGAGTAGGGGACAGGCACCCCCAACCTCCCCCCCCCCAATCTGTCTCCCTACTCCCGCAACCCCTAAAACCCACCCACCCCTGCCCCCTACTCCCGCACCCCTAAAAAAACCCAAGCCTGTCCCCCTACTCCCGCACCCCCAAAACTCCCCCAAGCCTGCCCCCTACTCCCGCACCCCCAAAACTCGCCTCAAGCCTGTCCCCCTATTCCCGCACCCCCTTAACAGAAAATGGGTCCTCCAGTGTGTAAAGTAGGATACAGTACAATAAGTATCCACATTTCCATTATACAGTATTTCCCTGTTATTTATTATGTATCTAACAGTATTGTCTTGTATTTCCATTATACAGTATTTCCCTGTTATTTATTATGTATCTAACAGTATTGTCTTGTATTTCCATTATACAGTATTGTCTTGTATTTCCATTATACAGTATTTCCCTGTTGTTGGTTATGTATCTAACACTTTATTGTCCACTTTATTGTCACTGTAAAATACCGTGACTAAACCATTAACTAATTAACCATAAACTAATTAACGGAATGGGCTATTGAAAATGTCATGTGTGTGAGGCGAATAGTGTTGTGTGAATAATATTAATAATGATAATTGGTTTACAAACATTGATAACAAACATCCCAGGGAACCGAACGAGCAGTAAGAGAGAGAGAGAGAGAGTGAGAGAGAGAGAGTGAGAGTGAGAGTGAGTGAGAGAGAGAGAGAGGGAGAGAGAGAGAGAGAGAGATGGTGTTGTTCTTTCTCGTCACGTAAACAAACTACTTTTATTTAATAGCAGTAATTATTTGTGGGCAGGTTATAGGTTGTGTGTGTGTGTGTGTGTTTCTGTTTTACTGCCGTGATGTATATAATAGTGGGGTGGAGTTTATGAGGGTAACGCCATTATCCATTTATCACCCTTTTTTATTTATTAACCAATTTTCACGGTGTTGAATGAGGGTGGGGACAAATTATTTCTAAATTTTATTGAGTGGATTTAATAATGTAAAATAAAAATGCTGTCGCCTCCTCTTGATGGATAATATAAAGAATTATATTTCATTTGTTATTATTTGTATTGTTAGTCTGATTATTATTATTATTATTATCTAAGAAATGCATCACAAAATGGCAATATCCACTGCTTGGGCAAAAGATGAATAAACGTCTTTGGTGCCTAAGAATGTTACAGTTAATAGTGTGGAGTGGATCTACTCCATCCTGTACTGTGTATATTATATATCTATTTAATTATCTATGGAGCAGGTGTTGGTTAGTTGCTATGAGGCAGAATGATGTATTTATTGATCACGTACACTGGGATCAAAGAACTATCGTGCCTGTGTGTGTGTGTGTGTGTGTGATGAGGGGCTGAGGGCTCTATCATACCCCAAACCAACACTGTAGTTATCGTTGTCTAATGCTTGCTGTCACACCCTCTCTATCACCTTTTTCTGGCGCTATAGGACCTCGATGTTGCGGCGCCTAATATACATCGATCAATCAATATCGTTGTCTAAGCCGTTTTCCACAGGGTATAGTCGTCACAGGACATCATGAGTAGTTGGTATGGTGTTTGTGGTGGTGGTAGTGCGTGTGGGTAGTGATAGTGAGTGATAGTTTTGTGACGGTGGTTATTATGGTGTTTGTTCTTGGTAAACCCATTGAAGCGCTCGCCTCAATATCGTCACGGGACCTCAACCTGATAACACACACACAGACACAGAGTAAAAACAAACTAGCGGCGTGGCTTCAGGATAATGGTAAAAGTTATGTGATTTGTGTTCAGCGCTTCGTGTGTGAGCTCTGGGGAAGATAGAGGTGGTAGTAGTAGTAGTAGTTAAAAAGTTCGGTAGTAATAGTAGTAGTAGTAGTAGTAGTAGGAGGAGGAGGAGGAGGAGGAGGAGGAGGAGTATAATGCCTGTTTTTAAAATCCTGTCAAAAGTATTAAAGTAAATTTTGAAAAATCTCTTAACATGAAAATTAGACGACACACGTAAGAGACATAGGCCTAATCGTTGGTCAGATGATGGATTAGGACTGGTTAGGCAAGGCGAGGCGCTCAAGAGGGTAAGGCTTAGGGGAAGGAGCAGGATTTGTTGGTGTTAAGTGTTAGGTGGTGAGAAGGGTTTGGTAGAATATATAGGTGGAAGAAAGTGGGAGGTGAAGGTGAAGGTGGGAAAAGAAGAGGAGGAGGAGGAGGAAGATTGAAAGAGAGAAGAGGTAGATTGAAAGAGAGAAGAGGTAGATTGAAAGGGAGAATAGTTGGAGGAGAAGGTGGTGGTGGTGGAAAAAGAATAGGAGGAGAAATGAATAGGGAGAAAAATTTGAGGAGGAGGAGGAAGATTGAAAGGGAGAAGATATGGAGGAGGAATGGTGCATGGTAACGTTTTTACACCACCTCTTCACTCTTCCTCTTCCAAGACTCGAGACATTTACAGAGTTTTAATTGGTTTTCCTCGGCTGCTTTTTCCTGTCCCCGGTAAAGCAAACTAACTTGGGGAGATTGACTTAAGTACCCTGTGATCGTGTATGAGAATTGGAGGCTTCTGATTCCTCCTGACTATGCCACGAAACAAGATCCTTCCATATAGGTGGTGTTTCGTGGCCATATTTGAAGGACTCATTTATCTCCAATTTTCTGACTAAATCACAGGGTCCTTAACTCCATCGTGTGTCGTGTCTTGATCATTTACCGGTATGTATGTATGTATGTACTGTACTGCCATGGCTGATAGTGCCGGTGCTGGACCATGCAGGGTCGAAGGAGTATTGGAGAGCATCTGCACGAATCCTTTGACATACTAGTGAACTAATTATACAACTCTTGTCTTGTTTCATATTTGCTTGTTTGGAATAAATAGTGTTGCAGGAATCATTATCTCCAAAAATGTCAGTACTATACCCTCCCCTTAGGTGGGTATAAATACACTTTGGATACATTGGAGCGTCTTCAGTCCTCCAAAGTATGCCAGGAAACAGCACCTGATAAAAACAACAAAACTAATTTATGGTGGGAATAATTGTATAGCCTGTTGCGTGAAGTATTTCTGGGGAATCAGTCGCTCCAGATTTACCAACGCTGTATTTATTACCCCGTTACAGAACCGGACAAACTGGTTCTTACTCGTTCTGTGATACATGTGAACCACCAGCTCACCTATTGCATACCCCCCCCCTCCCCCTACCCCACCTCCCCCTACCCCACCTCCCCCACCTCCAACCCCACCTCCCCTTACCCCTACCACCCCCACCTCTCCCTTCCACCCCCTTCCACCCTCACCTTCCACTACCACCCCCCACCACCCCCACTTCCCCCTTCCACCCCCACCTCTCCTTTCTCCCCATTCCCCCCCCCCACCTCCTTACCCCAGGTTTAATTTCCCGGGTTGGGGTAAATAACTTGCGTATATTTATTTATATGGCTTTGGATGACTTTTAGGATATATGATAAAAGGGGTTTAGAAGGGTAATGAGAGAGAGAGAGAGAGAGAGAGAGAGAGAGAGAGAGAGAGAGAGAGAGAGAGAGAGAGAGAGAGAGAAAGAAAGAAAGAGAGAGAGGGGCAGGAAGGGGATATCTTAAAAAACCGTCCTGCTGGCCTGTATAGTGATAAATAACCCCTGTATAGTACTCTCTCTCTCTCTCTCTCTCTCTCTCTCTCTTGTATGCCCCTCAATTATAATATATAGGTAAACAGTCTACATGTCAGTCACAAATAACACAATAATAATAATAATACCGGTAATAATAATAATAATCTAATAGCACTTTCAATATATATAATTATAATGATGGTAAATCTATTATCCACTATATAATATTATAGTGAAGGATTAATTGGTTCTCTAACAAACCACACCGCGCACTTATTATTTGCCAACCAATACAATAATTATAATTAGCATAATTTATAGGACGATGTATTTATATATATATATGTTATGTATCCATTCATATCAAGCTGTGGAAATAATCTTGTTAAACAAATCATAATGAGATTTCTAACAATATGACACACAAGTATTATGGTATGGTATATTGTATTTGTAGGGTCTAGTTTGGTTGTGTATATGTGTGTGTGTATAGATTAAATATTTTGTGTGTGTGCGCGTGTGTAGTTCAAGGATTGGGTGTGTGTGTATATATAAAATTTAAGTATTTTATATGTGTGTGTGTGTGTGTGTGTGTGTAATTAAGGATATGGTGTGTATATATATAACTTAAGGATATTTTAAGTGTGTGTGTGTGTGTGTGTGTGTGTACTTAAGGATATTGTGTGTATATATAGTGTTTCTATACGTAGGCAGTATGAATACCAATTGAATTGTTTACACATCCACTCTATACATTTTAACAAACAAATACACAATGTTCATGAGTAATGATGTCATTCTCAAAACGTTCCCACATGCTGTCAATATTACCTCTCACCCATTTACACACACACACACACACACACTCTCTCTCTCTTGTCACACCTCTCTCACAACACCATTATGAGCTGTTCGCATAATATAATCCCTCTTTCCCTCACACACACACTCACACACACAACAACTTCATTACGAGCGCTTGGCAGATCCTCCCTCCTTCCCTGCCTCACTGACTCCCTTGACCTTTTGCAGTCCATTGGCAAATTAATTAGTTCCACCAATAACTCTGGGAATTGAGTTGCCTTTGGCCCAGAAGTTTGGTGGTCCGGATTGGGTTGATTTGGGTATTCACATTCGGTTGAGCTTAGGTTCGTAGGTGTGTGCAGGGTTCATATAAATATGAACTCTGGGTGTGTGTGTTTTTTTATTGTTTGAATTTAGGGTCAGTACAAGACATGTCCGAATTGGGCTGATTCGTATTTTGTGTATTAGTGTATTGTATTGATTCATGTGTCGGTGTTTTGACGTATTAGAGTTAATGGGTTGTTTATTGGTGAAGATATGTGAAGCCACTTTCACGTGAGTTGTGGGTTTCAAATAAGCCTCGACTCAAGTTTTGAAGCAAATATTAGCAGGTTTTCTCGAGGGGTATAATAATATAACCTTTAGATTTGGGCCAAATGGTGAGTCACGCCGGTAGTTTTAAAAAAATTGTGGGCCCTCCAAATAACCCAGGCCACAAAAGGCTTCAGTTTTTCGAATAGGGAATCTGTTGCCTGGAGTAGTTTGGAGAATTCATAGAGCTCCAGTAAGGGCCCTCAATTTTTTTTTTTTAAACTACGGGCCTCAGTATCTGGTGTGTGTTGTGACTGGTTGGTTGGAGGTCCACGAGTGTCTATATATTATAAAAAAATATAGTCCTGTTTACCCATCTCAGGTATTGTGTTACTGACCTTTTGTGGGGTTATTTTAAGTTGGAACTAACCACCTTTGACTTTAAGGACCCTGTGATCGTGTATGAAAATTGGAGACTTCTGATTCCTCCTGACTATGCCACAAAACACGCTCTTTCCCTATAGGTGGTGTTTCGTGGCAATATTTGAAGGACTCATTTACCTCCAATTTTCTGACTACAATACGGGGTCCCTTAATCTTGTAGGCTGTTAAGAGACGGTTAATATAGGGTTAGATTAAGTATTAACTATAAGGTTGAAGTGTATTATAAGGTTTGAGTGTATTATAATTTAGTATTGTAAGCGGGAATTCAGTGATTAAAATATAAATTATCTTGAAATATTACTGGGACAGTCATTTATTTGTTTTAAGTTTTTTTTTATTATATGGAGTTGGATAGTTGGATTTCTTATTTTCTTTGAATATTTACTGTTCAGAGGATCTTCTGAATACGTAACATTATTTACATTTTTTTTTCTGGTTTGGTTCGTTTTTATATTTCTTCAGACTTGGTCAATATATTTCCGAGTGAATCGAGATCTATATTCAATATCGTGCTTAATTAAAGGGTACATTGGAGCACCTTGATTCCTCCAAAGTATGCCAGGAAACAAGACCAGATTAACAAACATAATGGTGGCCTGTTTGTGGGAATAGTTTGGAGGAAACATCTCCAAAAATGCTTTAAAAAACACTCTGTGATCGTGTATATGGGAATTGGAGGCCTCTCATTCCT
Source organism: Petrolisthes manimaculis (assembly GCA_034508575.1). Lineage (NCBI taxonomy): Eukaryota > Metazoa > Arthropoda > Malacostraca > Decapoda > Porcellanidae > Petrolisthes > Petrolisthes manimaculis. The sequence goes on along the minus strand of JAWZYT010000436.1, from coordinate 58,058 downwards.
CCTGACCATGCCACGAAACAAGCTACTTCCATATATAGCGTATAAGGTGTGTGTGTTTCGTGGCAATATTTGAAGGACTCATTGTAGCCTCGAGTCGGACCCGGGTTTATAGGGTTGATTTGTACTTCAGTGTTGGTTTAGGGTTGATTTGTACTTCAGTGTTGGTTGATTTGTATTTCAGTGTTAATTTGTATTTCAGTGTTGATTTGTATTTCAGTGTCGATTTGTATTTCAGTGTTGGTTTAGGGTTGATTTGTATTTCAGGGTTGATTTGTACTTCAGTGTCGGTTGATTTGTATTTCAGTGTAAATTCGCCTGGGATGGATGGCAGTTTTGGGATGATGCCAAAACGACGAGAAACTTTTGGCACACCGATTGGCTTTTGATGAACCGCCCTGGTCTCTGGGGGAAGGGGGGTGGGGGGGTGAGAGGAGGGAACGAAGAGAGGATCAAAGGAGGAAAGGGTATTGAGGTGTTGGTAAGAAGAGAGAGAGAGAGAGAGAGAGAGAGAGAGAGAGAGAGAGAGAGAGAGAGAGAGAGAGAGAGAGAGAGAGAGAGAAAGATTTTGAGGTGTTGGTAGAAGAGAGAGAGAGAGAGAGAGAGAGAGAGAGAGAGAGAGATTGAGGTGTTGGTAAGAAGAGAGAGAGAGAGTCGAAAGGATGCGGGGAAAGGAGGAGAGGCATGAGGGTGAGGATGGTGATGCAGGGAGGGAGGGGAGGACGAAGAGAGGAGGAAAAGATGTTGAGTTGCTGGGGAGAGAGAGAGAGGGAAGGGAGTGTGGGGTGAGGGAGAGGGGAGAGTAAAAGGGATCGACGTCATGGTGAGAAAGTAGTGAGATCGTCGGGGAGAGGAAATGAGGGTGATGGTGGAAGGAGAGAATGGTAGATAAGGTTAATAGAAAAAACGAATGAGAGAGAGAGAGTAAGTGGTGGGTTAGTATGAAAGAAAGATGAGGGCGAGGAATGAATGGGATTAAAGAGAGAGAGAGAGAAATGAACACGAGACAAAAGAAATGGACAGTACATGGGGAGGGAAGGGATAGATAGATAGATTACAGTCGACACAACAAATCCGTGTAACCCCAAAGGAATGAGGGAGGGAACCGAATCCGTGTACAAACCCCAAAGGAATGAGGGAGGGAACCGAATATAGATGAATGGAACCTTTACCACAGGGGGATTAAAAAGGGGTTATAGATTAAAATTGGGATACATCTCTCTCTTTCTATATGTCTGTCTGTCTGTCTGTCTATCTGTCTGTCTGTCTGTCTGTCTGTCTGTCTGTCTGTCTGTCTGTCTGTCTGTCTGTCTATCTCTATCTGTCTGTCTGTCTATCTCTATCTGTCTGTCTATCTATTTATCTGTATCTGTCTCTGTCTGTCTATCTATTTATCTGTATCTGTCTATCTTTTTATCTCTATCTGTCTATCTTTTTATCTCTATCTGTCTATCTCTATCTGTCTGTCTATCTATCTATATCGATCTATTTGTCTATCTATCTATCTCTCTCTCTCTCTCATATACCTGCCTGAATTAGATCCCATTCACTGCTCTCTCATCCTTCTTTCATACTCGCCTACCACTGGCTTTATGCTCTCTCTCTCTCTTTCTCTCTCTCTCTCTCTCTCTCTCTCTCTCTCTCTCTCTCTCTCTCTCTCTCTCTCTCTCTGAACTTTACCTTTTCCACTGTCAAACCTGCTGACTTGGATAACAGAACTTCAGTCTCCTCATTTTTTCTCACTCATTTTTTTATTATTTTATTTTGTACATTTCCTGACACTTATTACGGCCGACTCTGGGTGTGGAGGGCAGTGGTGGTATTTCCTGTGTGTGTGTGTGTGTGTGTGTGTGTGTGTGTGTGTGTTTAAGTAAGCAACCACGGAGCTGTGTGTGTGTGTGTTTAAGTAAGCAACCAACCACGTATACGAGGTGTGAAGCGAAAAGGAAATCATTACTGTGTGTTTGGTTACTTTCGTGTCAAACCATCTTCCATTTCTCCCTCCAACCCTCACCACCTTCAGTACAGATGCCACTCATAGCAGGCCAATACATCAGTGAATCTATATAGGACACCCAAGTCAGTATAATATAACACCTGTCACAGTCATATAACACCTGTCACAGTCATATAGCACCTGTTACAGTCATATAACACCTGTCACAGGATATGTATATTTCCTTCTGTTATACATGCTTATAGTCCATACAAATAGTTGTGGATATTACTATGGTTAAAGTTGTATCAAGATTTGTCGCAATACCTTTTTTGGCAACTGTACATAAACGATTAATAAAATATCCTGCATCAGGTGAATGAAGGCGAGCCATTTGAGGACATTTTATGGACACATTTTCTTTCCGAGACCAACAGCTGTGGTTTGGTATATATTATTTTTCGAGGTCGCCTTACTCGAAGGTGTTGCAGACTTTTGGGCATAACTGTACACAAATCTATAAGTATATTTATTTAGTGTAGCCTATACAGTATATTTAGAATTGGGACTGTATCATTCACTCTCCTCTACTGTGTTACGTCCACCTATATATATCTCTATAAAGGACCTTGCACCTATCAACCTTAAAATTGAATATTCTTGTTCCGCCGTAAAATTTTAGCTCGTAAAACTTAGCCAACAGAAAAGAAAAATGAGGAAGCCACTTTAAGTTTTCACCAAGAGGGAAATAAAAAAATAAAAAATACGTACCATGTAGTTGAGAATGAGAATATGAGGAGACAAATGTAGAAATGTAAATATAAACACACGAATCCATAAAGCCACCGAGGCGAGGTTTATAAATGTTGTTGAAGAGACCTGCTGCTGCTGGAGACAAGGCACAAACATGTTCCAGGAAATTCTGGTGCCACCTTAACCATTGTCTATAGTCCACTTATGGTCTGCCTAAGAGGGCTTTATTGCGTTATGTAGGCCCTCGTTTGTGTTTGTGTTTGTGTGTGTGTGTGTGTGTGTGTGTGTGAGAGACAGACAGACAGACAGACAGACAGAGACAGAGACATGTGTGATTTCTTTATTAGTTTATTGTGAAGTATTGATGTGGTTCACTATTGTGTGTGTGTGTGTGTGTAAATATAGATATAAATTACTTGCTGCATTACCCACTCCCGTTGAGAATATGGCATTGTGTTGTGCTTTGGTGTGAGGGACGTGAGGTGCGTGTCGTTATGCTCTGGGAGAAAAGGTATAAAATTCTGTGGGCCAGGAACATTTTCACAGTTACACCGCGTTTGCCAGCGATGGGGTATTAAGGACCCTGTGATCGTGTATGAGAATGGGAGGCTTCTGATTCCTCCTGACTATGCCACGAAACACGCTTCTTCCCTATAGGTGGTGTTTCGTGGCAATATTAGAAGGACTCATTTACCTCCAATTTTCTGACTGTATCACAGGGTCCGTTAAGGGAAACGCAGAACACAACAGTAGATATAAAATTATATATACACGTGTTTTGACGTCCTTATTGTTGTGTTTGTGTGTGTGTGTATGTATGTATGCTTGCTTGCTTGCTTGCTTGCTTGCTTGCTTGCTTGTTTGTTAGAGGGTTGGTTGGGTGACTTAATGGCTCAGGATTACTATAAGATAATTGGTTGGTTGGTTGGTGGGGGTTATGGTGGTTGTTGTTGTTGTTGTGACTTGCTTGATGATAGAATGGTGGTATTGTTAGAGAGAGAGAGAGAGAGAGAGAGAGAGAGAGAGAGAGAGAGAGAGAGAGAGAGAGAGAGAGAGAGAGACAGACAGACAGACAGACCAACAACAACAAACTAGCACAGGAAAAAAAAATATTAGGAGGGAGAGAGGACGATGATAATGATGATGTGAAAAGGAAGATAAGAAGTGAGAGAAATAAACTGAAACATTAAATAATAAGCCAGGAAAGGAAAAGGTGAAAATGATGATGTGTGAAGAAGGAATGAAAGGAGAGAAAATTATGGGTAATTAACGTTATTAAGAGATTAGTTGTAGTGGAGCGTCTGGGATAAAAGAGAGAGAGGGGGGAGAGGTGGAGAGGGAGGGAGAGGTGGGTGATTAGGGGCGTCAAGAGATTAGCTGGAGTGGGGAGGGGGGGGGGGGCAGGCTGAATGGGCAAGATAAAGAGGTGGGTGAGGTGGGGAAAATAAAGAGGTGGGTAAGGTGGGCTAGATATATGTCATGGGGTGAGGTAGGGTGGGTCATGGTGCGTAAGAGGTAAGGGGATGGGTTGTTCTGTGCGATAGAGGTGATGAGGTGAGGTGGGTCATGGTGGGTGAAGTGAGGGTGGGTCGTGTTGAGTGATATAAGGGTGGGTTGTGGTGGGTAGAGGTGAGGTGAGGTGGGAGTGGGTTAGGGTGGGTTTATGAGGACAGTAAGGGCATGACGTCCAACACCAGAGAGTGGAAATGTCCCCAGCCACCACCACCACCACCCACTATCACCACTACATACCTCTGAATCAGTACCAATATCCACTATCACCACTACATACCTCTGAATCAGTTCCAATATCCACTACCAGTATCGTTACCACCCACTACCCTACCACTATACGTGTACAACAACTCGTCAGAGAGAGCGAAAGAGAGAGAGAGAGAAAGAGTGAGATTAATGAACAAAAAACTGTAACGCGAAAAACGATGACGGAGTGTGTGTGGGTGTATATGATGAATGTGTGTGTGGTTTGACGTTGGTGTTTATTTTGCTTCTTGACCTTTATGTCTCTCCAGTAAAAGGTTGGTTATTGTTCGTGGTTTAAACCTAGCCATCTCGCCCACGGACTACTGACGTGTGCAGCTGTGTGTAAACAACAAATATATACCAATTCACAGATGGGAAACCAGTGCAGTAAAATAATCTGCCCTAACTCTGATTTATGTCAGGATGGAATTATAATTTTGGGTACTGTGGGAAATTAATTAAGTGAGTAATAATACACTTTTAGTTTTAGTACAGTGGAGTGCCTTGATTCCTACAATATACTGTATATATATATATAAATATATATATATATATATATATATATATATATATATATATATATATATATATATATATATATATATATATATATATATAGCCAGGGAACAGCTGCAATGAATAAATATAATGGTATCCATTTGCCTGGAATAGTTTAGAGGAATTTAGTTGCTCCAGATTGACCTCCAACAACCCCATACTATATACCCCCTTAAATTAAAAAAATTGTTCTGTGCTGAAAGTTCTCGTCTATATAATAGAAAATGAAGCCTAAAGATACAATATATGATGATAATAAAATATGAAAATGGTAATAGTTTGGCTGAGGTGCAAGTCTTATATGAGCTATTTTTCTTGTTGGGTTAACAAGGAAAAATCTATTGTTTGTTATCACATTGTCGTAACAGGGGATTTTCCTTCACTGATATATTTTATAGTCTTTGTGTGTTTTCCTTAATTAAGTGTATAGTTACATATATTACAAGTATAAAGATGTGACTAAAGCAAAAACCTCCCGAGATTATATATATACAGTATACCGTAATTATAAAGGCGACATTTTCCCATTGTCATGACGCCATCGTCTCGAAAAGAATTCTACGTATTTATTAAATTCTGGTCCCGTTATTTTGTTGCCTGTGGTGTTGTTGTTTTTTCCATTCCTGACTGACTAGAACCAAACAAACTTATGTACACACTAAATAATTTTAAAGATTAGAGTGCACGCAGACGAATATATGGACTTAAGGGGGTGTGGGAGTAGGGGACAGGCTTGGGGGGGGGGGTTACTGGGGGGGTGCGGGAATAGGGGGACAGGCTTGGGGGTGGGTAGAAAGCCTGTCCCCCTATTCCCTTACCTCCCTAACCCCCCAAAATTCCCCCAAGCATATATATATATAAAATATATTGTGTTTGTGTACTTGAGAGAGAGAGAGAGAGAGAGAGAGAGAGAGAGAGAGAGAAAGTGAGAGTGAGTGAGAGAGAAAGTGAGAGTGAGTGAGAGAGAAAGTGAGAGTGAGTGAGAGAGTGATAGATGAGCTTCTGTTGACAGTGTGATGCAATTAACGCCACTTTCTCACCAATGGTTTTCCAGACGTGTTTACTAAGAAGTCGTGTGTGTGTGTGTGTGTGTGTGTGTGTGTGTGTGTGTGTGTGTGTGTGTGTGTGTGTGTGTGTGTAACTTCTTGGACCTGAGGGGTGGATTCAGAGGTTTACGTCCTGTACCAAGCCGCCTAACATATACTCATATATTATATAATATTATAATATACTCTATATCACACAGACAAAGACGATTCAACCAAATTATAGATGTATCAATTAACATATTCAGAGCCTTGGTAGTACCGTAGTGACTATCGTTGATTCCCAGATAATCAGTCAATTCCATAACCTGTTCAATCAATCTATGTTGTTTTTATACATATACATTCGCAATCCAAAATATGTATCCAGGCTTGCTTCGAATAGCCTGATTGAGTATTAAGCGAGCTCAAGCAAATATAAAACAAGATAAGCGTTGTAATTGGTTCACTAGAAAAAAAAATTAGTACAGGTATGTTAAATGAATTGAAACTTCAACAAGACGTGGATACAAATTTTGGATTGTGAGTGTACTGAATAATCTGAAGCATAATTCTTCTTCTTCACATAATTATATTCTTGATGTGGTCTCGCCTCTTCATACAACCTTGCGTATATACAGACAGACAGTGAGGCGTGGCATAGCTGACTTCCGGAGGGTTAGTGTGTGTGAGGTAATGAACGGTGAGAGGGGAATGTCCTGAATGGGGAGGGGGGTTGGGGGCGTGTGTGAGGAATATACTATAAGGTAGATGGGGTTTCCGGTGCAGGGGTGGTCGTGCGAGGGGAGGGGGCGGGGGGATCGTGTGAGTTATATACTTTTCGGTAGGTAGGAGGGGGAGGGGGGTTGCTGGGGAAGGGGGTAGGGGAATCGGTAGGAGGGGGGGAGGGGGTTGTTTGAAGGGGTAGAGTGATGAATATACTGTACGGGTTGGGGGTCTCCTGATGTGGGGGGGGCGACGTGAGGGGGTTTGTGTTTCGTGTGTGGTATATACTGTACGGCAGGGGGGTTTCCGGAGTGGGGGGGGGGTAGTGCGTAGGGTAGTATGTGCTGTGTGGTCTTATCGTAGGGGAATTTTATTTGATGGTCCAGTATCCGGCAACTAACTCTCTCTCTCTCTCTCTCTCTCTCTCTCTCTCTCTCTCTGATCGTATTTAAATGAGTTTGTGCTTCACTGTATTATTATGAAAGGTAACGTAATGTATATAATTATGTATGGTATAAAGTTGTGTGTGTACAGGAGTAGAACGTAAAGAAAAGAAAAAAATACCGTATGATGAAGAAGAAGAAACCAGTAACTCGTGATGAAACCAAGGAAGGAGAGAGAGAGAGAGAGAGAGAGAGAGAGAGAGAGAGAGAGAGAGAGAGAGAGAGAGAGAGAGAGAGAGAGAGAGAGAGAGAGAGAGAGAGAAAAAAACCCGATACTAATGTGGCCGTTAAAGGCCCTGTGATCGTGTATAAAAATTGGAGGCTTCTGACTCCTCCTAAGCAAGCCACGAAACAAACTCCTTCCATATGGGTGGCGTTTCCTGGCAATGTTTGAAGGACTCCCCAAACCTCCTATTTTCTGACTACATCACAGGGTTCTTAAAGGCGAGGCAGTTGTTGGTCTCTTTGGCAGGCTTTCAACATTTAATGGGGTCATTGATTTAGGGGGTCAAGTGTGATGGGGACGACTTAGAATGGAGGCTTCTGAATGCTCCAACTTATGCTGTGACAAACCAGACTCCCTCCCTATATATCTCAGTTTGTTTTGTGGTGGAGTGTGAAGTCTGTAGTCTCTAGTTCTCTATAATTATCCTAAAAGGAAAAATTTCTATTTGATTAATACTAGTGAGAAGTTTTGATGACACCAACTCTCCCCTGTTATGACGATCCTATCTCACCCATCCTGTCCCCTCTTTCATTATCCATCCTTCTTATCCCATCCTGTCCCCTACTTCTATTTCCCATCCTATCCCCTATTCCACTAGCCATCTTTCCCATCCTATTCCCTATTCCACTAACCATCTCCTCTCATCCTATCCCCTATTCCACTACTCCTATTTTCCATCCTATCCCCTATTCCACTACCCATCTCTCCCATCCTATCCCCTCTTCCAGTACCCATCTATCCCATCTTCAGTCCCTATCCATTTTAACTCTTTCCATTCTCCCATACTATACTCATCTCTCCTCAAAGGTTAACTCGCCTCAGGTTCATAAAAACATTGTCAGAGAAATGGCTCGTATTCGTGTACTTTGAATAGTATATAATATAACTCTGCCTAAGTTTTCCATTCATTTTAACTCTACCTAAGTTTTACATTCTCATTTTAAAGCAGTCTCAGAGTTGATATAATTATTCCCTGCTCTTGGTACGTAATTAAGTCGGTAGGTACTCTTATTAAGTTTGAGCTTGGTCTTTTGCTGTGACGAATAAAAGGTGTGCAAACGTAATTAGATTAGACGTGAAATTCGCTGCCATGAATACAAACAGACCGGCGGCCCTGCATGGAAGCAAGGATTTTACGAGACTAGACGTGGGGCGCTAGTAAGTGTGGGGGGAGGGGGTATGAAATGATGGGCAAGAAGGGGAAGTGTGTGTTTGTGTGTGTGTGTGTTGGGAAGGGATTAGGTGGTCGAAGGGATAAATAAGATGGGTAGGGATTACATGAGAGAGATAGATAGATAGAGAGAGAGAGAGAGAGAGAGAGAAAAGAGATAGAGATAGAGAGAGAGAGAGAGAGAGAGATAGATAGATAGAGAGAGAGAGAGAGAGAGAGAGAGAGAGAGAGAGAGAGAGAGAGAGAGAGAGAGAGAGAGTTATAATTAAAGGGAAGAGTGGAGAGAGGGGATAGGGGAGATAAGAGAAAGGGCAGCCCCGGTAAGGTCAAAGAGCAGAGAAGGGATAATAATAAAAGATGGAAAGAAGGAAGGACGAACAAACGAGGAAAATGGGAAAATAATATGGGCGGAGAGAGAGAGAGAGAGGGAGAGAGAGAGAGAGAGAGAGAGAAAGAGAGAAAGAGAGAGAGATAGAGACTGGCTCGTTTGTACTGCCGCAGTGGATTACTGTTGCGTGCGTAGGTTTGTGTGTGTGTGTGTGTGTGTGTTCCCGGTTGCTATGTGTTTAGAATGTGAGCGTAGAGAGATGAAGGGAGAGAATGATGAGAGGGGATGTTGAGTAGAGAGGCATGGGGAGGCAAAAGAGAGAGATAGTGGGAAATGAGAAAGAGGAGGAGTAGGAGGAGATAGAGGAATGAGAAAACAATATTACCAGAAGGAGAATTGAGACAGATAGATAGATAGATAGACACACAGACAGACACGACAAACCCACAGAGAAGAGAGAGTGGTAGGAGAGGTAGGTATTACTTCACTTATTGATGGCTATTCACTCCTTTGACGGGAGCTGTCAGGGGAAGGTCGTTTGGAGGGGAGGAAGGAAAAGGAGAAGGATTGAGGAGGGGAGAAAGGAAAATGAGAAGGATGGAGGAGGGGAGGTAGGAAAAAGAGATGAAGGAGAGGCGGAAGGAAAATGAGAAGGATGGAAGAGGGAGAGAATGAAAGGCTGGGAGGAAAGAGAGGAGGAATAAAAGGAGAAAGAAATGATGGAAAAGGAGAAGGATGGAGGAGGGGAGAAAGGAAAAGGAGAAGGATTGAGGAGGGGACAAAGAAAAAGAGAAGGATGGAGGAGGGGAGATAGGAAAAGGAGAAGGATGGAGGAGGGGAGAAAGGAAAAGGAGAAGGATGGAGGAGGGGAGAAAGGAAAAAGAGAAGGATGGAGGAGGGGAGAGTATAAAAGGAGAGAGAAATGATGGATTGGAGGGAAGGAAAAAAAGGGAGAGAAATGAATAAGGGTTGAAATGAATGATAGTAGATTGTACGAGCGAGATAATGGTGGTAGTAGTAGTAGTAGTAATAGTAGTAGTAGTGGTGGTGGGTGAGAATAGGGGTGTGGTGAGATCAAGTGGACTGTGTAGTAGTAGTAGTAGTAGTAGTAGTGGTGGGTGAGAATAGGGGTGTGGTGAGATCGAGAGGACTGTAAGATCGATGGTGGGTAGAGCCTTGCCCGGGGAAGAGAGAGAGAGAGAGAGAGAGAGAGAGAGAGAGAGAGAGAGAGAAAAGAGAGTAGCTGAGCTTATATAGATAAAATGTGCCACCTTCCTTGTAACTTGCTGATACTGTTGTTACTGATACTACTATTATTATTGTGTTGTTGTTGTTGTTATTGTGTTGCTTGTAATAATGCTGTGAAACTACTGCTGCAATTCGCTTAGTTTCTGGTTTTGGTACCTTAACTACTACAACTACTACTACTACTATTACTACTGCTACTATTACTACTGCTATTACTACTACTACTACTATTACTACTATTACTACTACTACTAGATACAATGACAATAGATAGATAGATACAATGACAATAGATAGATATAATGACAATAGATAGATACAATGACAATAGATAGATACAATGACAATAGATAGATATAATGACAATAGATAGATACAATGACAATAGATAGATACAATGACAATAGATAGATACAATGACAATAGATAGATATAATTATTATATACAATGACAATAGATCGATACAATCACCCCCACCACCATCATAGTCACCCCCCATCGCCCCCTACACCCATTACTTCCACCAACATGGATCAGTAAAATAAAATAAGTTCTCTTCAACACCATTTTCACTCCCCTGAACCACTGCTATCACCACCATCACCATTACCATTTAAAATAACACCTCTCACTCTCTCTCTTTCTCTCTCTCTCTCTATCTCTCTTTCTCTCTGTCTCTCTGTCTCTCTGTCTCTCTTACTCTCACTCACTCTCTCTTACTCTCACTCACTCTCTCTTACTCTCACTCACTCTCTCTTACTCTCACTCACTCTCTCACTCTCTTTCTCTCACTCTCTCTCACTCTCTCTCTCACTCTTTCTCTCTCTCTCTCTCTCTCTCTCTCTCTCTATCTCTCTCTCTCCAGCAGCATCCGCCTCTATTTTTGTCTCTGCTGATGTTGGTGTCTCAAGTGGGAGAGAGAGAGAGAGAGAGAGAGAGAGAGAGAGAGAGAGAATACAGGAAGAGAGAAAATGAATATGAGCATACATACATATATACATACAGAAAGGAGGGAGGGATAGAAGAGATGAGGGGAGAAGGAGAATTAATGCCTATAAAAAATAATGTGAAATAATGAACGAGGGAAGATAGAGATAAGTGAAGATGAAGATTATAATTATGTGAGGTGAACAAGGGGGAAAGGAAGTGGATATGTAATAGGAGAGAGAGAGAGACAGAGAGAGAGAGAGAGAGAGAGGTGTTACATGACGGGTGGTAAGGAGAGAGAGAGAGAGAGAGAGAGTTTGGGGCATATAGGGACGTGGACCACACACACTATAACACACATACATACACACTATAACACACATACACTATAACACACACACACTATAACACACACACTATAACACACACACACTATAACACATATACTATAACACACACACACATACATACACACTATAACACACACACTATAACACATACACACTATAACACACACACACACACTATAACACACACACACACATACACACACACTATAACACACACATACACACACACTATAACACACACACATACATACACACTATAACACACATACATACACACTATAACACACATACATACACACTATAACACACATACATACATACACACTATAACACACACATACACACTATAACACACATACATACACACACACATTGACTCTCCATCCCACAACCCACACAGTAAAAGACAAAGTGACCAATAAAACCACAACACATGACCCAGGAAATAGTGGGCACCGAGGAAGGGAAAAATGGGAGGATGGGTGTGTGTGGGAAAAGAGGATGGGTGTGTGTGGGAAAAGAGGATGGGTGTGAGGGGGAAATGGTGAAATGGGAGGGGGTGCAGGAGGGGGGAGTGGAAGATGGGAGGTTAAATGAGGGAAGGGGAAGAGGAAAGGAGGGTGTGAGAAAAAGAGGAAAAGGAAAGACAAGACAAGGGTAAATGAGAGGAAGTAAAGGGGAAGAGGGTAGAGGGAAGAGGTGAGGGAATGGCAGGAGAGGGAGGAAGGGGAGGGACGAGATGGATGGAGAAGGAGGAGGAGGAGGAGGAGTAAGGGGGGAGGAAGAGTAGGGAGGGAGGAAATTGAACTGGTGCCAAGTAAAGAGAGGAGGAGAGGCTGGAAAGAGAAGGGAGAGGCAGTATTATGTGTGTAGAAGAGAGAGAGAGAGAAAGAGAAGGGAGAGGCAGTATTATGTGTGTAGAAGAGAGAGAGAGAGAAAGAGAAGGGAGAGGCAATATTATGTAAGCAGAAGAAAGAGAGAGAGAGAGAAAGAGAAGAAGGAAAAGGGAGAGGCAGTATTATGTGAGCAGAAGAGAGAGAGATAGAGAGAGAGAGAGAGAGAGAGAGAGAGAGAGAGAGAAAGAGAGAGAGAGAGAGAGAGGGAGAGGGAGAGAGAGAGAGAGAGAGAGAGAGAGAGAGAGAGAGAGACAATTAGCTACGTATTAAGTTAAGAGAAAATAAAAAAATAATGAATTTCAATGAAGGGAAGGAGCGACTGAATGAAGTTGAGAAGAAAATAAATGATAACAAGGGAAAGAATAGAAGGAAGGGTGGAAGAAGGAAGACTAATTGAAGGAGAAAATGTTGGAAAAGAATGTATGAAGGAAGGAAGGAAGGGGAATAAACTAGAAGAGGAGGAAAAAGAATGCATGAAGGAAGGAAGGAAGGAAGGGGAATAAAATAGAAGATGGAGGAGGTAGTATAAGGAGAAAAGAAAGCAAGGAATAGAGAAATAGAGAAAGGAGGAAGAGATTAGATAGACATAGAAATGGGATGGGAGATAAGAAATAAAAAACAAATGTGAATGGGAGAAGACAAAAGAGAGAGAGAGAGAGAGAGAGAGAGAGAGTCCTTTGCTTAGGACCAATGTCAACTCATCCATAGCGTCACTTCTCTCTCTCTCTCTCTCTCTCTCTCTCTCTTTTGGTTCAAGTCCGTGTTTTCATTTCACCAGCCACTTTCTCTTTTCGGATACTTTTATTATTTACACCTGTTTCTCTTACACACGTCTCCCTTTTCCAGTAATTAATCTCGGGTAGTGAGATGTACAGTTGCCAAAAAAAGTATTGCGACAAATCTTGATACAACTTTAACCATAGTAATATCCACAACTATTTGTAGGGACTATAAGCACGTATAACAGAAGGAAATATACACATCCTTCTGTAATACATACTTATAATCCCTACAAACAACTATGGATATTAATATATTTAATGTTGTATCAATAGTTGTCGCAATACCTTTTTTGGCAACTGTACATGCGCTCATAATAAAAAAAAATCATGGGTACACATTCTGCCTGATACGAAAATGACACCACGATCGAAAGTTTAGAAATCAGCCTTCGTCGTATTGGTATCTGGACCGACTTTCAATATAAGACTCATCGGAACCCCCTCCCCGTGTAACGATAGCTGTGTGTGTGTGTGTATGTGTGTGTGTATGTGTGTCTGTCTGTGTCTCGCCTACTGTACTTAAATTCTTGTACCACATCGAAATTCCCACCATCTCCTTTCACGTTAGACTACACACACACACACACACAGACTCCCAACCCTCCCCTCTGTGATTGCCTTGCTTTATCCCACATTATTTACCCTCCAACAGCGTCGTTCACACAACCCTGACAAACACACACACTCCTCCACTGATCCTCCTCAATATAGAAATACACGCGTGTAAAAATATAGAAAAATGTTGAGAGTGAAATCCGGAGGAGGAGGATTGGCGTTCGGTTGTTATTGATGGCTGGCAGGAGGAGGAGGAGGAGGAGGAGAAGGAGGAAGAATAGTAATAATAAGAGGAGAGGGAAGAATGGAGAGGAAAAGAGAGATGATTGGAGGGACAAGAAGGAGGAAGAATGGAGAATAAAGGTAGTGGGAAGCATCTGTACTATTATTTTGTGACTGTATTATGTGACTATGTATGTGTGTGTACTGTGTATGTGATTATGTATGTGTGTGTCCTATGTATGTGTGTGTCCTATGTATGTGTGTGTCCTATGTATGTGATTATGTATGTGACTATGTATGTGTGTGTCCTATGTATGTGATTATATATGTGTGTCCTATGTATGTGACTATGTATGTATGTGTCCTATGTATGTGACTATGTATGTGTCCTATATATGTGGCTATGTCCTTTATAGCTGACCAAACCAGTGGACCAAACAGAACCAAAATTGGACCATAGGCTTAACTTTTCACGAGGAATGTTTTTTAGCAAGGTAAATGTAGTTTCTATTTACCTTGTTTTTTTAGTCTGCTCCTGTTGACCTCCGAGGCTGCCAGAGGTGGTGAGCACTCGCTGACAAGTAACATGATAAAACACACAAAGAAGGAAAGACTGGGAGTTGTATTAGGTAGAGAAGAAGGGAATAAAGATGTAAATAAAAGAAACGGAGATAAAGTAGAAATAAAAAAAAATAGTGATGATGAAACAGGGAGATGAATATTGAGACCAAGAGAGATGAGAAAACTAAAGTAAAGTAAAGGAGAAGCGTATGAGGGAGTGAAGTGGAAAAAGGAGGTAGTATGAGTGAAGAAGGTGAAGTGAGAATTAGAGTAGAGGAAAGAGGTAAAAAGGGAGGGTATCAGAAATAGAGAGAAATGGAGTCTGTCCCAGGAGAGGAAGAGCAGAGAGCCGTGAGATTAGAGAGGAGAGAGGAAGGGAAGAGAGAGGAGTGACCCGTGAGAGGAAAGGAAGAGAGAGGAGTGACCCGTTAGAGGAAAGGAAAGGAAAGAAGTGAGGTAGGAAAGAGAGAACCGAGGTATAGTGAAGTGGTATAATGAAATAAAAACTGTAAGTACATGTGAGAGGAAGTGGGAAGTGAGTGAGAGAAATGGGAGAGGGAGAACCTGAGGTAAGAACGAGGAGGAAGAGAAATGAGGGAGGAGGAGGAGAAAGAAGATATTATAGAAGAAGAGGAAGAGGGAGGAGGAGGAGGAGGAGGAAAAACAAGATAATGTAGAAGAGGAGGAGGAGGAGGAAGGAGAGGAGGAGGGAAATGAAAAGGAAAGTAGCTGCATCAAGGCTTAACAAATAAAAATAAAGTGAGATGGATGAAAGGATGAAAAAAAAAAATGTGCTCGTTTAGTCACCATACACAGATTCCATACACCATAAATACTATTACATATATACTATTTATATATACTATTTATATACATGTATCAGACACCTATATTTATATTTAGTATGGCTGCGACTACATTGTTATTTATGGGATTATTTTATTTCCACTCGTTTTTTAAGGTTTGACATTTCGTATTTTTCCACCGTGTTTTGTTGGTTTCTCTCTCTCTCTCTATCTATCTATCTATCTCTCTCTCTATTTCTAGCTCTATCTATCTATCTATCTCTCTATTTCTAGCTCTATCTATCTGTACCCTGCACAAAAGCATCTACAAGGAACAACAGATCAGATAGCAAAGTCGTTAATAGCCAGACAGATATAAGACACTGTAGGACAGCTGTCCGTCTTTTCGCTCACTCCATCACACACACAACACTCCCTATACACACACGACCACGTGCAGTGTGGACCTGACTGGTAGGTCCAATTCCACATACATCCATACACACAGACTAATTAACTACTTGATCTGACTGAGATTCAAATATCACTTTCTCTCTCTCCAACAAACATACATACACACGTACACAGAGTGATCCTAGCTGACCGTCTCCAATGACGCAGTCGTGTTTACAGTTATGGTAAGAGGAGAGCAGAAACTATTAAACCTTTCCTCTCTCTCTAGCATCACAGAGAGAGAGAGAAAGGGAGAATAAATGATTAAGGAAGTAGAGAGAGGAGAATAAATGTAAGAGAAGGAAAAGGGGTGTGGCCATAAACTAGACCGCCCTCTTTTCAAACGGGAAATAAGACAACAAATATTATAGCCATATATGTCAACTCTTGAGTTTTGGAATAGATATAAGCAAGGGAAAGACACATGTTTTTAGGATAACTTAAACTGTCTCCAAGGGCTATAGGCTTGTCTCCACAGAGAGAGACTATATACATATAAGACCAGGCACATCAGTATCATTCCCTGTGTAGATATAAGTGTATATAATAAACTATTTTAAGCCTTTAATAAGAAACTTGTGAAATCAATTACCTAAGAACACCACGCCGCCGAACTCGCTACCAACAACCAACAACCAACAACCAACAACCAATAACCAACAACCCACTACAACAACAAGGTACTGTACCAGATTCTTTGAAGAGACTAGAATCAGGACTGGTACATTTTGATGGCAGCGGTGTTTTTGCAACATACAAGATTGCAAAAAGGTAGACTTCACAGGAGACAGTGAATAACATAGTTCAAGACAAGTTGAAGATTTTATTTGTAAATTCTCTCAAATAATTTCTTCAGTGGGAATAATCTTACAACCTCTAACGTCAAAGATAACCCACGAATTCTTCACCTACAAGAGCCACCTGCTTCAACATAACTGCAACTAGACCTTCAAGGGGACCTCATCTACTTCACAACAAGCAATCATCACTACCACATCGGCGTTCCTGTACGTAAATTCTCTCGTAAGGACAACGTCATTACTTCATCACTACCACATCGGAGTCCCTGTACGTAAATTCTCTCGTACGGACAACGTCATCAGTTCATCACTTCATCACTACCCATGAGCGTCCCTGGAACGTAAGGACAACGTCATCACTTCATCACTACCCATGAGCGTCCCTGGAACGTAAGGACAACGTCATCACTTCATCATCTCCATTCTCCAAGCTGACACCTTGTTACGTAAATTCTCTCGTAAAAGGCAAGTCAACATTCATCATCTTCACTCCAAGAACGACTGCTAGTGTGTTAGTGTGCGAGCTAACTAATTCAAGACTCGTCAGACACCCCACCTAGACGTCAACTCGTCATCATCATCGTTGCAACTAAGTACAAAAAGTAGGTACACATAACATGTTACAATACATTACATTATTTTTCACTTGTCTACGAACATGTTAGGATAAATTTAAGTTCCTCATTAACAGCCCAGAAAGAAAAGAAGTGCCAAATTAAAATAAAATAAAAGAATTCTCCCCCATTAATACAAAGGTATCATAATAACTTCGAATATCCCTGATAAGGATTCATTAGCTTCTGAGCTAGATTCCCCTGCCTCCCTGTCTCGTCTGTGGTGCCAACACATTCGAGTATATTTTCTACTTCTCCAACCATAACCCCATTAAAAACTCAATCTGTCTACTATATCATCCTGTATTTTCTCCAAAAATGACTACTCCTCAACAATCTCCTACTGTCTCTGCTCATCATCTAACAACTTCTGATCATACTAACTCTTCTATGCTAACAATGAAAATCTTACCTACCACCATTTATCATTCAAAGCATTATACGGGAGATAATCCAAGATATGGAATTCATCTCTTCTTGCATCATTTGGAGGAGGTGTTTTGCATGACGAATATAGAGCAGGATGCACATAGGATAGCATTAGTAAGAGAGCATATTGCAGCAAATAGTCCAGCCAGTTATAGGTTAAACACAAGTGCTTTTTCGGATCCAGAGAATTTAACGTCATATGCCACATTCAGACAGTCACTTATTGATGTTTTTGGGGATGGTAAATTACATACTTCATTGTCAAGGGTTCAGAGAATGACTAAAACAAAGACAGACAAAATAAATACAAGTGAACCAGCAAAAGCACTTACATTATCAGGGTCTCTAGATTTAAATTCGAAGAAATCTCGTATCATACATCATGCATTACATATTACTCAATCAATGGGTAAGGAGAAATTTAATTTTGATGCCACAAATCAAGGGGAATCACAGGGAAGACGTTGCAAACATTGTAACGGAAATAATCATATGACCAGTGAATGTTATAATTTATATAATACTAAAGAAAATGATCAAGGCAAATCTAAGCATGAATACTGTCATTCACATGAGTCTAATTCATATTCCTTAGATGAATATATGATCCTTAATAAAAGGAAACAGGGCTTGCACAATCGACACATGATGTATGAAACGAGACCACCACAATATTAGAAGAGCATAAAAGTCCCAAAATAAATCTGCTACTAGGCCCTGTCGTCACAAATATCAATAATATAATATTAAACCCTGTCTTAGTATCACATAGTAATACACTCATTAATGATAGACACAGGAGCAGCAGTAATCTTGTTATAGGATTATTCCTTTAACATATTGTGCAAGTTAGGTCCCTAGCGGCATTTAAAAACCAAGATATCAGGTGACATATAATTGTCACTTCTGCAATAAATTACAGGTAATAGGGACACTAAACCCTTCCTGTACGGTTAGATAAGGGAACTAACCATATACCCATAATAACTGAATCCTAAACATAAAATAATACATTTTAGGAATTAATGTATTTCAATACAGGATTGTCCAGGCCAAAATATATAAGTCCATGTCATGTTACCCATATATATATAATATATATGTATTGAAAAAAAAAAAAAAAAAAATTGGAAACTACTCCATTTTTATTAAGGCCATTGCTGCATGTACTACTATATTAACTCCAATTATCGTCCATAAATTGAAGGTAAAGCTTCCATCTCATGTACAGCCACATATTAGTGTTCTATCCTTAGTAGAGTCTGGGAATATATCCTGGGAATGTATCTACTTTAACTAATGTAAATGATAATAATATTGCTACTATCTATATCTTTAATAAATCATCTACCAATAATCATCTAAAGAAAAGGAACATATATATGTGATCTGTACAGATGGAAGATTAAACAAAATACCACAAGGAAATATCATATCGGTTCTAACAAAAGGGTATAAAGTGATAGTCACATAAATAAGCAACTTAGACATATTATTAGTAGACGCGATTTTTCATTTTATCTTATCAACATATTAGCCACATATCGAAATGCGATTGTCCTACCTGGTGAATTTTTTGGAAAAAACTATTTATACGCAAACATATAGGCTACCGTACCTCTTACTAGGCAGAAAGTTGTAACATGGTAAATGAAATGATGGATGAATGTATTGTTAAGAATTCTAACTCCCCTTTTTAACAGTCAAATGTTTTTGGTTTAACAAATAATGGTGAATTTAGGCCAGTAAGTCATTACAGGCAAATTATATAATGCTACAAGTAAAAATTAATAACCCCTCCCTCCTTTAAGAGATGGTTGGTCTAACATTGGTCAAACAAAATCTATAAAATTCTCCACATTAATTATACTTGATCAGTGCAAACTGGAAAATAGTAGTAAATGATAAAGTCACCCCATTACAACATTTAATACTTCCCATGGTTATTATAAATACATTTGTAGACCATTTGGGTTATGTAATGCTCCATCCACATTTCGGCATATAGTCAATTGTCGTGTTAGTGTTATTAATAACGTAGTCATTGCTTAGCTAGACGAATTAATTATTTTTTTTAAAGAGGTACATTTACAATAAGTAACAAAAGAAGGTTATACAGAGATTACATTAGGTAGGCCTCAAACATAAATTTCTAAGAATCATTTTATTACCATGATATTATAATTATAGGTTATGCATTAACCACCATTAGGCTCCATACACAATCTGATAAAATACGAACAATGAAAGTCTTTTAACGTAAAATCACTCTTGGGTTTATGTTCGTATATAGGATCATTGTAAAGAATTTTTCCCATTTAAACTGACACTCTAAATAATCTCCTCAAGATGTGCAGAATTGGTATGGATGCTGAACAACGGCTGAGCTTTGATTTATTAAAGGATAAATTGGTATCAGCTCCGATTCTGGCATTCCCATTCTATTCATTATCTCAATAATATCAGGTGTACAGATGCTTCTTCAGTAGGTTTAGACATTGTACTTATGAAGGAGATAGCTATGGTTCTATGTCAGATATGTGTTAATACATAGAGAATATTAAATGTGCAGGGTACTCTTTACTCTGTAGCAGACCAGGAAATTTTAGCAATATTATGGGCACTTCATACTTTAGAGAAATCGTAGTAGGCTATCTTTTACAAATTTTCGCGAATAATTACCAGATTCTTGGCTTCCTATAACCTCAAACCCTAACGGGAAAATGAGCCAGATAACATCTAACCATTAGGGAATTTCTCCCACATATTGATATACCTTCCAGGATGATTTAAATAAAGTAACAAATCCATTAAACACTTATCTTGTCTTATAGTTCCTAAGACACTTATGAATTTTGACCTAAATGTGGTTCATAAACATTAGCGAATTTCTATGCTAGATATAAAAATATATTATTTAACTCTGAGGATAAGAATAATGGACCAGAATTACACAGTCACTTAAATAACTTTTCCCTTTATGATGAGATTCTTTACAATAAACTTAGTAAACGTGACTCATAAACCAATTAAAAACTGATACATTAAATAATGATTTTCTCAGTGTTAATTACCCATTTATCATAATGCAGTAGGACATCCTGAGAGATCCTGGGTATCAAACCAATCTCCATATAATATACTATTAACATAAACTATGGGTAGATAATACAAGACATATATCGCTCAGTGCGAAACATGCAATGCTCCATGACGGGAAACTAATCCTGGACGAATCATGGGACGTAGTAGGAATAGATCTACTTTCCTTACTAAATTCAAATCAGGGCATAAATAAAATATTACCTATGGTTAACCATTTTCTAGGTATTTAGTGGCGGCACCACTACAAGAAAAACCGCAAATAGTAAGTGCACTTAAAATTAATCCAAATATTATAAAAGGTATCAAATTTTTACTATATTAAGCAAACGTTTGTATAACCATATCTCCTCATATCTCCCAGCAGCTAATGGATTAACAATACGGCAAAACCGTAAAATACTACAAGTACTTGGTGGCACAGAAACAATGGAAATCCCTCCACATGGAAAGACTGCACCAAGATGTCAGTCTATAAACTCTACAAAATATGGAAATAAAAGGTAAAAATCCTCATCAAATACTATATGGCGTACAAAAAAAAAAAAACGTCTTTCATATAAATATATGATATAACAATTGCCACACAGAAGCCATGCTACAACAAGGACAACTTCGCTGAACAACAGTGAGTTGCAATTCAACAAATTCATCATGATGTACAACACAATTACAGGCTTGCAAGAAAGAAGATGCGTAATCGCCTACACAAGAAATCTACACAAGAAATCTACACAAGAAATCTACACAAGAAATCTACAGGCTTGCAAGGAAGAAATTGCATAATCGCCTATACAAGAAATTTACAAGCTTGCAAGGAAGAAATTGCGTAATTGCCTATACAAGAAATTTACAGGCTTGCAATGAAACAGTGCGTGATCACCAATATACTACAGCATATAACTCAAATGTTCACTCCCGGTGATGACATAAAATAAAACGGGTACCCGATCGAAGTTTAAAACTTCACACATTCACATCTTTAGTAGGTAATAAACTTATAATAAAGAATAATTTTACCAGGCGGTTGATATTGTATATGTAAACAGGATAAAGAGATTGGTAAAAAGCGCGCAAATCTAACACCCAAAATAAAAACCAATCCATATCACTGGAACATAACAATTTCCTCTTCCTAGTAATATTATCCCTACTACAGATAGTAATAATATAATCAATTACAAACAAAAATCCGATCGGTTTTCTATGAAATATAATATTTTTTCTTACAGATGTGGCCCAAATCAACCTATATAGATAACGGGTTTTTATGGCTATACTCGCAGCAGCTACAGACTCAGACGAGGAACACAACACAGTACAGAAGACGTCTTAAATCCGAGAACTCTCGTTTACGAAATTTATCAAGCAGTTGAAAAGAACAAGAAAATAAATAAAATATGGTGACGAATGAAATGATCACTATTTCTTTCTCTTTACATGATATATCTGAATTGTTTTACAAATTTTATGCCATTGAGCTGTGGTTACAGCTACATGTATTTACTGATACACTAGTTTTGTGTTGACAGATCACACGAATGGAATAACTGATTTAAAGGCATTATATTCTGTAATGTCCTTTCACCATTGGGCGCCCTAGGAAGGAATCCAGCGACTCAGGTATTATTGATCACTTATTATACAAATATATAATGGCTTAGAGCCATCACCACAGCCCAGAGCGTGGTTTACATAATTTTTCAGTGAAAATTACTGAGCACTATTTGGTACTGCTTAGATAGTGGTATACAAACATATCCCATAAATAAATAAAGGGTTACGGGACAAGTCGTTAAAATTAAGGTAAGTTAGAGTAACAGTGTGCAAATCATTGCACTGAAATTGAATACAATTTATATAACATTATATGCCCAATAAAAGAAAATAATCACATAACATTTTTAGGCTTCTATTTAATTCTGTTAGTGGGCAGGAAACTGAAGTACAGGTACAGGAACTTAGAGAGGAATGACAATAATTTATTAAGAGTGTATTTACTGCAGGTAAGGTAAGATCAACTCATAATTAATACCACTCCAATACTTACGACATGCAAAGGAAAAATCAGTGTGAAATACCATCTTATTAACTATCATTCATACACTTAGGGATGATGTCATCAGTGACACACAACTCCTAAAGTGCCAGGTTGCATATCTTCATTTATATGTTTGTCTTGCATATTTATTTTCAATGAATTCTCCAAAGGATGTAAAAATCTCCACATGCTTTGAATCTAATCATACACTATATGCATGTCCATTCATATCTATTGCTACTCAAACCTCTCTTTCATCATCATTATATTTTCCACTATTTATACTTACCTCCTGATATACAATTAACACTACTTTGGCATAATCACCCTACACTTGGCATGGTTCAAGACTATAAAGAGACACATTCATGTGAAATACGGTCCAGGGTAATCATTACCTGGCCTAGTAAACATAAAGTGTTTGAAAAACGTAACAAACTCTCTTCCACTTTTCAACATATTTCATTTAATGTCGACTTGTTTAACGTCTCCCAATTATCAGTTGTTTAAGAAAAGTGAAGCTATTAAGTTCTCCAAGAGACTTGGATTCAAACATCTTTGTTATATAAGTTGATTACTCCATATATTGATCAAAATAAATCTTGGTACCAATGATTATTATCCCATGTCTTATCTTTCGGGCATGTAATATAATATTTTTATGTTATATAGGAAAAGTCTACTGTCATATTTTGTATTGTATAAGAGAACTCTATCAACGTAGACTGATTTATCTTTTGATGGAAAAATAACATATAGCTGTTATTACAGCCACATCATATCACCAAGGTACCCTCTCATTAATGTGTAGCATAGGTTAGCTTAAATACACACAATAACATGCACCTAGCTAAACACATTAATTTTAAGATGAAAATTTTTGTAACAATGTATTCATATTCATGTTTTAATATTCATGTATTGTTGATACTGTCTATGTTCATTTGTATATAAGGTGTGCCAATGTCTTATGTCTATTTTTATGTTACTATACATGTATTCATTGTTCCTATTTTAGGCTCTATGTACCCTACCAAATATTGTGAGCTGGCCTTCAATTAAATAAAGCATAAAGCATTACGTCTGGGGACCAGCCGTAGGTAGCCGGTCCGAGCATTGTACCCTGCACAAAAGCATCTACAAGGAACAACAGATCAGATAGCAAAGTCGTTAATAGCCAGACAGATATAAGACACTGTAGGACAGCTGTCCGTCTTTTCGCTCACTCCATCACACACACAACACTCCCTATACACACACGACCACGTGCAGTGTGGACCTGACTGGTAGGTCCAATTCCACATACATCCATACACACAGACTAATTAACTACTTGATCTGACTGAGATTCAAATATCACTTTCTCTCTCTCCAACAAACATACATACACACGTACACAGAGTGATCCTAGCTGACCGTCTCCAATGACGCAGTCGTGTTTACAGTTATGGTAAGAGGAGAGCAGAAACTATTAAACCTTTCCTCTCTCTCTAGCATCACAGAGAGAGAGAGAAAGGGAGAATAAATGATTAAGGAAGTAGAGAGAGGAGAATAAATGTAAGAGAAGGAAAAGGGGTGTGGCCATAAACTAGACCGCCCTCTTTTCAAACGGGAAATAAGACAACAAATATTATAGCCATATATGTCAACTCTTGAGTTTTGGAATAGATATAAGCAAGGGAAAGACACATGTTTTTAGGATAACTTAAACTGTCTCCAAGGGCTATAGGCTTGTCTCCACAGAGAGAGACTATATACATATAAGACCAGGCACATCAGTATCATTCCCTGTGTAGATATAAGTGTATATAATAAACTATTTTAAGCCTTTAATAAGAAACTTGTGAAATCAATTACCTAAGAACACCACGCCGCCGAACTCGCTACCAACAACCAACAACCAACAACCAACAACCAATAACCAACAACCCACTACAACAACAAGGTACTGTACCAGATTCTTTGAAGAGACTAGAATCAGGACTGGTACATATCTATCTCTATTTCTCTTTCTATTTCTTTCTCTATCTCTATTTCTCTCTATTTCTCTCTCACACATACACATTTTCTTTTACTCCTTCCACGCTTTTCTTTCTTTTTCTCCACCACACCACGTTCCTTTAATCTTTTCCTTTTCTGGGTTCCATATTCCTCGTCCTTTTTTTCTTTCATTTTTTTTTCTTCTTTTTCCTTTTTGTCCCTTGCCCTCATCCTTTCTTCTCTTCTCTTCTCTTCTCTTCCCTTCTCTTCCCTTCTCTTCCCTTCTCTTCTCTTCCCTTCTCTTCTCTTCTCTTCCTTTCTTCTCTTCTTCCTCTCATCCATCGCCATCCATCTATTCCTCCTTCACCTCATGCCAAAATTTCTTGTTCCGACAAACCCCGCCCTGAAAGCAATCACAAACTCTCTCTCTCTCTCTCTCTCTCTCTCTCTCTCTCTCTCTCTCTCTCTCTCTCTCTCTCTCTCTCCTTTTTTCTTGTTTGTGCTCCACTCCTCTGTCTTTCATCTCTCTCTCTCTCTCTCTCTCTCTCTCTCTCTCTCTCTCTCTCTCTCTCTCTCTCTCTCTCTCTCTCTCTCTCTTTCTTCTCTGTCTCTCTCTCTCTCTCTCTCTTTTTTTTTCTTGTTTGTACTCCACTCCTCTGCCTCTCATCTTTCTTTTTCTTCTCAGCTTCTTTTTTCCCTCCTCTCTGAATCCGTCTTAACCATCACTCTTCCTTTCTTACCTCACATTTCTTCTCTTTTTTTCTCTTTCCTCATTTCCTTCATTTTTTCGCTCTATTCCTTTTTCTCTTCCTTCTTTCCCTCCCTTTCCATTCTTACTTTCCCTCCCTCCCTTTCCATTCCTTCATTCCCTCCCTCCCTATTCTTTCCTTCATTCCCTCCCTCCCTTCACTTTCCTTCTTTCCCTCCCTCACTTTTCTTTCCTTCATTCCCTCCCACTCCACTCCCTTGACAAAAACACACACACACACACACACACACACACACACACACACGATGTATAGAGTTAATTCCGTGGAGCAGTAATCCACTCTTTCACTCCACTATCCCTCCCCAGGTTTCAAAAAAAAAAAAAAAAAAAAAAAAAAAAAAAAAAAAAAAAAAATATTACACACACAAACACACACGCCAGATTTCCTACCTCACTTCCTCCTCTTTTTTCCTTTTCTTTTCCTTTTTCTTCTCTTTTTCCTTTTTCTTCTCATTTTCCTTTTTCTTCTATTTTTTCCTCCTTTTTTTCCTTTTTTCTTCCTTTTTTCTCCTTTTTTCTTCCTTTTTTCTTCTCTTTTTTCTTCTATGTATTAATTTTCTGTATGTGTATCTTTCATTTCTTCTTCAGTTTTTATTCTTTCCTTCCTCGTCTTTTTCTTTTTTTTCTCTCCTTCCTTCCTTCCTCATATATTTTCTTTACATTCTCTCTCCTCACTCACTCTCTCTTGCATCTTGTAGCATTCCTTTACGTGTTACCTCTCTCTCTCTCTCTATCTCTCTCCTTATCCATTTCTCTCTCCTTATTCATTTCCAAGAAGCACATAATAAATCTTTTGATATTCCTCTGACTCATAAACATATCTTTTTTTCCCATATCTTCATTTCTCCCTCCATCTCGTAATCTCATTCTATTTCTCGGCCTCTCCTCTGATGTTTCCCTCCCACACATCCTTTGCTGATATATCCCGAATGTCTCTCACTCACTTCCGTCCATTCCTCATCTCTCACTCTCTCTCTCTCTCTCTCTCTCTCTCTCTCTCTCTCTCTCTCTCTCTCTCTCTCTCTCTCTCTCTCTCTCTCTCTCTCTCTCTCTCTCTCTCTCTCTCTCTCACATTGGTCGTTCATTCTATACATCCCTCATCTTTCTCTTCCTTTCCTCTTTCCTATCTGGTTTCTCGCCTTCATCTCTCTCTCTCTCTCTCTCACACACACAGGCCTATACAAAAAATAAATAGATATATAAATACATACAACAAATATATCAGAGTTAATCTTATACTCCCACACTCACCTCTCCTCTACTCTGACACCAAATGATATACTAACATTAACTTTGGGTTCTCTTTATTTTTGTACTCTGGATGGGAGCCAACAAGTCAGAGATGTGGGTCAGTGGGCGTATGACTGGTGAGAGAGAGAGAGAGAGAGAGAGAGAGAGAGAGAGAGAGAGAGAGAGAGAGAGAGTTACATAGAATCACAGACAGAGAGAGTTACGTAGAATCACAGACAGACAGAGAGAGGGAGAATGAGAGAGAAAGAGAGAGTCAATGTGTGTGTGTGTGTGTGTGCGTACAAGCGTGAGTCCATTGCTTATTACACTCCTCTGTATGTCTGTGTGTCTGTGTGTGTGTGTGTGTATTTGTGTGAAGAAAGTCTGGGTACAAGGAATGATGATAATGATGTTGATGTTATTGACTGAAAGGTTGATTGGAAGATGATGATGATGATGATGATGATGATGATGATGTTGATTGTGTTGGTGCAGGTTAGATGTGGAAGCAGCGTGATGGTGTGTGAGTTTATAAGTGTGTGTGAGGGAATGAGTAACCATGTGTGAGTCACTTGATGGGTTGCAGATGAGGGGGGTAGTAGTGGTGGTAGTAGTGGTAGTGATGGTGGTGGTGGTGGTAGTATCGGTGGTGGTGATGGTGATGGTTGTGGTGGTAAGGGTGGTGATGTTGATGGTGGTGGTAGTGGTGATGGTAGTAATGGTGGTGATGGTTGTGGTGGTAGTATCGGTGGTGGTGGTAGTTATGTAGTTGGGTAGGTTTGTGTGTTCGAAGAATTATGCAAAAATCATGTGTGGATTTTGCAAAGTTATGATGCAAAATAAATTAGATTTTGGGAGCGATCCAGGCTGTCAGTGAATCTGTAACTGCATTAGTGGAACATTCAAACGTTAATTAAGGGATGTGAATATTGACAAGGCGAGGTGTGTACAGTGGAGTGGAGTGGAGTGAAGTGGAGTGAAGTGGAGTACAGTGGAGTGGAGTGGAGTACAGTGGAGTGGAGTGGAATATACTGCATGAGTGTGTGGAGTTGACCAGGATGTATATAGTACATTATTGGTAAATCTTGGGCACCTGCTGATTCCTCCAAACTACTCCATACAACAAGACTCCAGTACTTTGGTCAATCAGGTCCTGTTTCTTGACATACTTTGGTGGAGAAATCAAGACGCTCTAATGTACCAAAAGTATACTATGGCAGTGTGGTACTTACTGGGTTTGACTAATGGCATAAGATAAATAATAGGTAACATGTTGTAATCCATTAGGCAATCATGATACATACATACATAGGTCTGCGAGTCTGTGTGTGTGTGTGTGTGAAGGTCAACTTATTGTGGGGGGGTCTTATCACTGGTCTTATCTTGAGTGTGTGTGTTATCAGTAGGGAGAGAAAATGACTTAGAATCACATAGTTACACAGTCCACACAGAGCTTGCTATCCATATGAGGTGGGGTGTGTGGTTATTATACTACTAATACTACTTTTACTACTACTACTTTTACTACTACTACTACTTCTACTACTACTACTTCTACTACTTTTACATCTATTTTATGTGTTTTCGCTGTGGCTGATCATAGCTTTTGCAGATAGTGGACATAAAACTGTACTACATGCAATATCTATACTCAACTACATGCAATATCTATACTCAACTACATACAATATCTATACTCAACTATACATGCAATATCTATACACTATGCAAGACTGAGGGTGAACAGCAACAACCCCCACCAACACCACTCAGTCAGTCAAGTGGGTTACTGTGGATAAGACTTTATAGACGGATGTCGTGTTGATTTGAAATTGTTCACTCACTCTCTGTAAACATCCTCCCTTCCTTCCCTTGACATCAAACACATACACACACAAGAGGTGGATATAATATGGCATAATGACTCGTAGGTTGTATAATAATAATGTTCGTATCTAGAGTATATTTATAACTAGTATAACCGAGTAAATACAAGTCAAAATACATATAGACATACTAGAGTAAAAAGACTAATAAGAGTAAAATGATTAGGTTACCAGCACTCACGAGTAATAGTTAATTAAAACGAGTAAGAGTACTCATCACTACTAACTAACTTTGTCAATTAACTCACAACTAGAAAACTATGATTCCACTCAGATAAAATATATTTACCTATGAAACAGCTGATAGACTTAAGATCAGGAGTTATAAAAAGAAGCACACGAAGAATGTTAAAATGAAAAAAAAATAAAAAATGGGAGAATAAAAGAAAAAAAAATGAAAATATATAACTCGAAAGAGACGAAAAACTAGCAGGCAAGTCGAAGAAGGAAAACATGGAACGAAAATTACAGACAGTAAAACATTAGGTCATAAATATAATGGGACGTTATGTAAGGTTATGTAAAGGTAAACAGTAAAGAAATGATTGTATGAGAAGCAGAAATAAAAATGTAAATAATTAAATACATAACTAAATAAAATGGGGTTGATATCAAAGAGAAGAAAAATGATAAAATTGTAGGATCTAGAATGTAAGAAAAGAGGAAAACGAGGTAAAAAAATATACATAATTAAGGTCAGAGGAAAAAATTAAACCAAAAGAATTACATTACAAAAATAAATTGTTTGGTTACCAAGAGTGAAAGAGTTAAAGGTAAAGATAGATTCAAATGTATATAATTACAGAACGAGTAAAAAAAGCGAGTAAACACAAGTAAAAATATATATCGACATGCAAGAGTAAAGAAAAGGTTACAACTGCAATTACGAGTAACACGTGATTAGAAGAAGAGAGAGAGAGAGAGAGAGGGGGAGAGAGACAGAGAGAGGGGGGGGGGAGAAGGCAAAGGGGGAGAGGGAGTGAGGGTGTGTGTGTGTGTAAAAGAAGGCCAGAGTTTGAATGCCTCGTTAACAGACTTCCACACCAACCACTGAGATTTGACCTGAGGATGAGGGTTGAGGGTTGAGGGTTTAGAAGATGTTGGTGGTGGTTGTGGTTGATGAGAGATTGTGGTGGTTGTTAAGGGGTTGATTTTGTAGAGTGGTTGTTAAGAGAATGTGGTTATAGTGGTTGGCTGTGGTTGTTAATTTAAGAGGTTGGTATTTAGGTTGTGTGGTTGATAAAGAGGTTTGTTTTATTTTGGTTGTGTGGTTGATACGAGGATGGTTTTATTTTGGTTGTATGGTTAAGAGGTTGAGTTTTATTTTGGTTGTGTGGTTGTAAAGAGGTTGGTTTTTATTTTGGTTGTGTGGTTGTATAGAGGTTGGTTTTTATTTTGGTTGTGTGGTTGTTAAGAGGTTGTTATTTATTTTGGTTGTGTGGTTGTTAAGAGGTTGAGTTTTATTTTGGTTGTGTGGTTGATAAGAGGTTGGTTAACGACATCCACTTTCCTCCTCTTGATAGAATGGTCTAATTTATTTTTCAGTCTCATTTATTAATTAATTTATTTATTTATTTTTACTGTTTGGCTCTGCTGTTCATTTCAAGGAGGCTTCCAGCACAAACATACATAATTACATATTTCTGGACACACATTTATATATATACACGCCAAACACACATCCTCTGATTCTGTTATACACATTCATGTACGCATGAGTTTGTGTATTCATTTTACCACATGGTTATAATCTTCCCTCCAAATGTTGGAGTTTTAGTTGTCGTAAAGAAGAGGAGGAAGGAAGATTTTTTTTCCTACCATCCCGCCCTCTCCTTGTTTCCATTTTATGCTTGCCTGCACCCGTGCTCTCTGCCTGCCTCTGCCTGCCTGCCTGCCATCGTTGCTGCATGCATACCTGCTCACTTATATACTCGTAGCTTCCTGCTTGGGGATTAATCTGCAGTTTTCGATGAACTGCCGGACAGTCTTTGTTTCTACATGCATACCTATATAAGCCTACCTACTTATATGCTATATAGTCCATTCCTGCTTGGAATGTAATCTGCTTCTTTCCCTGCCTACCGACCTGCTTGATGACTAGCATTTCTGCCTGCCTGCCTGCCTGACTCTTGCTGCATTCCCTCAGCCATTATTTTATTTCTGCCTTCGTGCTTCCATCCTTACCTAAACATCTACCTTCCTCGTATCCTTCCTTCTTGCATTCCATCCCGCCTCCCTTCTTTCCATTGAATAGACATAACATTTCCATGTTTCATTCATTCCTTAATTGTTCTTCCCTTCTTTCCTTGATTTTTCCCCTTCCCTTCCTTCCTTAATTCTTCCCCTTTCCTTCTTTCCGTAGTGTTTTATTTAAGTCATCGTTTATGATAAAATAGTTACTGTTTAATGATAATCCCTGATATTGTATAAATAACCATTCCATTTATACCACACACTGGCTAACACTGATTATTTCCCACAGGTTAGTGAGTGAGAGCCAGGACACAGCCACCACTTTATACACTTATTTGGTGAGTAAGTGGATGGATGGATAAGTGGGTAGGTGAATGAGTGGATGGAGGGATGGATGGATGGATAAGTGGGTAGGTGAATGAGTGGATGGAGGGATGGATGGATGGATAAGAGGGTGGGTGATGAATGAATAAGTGGATGGATGGATGGATGGATAAGTGGGTGGGTGATTGTATGAATAAGTGGATGGAGTGATGGGTGGAGGGATGAATGGATAGATGGGTAGATAGGCAGATGGATGGATGAATTGATGGTAGATGGATGGATGAATAAATGTCATCGTATCGGTACTACACCATCGTCAACACCAACGCAATGTTCTTGAATATTGCCTTATCTATATGCTACGTGTGTGGTGGGTGTACTGTAGGTGTGGGAGTGAACGAACAAAAAAAATAAATAATAAAAGTGAACAGAAACCCGCAACACAATGGTAAATTCTGAAATGGAACCACATAGAAAAAATATATAACTGTATCTTCTTGGAAAAAAAAAAAGATAAAATAAAAAATATATATCTATGGAAATATATATGTTAAATGGAATCAACTCTTATTAATTCTCAGAAATCCTTAGTTGGTGAACAGTGGAAAGAGTTTTTCTTTTTCTCTCCCTCTCTCTCACTTTACTTTTTTTGTATTGAAAGGTAAGGGTAAAAAAATATATTATATTTCTTCCCTGTCAACCACTGTACTCTTTAAATTTTACCTTCTTTTCTTCACTCATTCCTCCTTCCCTTTCTTCCACTTTCCTTCCTTCCTCCCTCCCTTCCTTCCTTCCTTTATTTTTTTCTTCACTCATTCCTCCCTCCCTTTCTTCCACTTTCCTTCCTTCCTTCCTTTCTTTCTTCCTTTCTTCACTCATTCCTCCCTCCTTTCCTTCCTTTCTTCACTCCTTCCTCCTTCCCTTTCTTCCACTTTCCTTCCTTCCTCCCTCCCTTCCTTCCTCCCTTCCTTCCTTTCTTTCTTCACTCATTCCTCCTTCCTTCCTTCCTCCCTCCCTCCCTCCCTCCCTTTCTCCCTCCCTTTCTCCCTTCCTTCCTTCCTTCCTTTCTTCCTTCCTTCCTTACTTATTCATTACTTGTTTCTTTATAGCCTTACCTCAGTCCTTTATTCCTTGTTTTCTTTTCTTCCTTTCCATTTCTTATTTCAATCACTTCATTTTTTCTTCTAACCTTCCTCTCCTCTGGCAGAATATAATTTGAGGACTCTTACTTTTGTCCTTCGTAAATATTCATCGTTTAAGGTTTCATATCATTGTTAGTATTTCAATTACAAGAGAGAGAGAGAGAGAGTGAGAGAGAGATTAATACATTTTCGTTCGTTGGTGAAAAAGGAAAACGTGTATAAATTATTGATTGCATGTGGGTGTGCTTGTTGCCATGAGTGATTGAATTTATATGTGGAAGTTTGAATAAATTATTAAATGTTGATGTGGCTTTGAAAAGAAATGAATGTGTGGTTGAATGAATGAATGCATGTGTGAATGAATTGAATATGTAAATGATTGGGAGGAGGGTATGTATGTATGTTTGTATGAATGATTGAATGAATAGATTGAATGAATGAATGATTGATTGAAAAGAAGGATGGATGTGTGTATGTAAGAATGAATGAATCAGAGTGTGGATACATGGATAAATAAACGAATGAAGATATAATGGTGTAAATTAATGAATGGAAGTGTGGATATGTGACTATACGTGAATGGAAGTGTGATTGTATGAATGAAGAGAGAAAATGAATGGAGGTGTGAATGAATGAATGAATGAATGAAGAGAGAAAATGAATGTATTGAGCGAGCATTGACATGTGCTTGCGTGTACAGTCACAGTCAAAACTTATATATCAGATAGACTTTGGAGATATGAATATTATTATGGGTCGACATATTATTATATGTATATGCATAAACACGATAGTATACATAATCATGCAGTATTGCCCGTCTAGCATACAAAAAAATTTACATGATCCCATATATATTAGCAAAATAAAATGAAAATATAGTATGAAGTTTCTGGCCAGGACTGTATAAGCCAGTATGCATAGGAAGGTGGGCAAGAGAGTGTGACTGACCCCCTGAGTGAATGAATGAATGAATGAATGACAACACTTTTATGGAACAGGTTTGGCGAGTACAGAACCTTATTTGCTGGGTTGTTGTTGGTGTGTTAGTAGGGGTGGTAGTGGTTGTTGTTGGTGGGGTAGTACCTGTATCTATAGTGATGGTTGTAGTAGTAGTGGTTGTTGATGTGGTATATAGTATCTTTATCTATAGTGATGGTAGTAGTAGTAGTGGTTGTTGATGTAGTGGTAGTGGTATCGTAAGGACAGTTCTAGTGGTGATGGTAGTGTTGGTGATTGTTGATGTGGTAGTGGTATAGTAGAAGCAGTAATAGTGTCGATGGTAGTGATAGTGATGATGGTAGTGAATGTTAGTATGTTTTTAATTGTGGTAGTAGTGATGGTGATGGTACTATACATATTTTAATGATATAGTGATAATGATTTTGGTGGGCGATTCTGTGGTACAAATGGTTTATCTATAAAACCTTACATACATACAAACATACATACATATCCTTTAACCCCATTTTCACACTCCCCCTCTCTCTTTTCCTCTCTGTTTCGTCTCCCACTTTTCCTCCTTCACCCTTTTTTCCCTACTCTTCCTTGCCTGTCCCTCACCCTCTCCAGTTTTTCCAATACAACTTCCATTTCGAAGGCAATATTTCCACTTATTTGGCCCTCACTTGTAGGCAGCCCCCCCCCCCCCCTTCCTCTCCATCCATCCCTTCCTCCCTCCCTCTCCATCCCTCCCCCCCTCCCCCCCTCCCTCTCGATCCCTCCCTCCCCCCTCCCTCTTCAACTCAATTTCCATCTTTCCTCTTCTTCCCTTCTCTTTCACCATTTCCTCTCCATTTACATCTTTCCTTCCCTCTTTCCTTTCCTTCCCTTCTCCATCCCCCTTTCCTCTCCATTCCCCCTTTCCTCTGCTTCCCCTTTTTCCTCTCCATCACCCTCCCCCCCTCTTACACTCAGTCTCCACCTTTCCTCTCCTCCAACTCCCCCCACAACCCACCACACCTTTTCCGCCCACACACCTCCTCACTTTCCCATTCCTCCTTGCACTTTGTCGTCTCCTCTCACTTTTCTTCCCATCATATCTGCCCCTTCCCTCCCTTCACTTCCTTCCCTATCTTTCCCTTTCCTCCCTTCACCTTCCTCCATAATAACTTCTCCTTCTCTCACCTCTATATTTACGCCTCCTGTCACCTCCCTCCCTGTCTCCTCTTTCTCTCCCTTCCCTCACCTTCAAGATAGTGTGCAGTCGTGTTCAGTTAAGGACCCTGTGATGTAGTCAGAAAATAGGAGGTTTGGGGAGTCCTTCAAACATTGCCACGAAACACCACCGCATATGGAAGGCGTTTGTTTCGTGGCTTGGTTAGGAGGAATCAGAAGCCTCCAATTTTTATACACAATCACAGGGTCCTTAAACTCACTACTGTAGTTTTTTATATCCCAGGCCATGGATTATTATCAAACTAAGGAATTAATGTATCTTTAGACCCCATTTTACTTATTTTGTTTATCTTTCATTTCAATTTTATATTTTCCATTTTTTTGTTTTTCCATTCTTAGTTTATTTATTTATATTATTTATTTTTTATTATTATTATTTATTTATTTATTATTTACGGTATTTATGTTATATTTTTTTCTCTCTTTCCAACCTTTACTATTTACTTCATTTTCTTTTCGTACCCTCTCTTCTCTCCATCATTTATTGTCTTCCTTCCTTCACCCTCTCTGTCTTCCTTCCCTCAAGACACGGACTGCCACTCACCACATCTTCAGTCCCTCCTACCTAACCCTCCCTCTCTCTCCCTCACTCTCTCTCTCCCTCCCTCACCCTCCCTCACTCTCCCTCACTCTCCCTATACTGTCTAGGCCCTCCAGTCATAATCTTAGCTTTCCTACCTTCCTTCCTATCTCTCTCTCTCTCTCTCTCTCTCTCTCTCTCTCTCTTTCTCTCTCTCTCTCTCTCTCTCTCTCTTTCTCTCTCTCTTTCTCTCTCTCTTTCTCTCTCTCTTTCTCTCTCTCTCGCTCTCTCTCTCTTTCTCTCTTTCTTACTCTCTTTCTCTTTTTTTTTTCTCTCTCTCTGTTCAGTCTTGTTTTCATTTAATCCTAATTATTTGCATCATCACATCATCTCATCCCACCTCTGTTCTATCCCACACCCTATCATTCTATCCCATCCCACACCCTATCATTCTATCCCATCTTATTCCATCTCCTCTTCACATCCACCACCACTACTTTGCCATCCCACTTCATTCCTCTCCACTTACCTCCACTTCTTTCTCCACCTCCAACTCTCCCTCCCTCCCTCTCCATTCCTGTCACCTCGCATCTCCCTCCCCTCCAGGCATCCAACCTCATTTTCGTCTTATCACCTCCCCTTCCCCTTCCCCTGCCCATCCCCTGCCCCCTGCCTCATTTCTATTCCCTCACCTGCCAACCATTCCCCTCGCCTATCCCTTCCCCCTTTCCTTCCAAACTCATTCCCTTCCCGCCACTTCCCAATTCATTCACCTCTCAATTCCCCACTTTTCCTTCTACTCTCATCAACTTCGCCCCTCCCCTCCTCACGCCCCTCCCCTCTCCACGCCCCTCCCCTCTCCACGCCCCTCCCCTCTCCACGCCCCTCCCTTCTCGACGCCCCTCCCTTCCCCCCCACTATCCTGCCCCCCCCACTATCCTGCCCCCGAGCGAGTGAGTGAGTGAGTGTGTGTGTGGTGTCGGTGGTGTAGCCAATATACGAGTGTGACCGTCATTAAAACTTGACTGATGTTATGGCTCCACTAGACACTCCTTCCTTCTCAACGTCACTCCTCTCTAGTCCTACCATCACCCTCCACTCCCCTCATTCACTCCCCTCCTCCACTTCCTTCCCTCCCCTCATTCACTCCCCTCCTCCACTTCCTTCCCTCCCCTCATTCACTCCCCTCCTCCACTTCACTTCCTTCCCTCCCCTCATTCACTCCCCTCTCCTCCTCCCCTCCCTTTCTCCACTCCCCTCGCCCTCCCGCAACACTCCCCTTCTCCCCACCAATACCCCTTCCTTCCTTCCTTCTCCCAGCAACCCCATTCCCTCCTGCCTCCCCTCCTCTCCCCTTCTCTTCCTATTCCTCCTCCACTCTCTTACCCTTGACCTGTCCCTCTTCGTCGCCCCTTCCGTCCCCTTCCTATCCCCCCTCACCGTCCCCTTCAAATTCCTCCTCCACTTCCCTTGCCTTCAAATTTTCATCCATTTATTTTCTTGCTTGTCCATCCCTTCATTTCTTCTTCCCTTCATTTCTTCTTCCCTTCATTTCTTCTTCCCTTCATTTCTTCTTCCCTTCATTTCTTCTTCCCTTCATTTCTTCTTCCCTTCATTTCTTCACCTCTTCTCTCCCTCCTCACGTCTCTCTTTCTTCTCACTTTGGAGTTGTAAAAGTTTTTCCACAAACTGAATTAGACCTCCGAAAAAAAAAATATATATATACACAGTGAATGAAAACACACACACAAAAAAAAAACCTTAAACATCGCCTCTATAAACACTTGACATACAGATCATATAATTCTTCATTCCTATAAGTGACAACAACAGGTGTGTATCGCATTTATTGACATTAGATTATTACTGAACAAGGAGGATTAAATTGATTATAAACATTACTAACTTATGCCATTGAAAAAAATGTACACGTTCTTTCAAGTTTATAAAGATTATGTCCACCATATTTTTTTTTTTTTTACTTTTTTTTTTTCAGCCAAGGGTATATAATTTTCCCAAACTTTTCGTACCGTCCCCTGAACCTGAGTGAGTGAGTGAGTGTATATGAAAAAAAATCAGCAACAACAACAATAAGACAGATGGGACGAAAGTTTCTAGTAAAGGGTAGAGGACAAGGAGGGAATTTTTTTTTTTTTTTTTTTTTGGTTCATAATGAGAGAGCCATCGCACCCTGTTTTTTTTTTTTTTTTTTTTTTTTTTTTTTTTTTTTCCAAGATAATTTTTTGAGCAAGGGTCCAAGTTGTCTCGCTGTTCTTTGGTCGTTTATTATTTTTCTTACACGATTTTTTTTATTTCTCACTTTCGTCCTTCATCTCCTTGACTTGATTTTCTCTTTGAACTCATTTTTGTGTACCTGCCTATTCTTATTTTATTTTTACCTGCCTATTCTTATACCTTTTTATCATCATTATTTATCATCATCATCGTCTATTATTATTATTATTATTATTATTATTTTACATGTCTAATCTTATACATTTTTATCATCATTATTTATCATCATCATCGTCACATTATTATTATTATTATTATTAATTTACCTGTCTAATCTTATACCTTTTTATCATCATAATTTATCATCATAATCATCGTCACTTATTATTATTATATATATATATTTTTTTTAATTATTATTGCCGGTGTATATCGACGACTGTATTACGGTGTTGTCACTTTATCTCATTTTGTTGATAGTGAAAGTGAATAGTGAAAGTGAAAATGAATGGTGATAGTGAAAGGATTCGATGAGTGTTAAGGGAGATTAGGGGTAGGTATGGAGGGGTGTAGGGGAGAAAAATGTATGGTGGGGATCGAAGAGTGTTGGGGGGAGATTATCAGGGGTAGGTAGGGTGGGGTGTTGGGGGAGATAATAGTTAGGATTCGAGGAGTAGTGTTGGGGAGGAAGGTACAGAGAGTGGTGGGGATAATTTGACAGGGCCACCGCAGCTATATATAGACCCCCCCCCCCCCTCATTCCCCCTCCCATACCCGTCCCTCACCCCACCCCCTCTTTCTGTCACCTCTCTCGTTGCATCTCTCTCTCTCTCTCTCTCTCTCTCTCTCTCTCTCTCTCTCTCTCTCTCTCTCTCTCTCTCTCTCTCTCTCTCTCTCTCTCTGTGTTGTAATTAGATGTTTTTCCTACACATCTTCATCCTTCCATCTCACCTCTCCTCTCTTCTCCTTTCTTCTATTTTCTCTTCTCGTCTCTTCTCTCTCATCTGTGTTCCCTTTTCTCTGGTGTCAGTTGTCCCCCTCCTTTCCTCCTTCCCTCTTCTCCCTATCTTGCTCCTTTGCTCCCTCGTTATCTCCCTCTGGACCATCTTCCTCACCTTCCTTCCCTTACCTCCTTCACCTCCCCTGGCCTCCTCTTAATTTTATCTCACGCTTTTCCGCCTTCACTTCCCCTTCCCCCCCTCACACACACACACACACACACACACACACACACACACACACACACACACACACACACACACACACACACACACACACTGACCTCATCTGTCAGAGTGGCTGGCACACTCGGAAAACTTAGGTGCAAGTGTGTCTCGTAAAGAGGTAATACACTTATGACACATTCGAGGCTACTATTTCCTACAAACTTTGCCAAGAAACAGACCAAATCAACTAAAATTAAGGCGGTCTGTTACTTGGCATAATTTGGAGGAAGTAGTTGCAAGTACCGCCTCTACCTCTTCTCCCCTTAACCAACAGCCCTTCACCCCCACATTCACCTTCACCCCCACCCCCACCTTCACCCCCACCCCCACCTTCACCCCCCACCTTCACCCCCACCTTCACCCCCCACCTTCACCCCCCACCTTCACCCCCACCTTCACCCCCACCTTCACCCCCACCTTCACCCCCCACCTTCACCTTGACCCCCATCCCATTGTACCATAAGGGAGTAAGACACTTTTGGTACATTAGAGCAACTTAATTGGTGGTTGACCTGTTGCTTGAAATATATAGTTTTGAGAAATCAGTTGGTTGCTCCAGATTTGCCAACGTAGCAGGTACAGTACTTCCCCTTTAATTACTATAGGGGGAAGTAGAGAGCTCACTGAGTAGTAGGTCATGGGAAAGGAAGACTGTGTTTATAGGGAAGGAATATAAAGTGTAAAATGAGAGAGAGGGTAAATGTGTGCATGCATGGGTAGGAAGGAAGGTAGAATGCATGTAGAGAGAGTGTGTGTGGTATAGGAAAGGGAGGAAAGGAAAGGAGGGAAATATAGAAGACAAAGGGGGAGAAAGATGAGTGTGGAAGATTAGGTAGGTTGTGAGAGAGGTAGGAACAGAGGGTACTAATAAAGAGGGCAAGAATGAGGGAGGAAAGACAAAGAAGGAAAGGAGAGATAAGTTTAGTGGAGGTGAGGGACGGGAAAGGGTAATGAGCAGGAAATAATGGAAGCATAAAATAAAAGGCTGAAGAAAGGAAGAAGAAGCTGAAAGGAAGGACAAAAGGACAGAAGGAAAAAAGGAAGGAAGGAAGGACAGAAGGAAAAAAGGAAGTATAGAAGGAAGGACGAAAGGACGAAAGAAAGGAAGTATAGAAGGAAGGAAGCAAGGGCAGAAGAAATGAAGTATATAAGGAAGGAAGGACAGATGGAAGAAAGAAAGGTAAAAGAAAGGGCATGAAAGGAGGAAGAGGAAGAGTAGGAGGACGGTCGAAGAGAAGTATTGGGAAACAGACAGATAGACAAACAGACAGACAGACAAGACACGGGCATGATGACTCAGTGTAGTATCTCTTCCTCTCGATCCTCTCAGTTACCTGCCTCTACCTGTCAAGCTGTACAGTCAAAGCATGTGTGTGTGTGTGTGTGTGTGTGTGTGTTGTGTGTTGTGTGTTGTGTGTGTGTGTTGTGTGTTGTGTGTGTGTGTTGTGTGTGTTGTGTGTTGTGTGTGTGCGTGTGTGTGTGTGTGCGTGTGTGCTGTCATATTTGGTGTGTTTATTAGTTTATTAGATGACATGCACTAATACATATGGCCATAGTCACTTAATAACATCGTCATACAGATAAATAAAGGAATATGATTATTATTACACACAGTCATATAATTATCAAGGTCACGGGGTCACTTCAGCGGAGGTCAAAGATAAGGGCATGACGCAGAACAAGGGCAAGCAGGAGGAAAGAACATTAAGGGCAAGCAGAAGGAAAGAACATACAAGGGCAAGCAGAAAAGACATGAGCAGAACAAGGGCAAGCAGAAGAGAAGGAAGAACATACACATACACACAGCCCTAGAGAGACTATTGTGTATAAGCTAAGAGGGGAAGAAGGTAATGGAGATAGAGTGCTCGAATGGAAGAGAATTGGAGAGGAAGGGGAAGGAAGAAAGGAAGCAAATGAAGAGGAAGGAGAAAATGAAGAGGAGGGAGAATTTGAAGTATATGGTGCATCCCTCCCTCCTCCCTCTTACTTCTCTTATTATGCCTTCCCTCTTACTTCTTTCTCTTTCTCTTTATTCAATGTTCTCTCTTTCACTTCACTCACATTACATGCTTGTGTTTCCTCTCCTCATTTAAGTTTTTCATTCATTTTTGGCTGCCTCTGTTTGAACACCAGTGGTCTATATATATAGCTGTCACCAACTGATGGATTATTATTATTATTATTATTGTTATTATTACATTTATTTTTATTATTATTATTATTATTACATTTATTTTTATTATTATTATTATTATTATTATTATTATTATTGTTGTTATTATTACATTTATTATTATTATTATTATTATTATTATTATTATTATTACATTTATTTTTATTATTGTTATTATTATTAAATTTATTTTTATTATTATTATTATTATTATTATTATTATTATTATTATTATTATTATTACATTTATTTTTATTAATATTATAATTATTACATTTATTGTTATTATTATTATTATCATCATCATTTTTATCATTATTAATATTATATATACACACACAAGCTCTTATGTCCCTTGTCGACACACAGCATCAGATTGGCGCCTTGTCGTAGTCGTCGAGTCGTAAGTAGTCGAGTCGTACCGTAAGTAGACTATTGTGGGTCGTAGACTGGGGAAAAAAACTACAAACCCTTTTAAATAGGTGGTGTTTCGTGACAATATTTGCAGGACTCACTAATCTCCAATATTTTGACTACAGCACAAGGTCCCTTATTTCTCCTTAGCTTCATATCCCTCCTCTTTTTCCTTCATTTGTTTATTCATTATTCACGTTTGGATTTTTACCTTTTTTACCCTCGTATATTATATAGTCCATAATTGGTATCCTCTTGCGTCTTTAGTCATCTCCTTTGATCATTAAATTTTATGTTTTTCTCGTCTTTTAAATCCTCCCATCAGACCTCCCATTGTTTGTCTCTCTCGTTTTGTTGTTCCTCTCTTCTCTCTGTGTGTGTGTGTTTGTGTGTGTGTGTGTGTGTGTGTGTGTGTGTGTGTGTGTGTCTGTGTGTGTGTGTTCTTATTTCATTATCCTACTCATTATTTATCGCATCTATATCCCCTCTCGTGTCTGTCTGTGTGTGTGTGTTCTTATTTCTTTATCCTACTCATTATTTATCACATCTATATCCCCTCTTAACTTCTCTCTTCCCCTCAGTTTATCCACCCTTCCTCCCTTCTTTATCATATCCACCCTTCCTCCCCTCTTTATCATATCTTCTCTTCCCTCATACAATTACTTCTCTTCCCTTTCTCCACCTTCCTTTTCTCCTTCCTTTTCTCCTGTTCTTATTGCGTTCATTCTCTTTTATCCATTTTTCCTTGTTCCTTAGGTCCTCTCCTTTCTCTCTCCATCGTTTTTCACACATTCTTCAATTCCTTTTTCTTATTTCTGCTCAATCCATATTATTCCCCTTCACGTCTCATATCTCTCTCTTCCATCTTCCCCTTCTTTGCTCTC
Source organism: Petrolisthes manimaculis (assembly GCA_034508575.1). Classification (NCBI taxonomy): domain Eukaryota; kingdom Metazoa; phylum Arthropoda; class Malacostraca; order Decapoda; family Porcellanidae; genus Petrolisthes; species Petrolisthes manimaculis. The sequence continues at coordinate 16,214 of JAWZYT010000436.1, read as the reverse complement.
CCTTCCGTCTTCCCCTTCTTTTCTCTCCCTTTCATCTTCCCTTTCTTTTCTCTCCCTTCCATCATCCCCTTATTTTCTCATTGCTCACCATACCTCCCATCTTTTTCACTTCCTTTCTCTCCATTACAACTCCCTCTTTACTTCTCATTACTCACCATTCCCGCCTTCCCTTCCCTTCCCTTCCACCTCATTTATATTCTAGCTTGTAAGTTATTGAGGCATTGTGATCGACTTAATTAATGACCTTATGATTTTTCAGCTTTACTTTTATATCAGCCGGCTTCACTTAGGAAATGATAGAGGTGGTGAAATTGATAGTTGGTGGTGGTGGTGAAATTGATAGTGGTGTTGGTGGTGAAATTGATAGTGGTGGTGGTGGTGAATTGATAGTGGTGTTGGTGGTGAAATTGATAGTGGTGTTGGTGGTGAAATTGATAGTGGTGTTGGTGGTGAAATTGATAGTGGTGTTGGTGGTGAAATTGATAGTTGGTGGTGGTGGTGAAATTGATAGTGGTGTTGGTGGTGAAATTGATAGTGGTGGTGGTGGTGAAATTGATAGTGGTGTTGGTGGTGAAATTGATAGTGGTGTTGGTGGTGAAATTGATAGTGGTGTTGGTGGTGAAATTGATAGTGGTGTTGGTGGTGAAATTGATAGTGGTGTTGGTGGTGAAATTGATAGTGGTGGTGGTGGTGAAATTGATAGTGGTGTTGGTGGTGAAATTGATAGTGGTGTTGGTGGTGAAATTGATAGTGGTGTTGGTGGTGAAATTGATAGTGGTGGTGGTGGTGAAATTGATAGTGGTGGTGGTGGTGAAATTGATAGTGGTGGTGGTGATGAAATTGATAGTGGTGGTGGTGGTGAAATTGATAGTTGGTGTTGGTGGTGAAATTGATAGTGGTGTTGGTGGTGAAATTGATAGTGGTGTTGGTGGTGAAATTGATAGTGGTGTTGGTGGTGAAATTGATAGTGGTGTTGGTGGTGAAATTGATAGTGGTGTGGTGGTGAAATTGATAGTGGTGTTGGTGGTGAAATTGATAGTGGTGTTGGTGGTGAAATTGATAGTGGTGTTGGTGGTGAAATTGATAGTGGTGTTGGTGATGAAATTGATAGTGGTGGTGGTGGTGAAATTGATAGTGGTGTTGGTGATGAAATTGATAGTGGTGGTGGTGGTGAAATTGATAGTGGTGGTGGTGGTGAAATTGATAGTGGTGGTGGTGGTGAAATTGATAGTGGTGTTGGTGATGAAATTGATAGTGGTGTTGGTGGTGAAATTGATAGTGGTGTTGGTGGTGAAATTGATAGTGGTGGTGGTGGTGAAATTGATAGTGGTGTTGGTGGTGAAATTGATAGTGGTGGTGGTGGTGAAATTGATAGTGGTGTTGGTGATGAAATTGAGAGTGTTTGTTAATGGTGGTGGTGGTGAGTGGTAGTGTTGGTGCAGCAGTGAAATTAGTTATGGTAATAGTGGTTTTAGATATAATTGTAAGTGTTGCAGTAGCGAGGGAGTTGATAGTAGTAGTAGTAGTAGTAGTAGCAGGGGTAATAGTAGTAGTAGTAGCAGTGGTAATAGTAGTAGTAGCAGTGGTAATAGTAGTAGTAGCAGTGGTAATACTAGTAGTAGCAGTGGTAATAGTAGTAGTAGTAGCAGTGGCAATAGTAGTAGTAGCAGTGGTAATAGTAGTAGTAGTAGCAGTAGTAATAGTAGTAGTAGTAGCAGTAGTAATGATAGTTGTGGTGAAGGGGCGGTCGGTGGCATGACAGACGACAACTCTCACATTTCAGCTAGATGAAGAGGTTGGGTGGAGGGGCAGAGGAGAGGAGAGGAGAGGAAGTAGGAGAATAGAGTCGAGTCCATAGTGCCTGTGTATATTGCGTTGTTGTGTGTGTGTGTGTGTGTGTGTGGACGAGTGTGTGTGTGTGGGGGGGGGGGGGGTATAGTACGTGGAGGCACATCTTAAAGCTGAAGAGTTGGGAAGGCAAGCAGATTCTGAGCACCATAAACCAAAGAGACTCCAGAGACTTACCTACCTACCTACCTCCCTCTTTCCTCCCTCCCCCTTTCCTCCCTCCCCCTTTCCTCCCTCCCCCTTTCCCTCCAATCCTGTAGTGGTGGTGGGGGGGGAGGTGGTGTTGGTTTGGAGGTGGGGGTGGTATTGTCGACGGGTGGGGAGGTGGTGTATGTTTGGAGATGATGGTGTTGAGGATGTGGGTGTGGAGATGATGATGGTGTTGTTGGTGGTGGTGATGTGGGTGTGGGAGCAGGTGTTGGTTTGCAGATGTTGTTGGTGTTGATGTGGGCAGGTGGGTGTGGATGCTATAGTTTGAAAAATTATGCCTGTCAGTGATGTTGGTTAATAAGTTTGTGAAATATTCGTAGTCAGTGTGTATAGGAATTATTAGCCACCCCCTCTTCCGGCTCGATGTCCATGTCCAGGCGTAGTGTGAGTGTCCCTGTGCCCAATCGTGGATGCCTGGTAGAGAGTCACATGCCCGTATCTGGACACGAGGCTAGGAAGGGGGAGTGGGGAGGTCGGGTGGGTGTATGTGTGTGTGGGAGAGAGAGGTGTACGTGTGTTGCTTGTGTATATGGGAGAGAGAGGTGTATGTGTGTTGCTTGTGTATATGTGTATGGGAGAGAGAGGTGTACGTGTGTTGCTTGTGTGTATGGGAGAGAGAGGTATACGTGTGTTGCTTGTGTATATGTGTATGGGAGAGAGAAGTGTACGTGTGTTGCTTGTGTGTATGGGAGAGAGAGGTGTATGTGTGTTGCTTTTTTTTATAACAGCCTTCTCACAGTGGTGTCCCTGCGTATGTATGCTGCGGCCGCATCTGTTATAAAAAAAACTTCATTCGTGGTATCATTTTGTATCGCGCAGAAGGTGTAACTATAGTTTTTTTTTGTGTGTGTACGTGTGTTGGTCGTGTGTGTGTGTGGGAGAGAGAGGTGTACTAAATATATTTCCTTCTTGCACCTTTCTCCCCTTTCTTTCTTCCCCCTTTCTCCCCTTTCCTTCCTCCTAAACACAATTCCTAACTTTCCCATTTCTTTCTTCCTTCCCTCCCTCCTTCATTTTCCTCCCTCCTTCCCTCCCTAATCCAACTGACACAATGTTTAGGGTTCATATTAATCAGAGGGTCTTTCTCCTTCCTTCCCGTTGTCTTTCTCCTTCATCTTTTTATTTTTCTCTTTTTGTTTACATCAAGTATCCTTCCTCCCCTGGACGTCGCCTCCCTCCTTTTCTATTTTCTTTTCTCTTCTCTTCTCTTTTCTCTTCTCTTCTCTTTTCTTCTTCCTCTTCTCTTCTCTCTTATCTTTTATCTTCTTCTCTTTTTCTCTTCTCTTCTCTTCTTTTCTCTTCTCTTCTTTTCTCTTCTCTTCTTTTCTCTTCTCTTCTCTTCTCTTTAACGTCTTTATTTTTTTTCCTATTTTTTTTTTATTCTCTCTAGTTGTTATTTTTTCCTCCATGTCTCGTGTATCTATTTGTTATTTTTCTCTTTCCCCCTCGGTTATCCTTGTTTTTTTGTTTCTTTTACTTGGTTCTCATCTCTCACTCTCACTCTCACTCTCACTCTCACTCTCACTCTCTCACTCTCATCTTCTCCACTCAGCCACTTACAATTTATCATCTTTCACTTCTCTTCCTCCCACCATTTATTATCCTGGCCATCTCCTCATTCTTCATTATTTCCTTCGTTTCCAATAGGAAGTTAAGCGGTAAGACCATTCATTTGTATTTCTTCCATCCTTCATTCATGCATAGTATTTTCGTTTTACATTGCTCTCTCTCTGTCTCTCTCTATCTATCTTTCTATCTCTCTCTCTCTCTCTTTTCTTTCTTTCCACCCGCAGGCACACTTTCCTTCTCAAGTTTCATTCCTACAACAAGGAGATATTTTGTTTTCCTCCTCCTCCTCCTCCTCCTCCTCCTCCTCCTCCTCCTCCTCCTCCCCCCCCCTCCCTCCCCCCCCTCCTCCTCCTCCTCCTCATTGTTTTATCTCTCTTTGTGTTCTTCGCCTTCCATTATATATATTTCTTACGAGCGACTCATTCTTCTCCTTTTGTTTGTTGTCTTCTGTTTATAGTTGATATTTATTTTCCTTTTGACTAACTCTTCATTTTCTATTTTTAAACCATTTTTTTTTCTCTTTGTATTCTCGGATTTTATCTTATTCTCTTTTTCTCTTTGTACTCTTTATTCCTTCCTTTCGCCTCTCTTCTCCTCCTCTCTTCTCCCACCTCTCTTCTCCCTCCTCTCTTCTCCCACCTCTCTTCTCCCTCCTCTCTTCTCCCTCCTCTCTTCTCCCTCCTCTCTTCTCCCTCCTCTCTTCTCCCTCCTCTCGTCTCCCTCCTCTCTTCTTCTCCTTTCTCTCATCTCCCTCCTCTCATCTCCCTCTCTTCTCCCACCTCTCTTTTCCCTCCTCTCTTCTCCCACCTCTCTTCTCCCACCTCTCTTCTCCCACCTCTCTTCTCCACCTATCTTCTCCCACCTCTCTTCTTCCTCTCCTTTCTCCTCTTACCTCTCTTCTCCCTCTCTCTTCTCCTTTCTCCTCTCTTCCCCTAATCCCGTATCTATCTTTTCCTCTTAATCTGATTCCTTCCTCCTTTCCTTTTATTTCTTCCTGTCACTTTTATTCCTATTTTCGTGTTTCGTGCATTTATTTTTATCCTTTTCATATTTTATTAACTCATTCTCTCTTCCATTCCTTTTCTATTTCCCCCCCCCCCAATAAAAAAAAATTCTATCCGGCTTTCCATTTCTTTTTTTCATTCTTAATTGCTCTTTCATCTCGATTTTCCTCCCATATCGTTCCCATTCCCATTATAGTTCCCTCCTATTTCACGTTGCTTTCATTTCATTCTCCTTTCATCACGTTCTCATCTCATCCAATTTTCCTCATTCCATTTTCCATCCCATCCCATTTTTCATCCCATCCCAATTAATCCCCATGCATGTCCCTCCCATCCCATTTCCTTTGTCCTATTTTCCTTCCATCCCATTTCCTTTGTCCTATTTTCCTTCCCATCCCATTTCCTTTTTCCTATTTTCCTTCCATCCCATTTCCCTCCCTTCCCCTTCCCATTTCCATCTCATTTCCCACCTCTGCCCCACAACGGCCCCCATGGTGCCTGTTCTATACACCATCCCAACACACACACACACACACACACACACACATACATTCTCTTGTTTATGCTATCCACATGCACACGCGTTGACACACACACACACTTGTTTATTCTACTCACATGCAAACTCGTTGTCATAGGTACACACACACACACACACACACACACACACACACACACACACACACACACACACACACACACACACACACTTTAGATATATATTTTGTCATGTACACAATGTTTTTAATGTGAGACACAGAACATGAAGTGTATAATAATATAGACACTGGATACTTCACCTTATTATAGTGTGTAAGGCGAGACGTAATGTTATACCACACTCATTCACACCCACACTCTCACACTCACTCTCTTCCTCCCTCTCTTCTCCTTCCCTCCCTCTCTTCTTCCCTCCCTCTCTTCTTCCCTCCCTCTCTTCTTCTTCCCTCCCTCTCTTCTTCCCTCCCTTCTCCTTCTTCCCTCCCTTCTCCTTCCCTCCCTCAAATCTTCTCTCGTCTCTTTCCCTCAAATCTTCTCTCATCTCTTTCCCTCAACTCTCCTCTCATCTCTTTATCTCCCATTCACTGTTACTCCCTCCTTCAACTCTCCCTCTCCACTCCTCCCTCCTTCTCCTCTCCTTCCTCCTTCTCCTCTCCTCCCTCCTTCTCCTCCCTTTTTTTGGTCCACTCCGTCACGTCTTGGTTTAGTCTTAATGTGTTTGTAGTTGCACCCAGACGTAAATAAATCATGTGTAATGGTAATATATAGTAAAATAATTGGTTGTCCCCTTCGTGTGTGTGTGTGTGTGTGTGTGTGTGTGTGTGTGTGTGTGTGTGTGTGTGTGTGTGTGTGTGTGTGTGTGTGTGTGTGTGTGTGTGTGTGTGTGTGTGTGTGTGTGTAGATAATTGTTGTCACTCGTGTCTGTGGTCGGGCATCGTACGTCCAAATTAATTACTGGCGCTATGAATGGACATTTTGATGACTTGGTTCACTCTCTCTCTCTCTCTCTCTCTCTCTCTCTCTCTCTCTCTCTCTCTCTCTCTCTCTCTCTCTCTCTCTCTCTCTCTTATATATATATATATATGTGTGGTATTATTTTCACAGCAGTTTGTAGGCGTCCGTTTAGTTCTTATCACAAGGGTTTTTCCGTAGTGTAATGACTAGTAGAGGTGTGAGGGAGATTAGTTGGATTTGGATATGTTACTACAAGGTGAAACTGTAGCTGTGTGTGTGTGTGGATGTTGGTCTGGTTGGATATACTGTCTATAGTTGTGTGTGTGTGTGTGTGTGAAGAAAGATATAGGTGTAGTTGCTGGTTCGTGTGTGTGTGTGTGTGGTTGTTAGTTCGTGTGTGTGTGTGTGTGTGTGGTTGTTGGTTCGTGTGTGTGTGTGTGTGTGTGTGTGTAGGTATGGATCGGGTGAATGTGTGCTGTAGTTGTGGATGGATGGATGGGTGTTGGTGTGGGCGTGGGCGTGGGCAGTGAAAATCGATTGAAGATAACTTGCCTTTGTTGTTAGCTCTCCTTCTCTTCACATACTCCTCCTCCTCCTTTCTTCTCCATTCTCCTCCTTCCTCCTCATCTCCTCCTTCCTCCTCATCTCCTCTACCTCCTCCTCATCTCTTCCTCATCACCCACGCCTCCTTTCCATCATCTTTTCTCCCCCACATTTCTTCTTACCTCCCCCTCCCCCACATTTCATCCTACCTTTCCCTCCCCCACATTTCATCATATCTATGTATCTAAATGAAGATACTCTGTTTGTCTGTCGGGCTATACAAATTGTCATGTGACCACCTACAGCGCCAGGAATTCACACACGGAAAGTGGACGTACACGAGGGGGGACAGAGGACATTTTCGTCACAAAAAAACACCCCACTTATTACTTAATTACACATACTTCACTTGGTCTAAACTCTCCTATACACGTCTTTTTACCTCTCCCATACTATAGTAATCACCTGTACCAGAATATCTTAGTGTGTGTGTGTGTGTCTCCGTCGAATATACAGTATGTATTAGTATTAACGTACACTTATATAATAAATACAGATCCTCTGGTATCTACTATCACTCTATACCCTCATTACTACTACTACTACTACTACTACTGTATACTCTCATTACTACCAACAACAGCAAATACAAAAAACAACAAACCTCTTACACTCACCTATATAATTTTCCACATTCATAATCACAACCACCACCACTACCACCATCATCACCACCAATACCATCACCACCATCACCACCATGTATTGTAACTTTCTCCGGCAACCTCCTCCACTGTCGCCAAACTTACTTTCACCCCCATCAAAATTCTGGCCTCGTCTTAGAAATTTTGGCGAGGTCGTAAGTTTGGCTGTGTGGTGTAACAAACTGGGCGGTTATTAATGGGAGATAATTACTCGAGTTAATGGCCATGCTTAATTTTAATTACTGTGAGGTGGTGTTAATTTAGGGAAGCTTTATTTTGGCGTGTTAATGAGGTCTAATTTGTCGAGGGTTTTAGTGGTGATGATGGTGATGGTGGTTTTAGGGTGATGGTGGTGGTGATGTGGTGGTGATTGTGTTAGTGTTAGGGTGATTGGGGTGATGGTTAGGATAGTGATTGTGTTAGTTGTGTTTGTTTTTGTTGTTTGTGTTTGTATAATTATGTTTCTTTACTTTATTCCACACACGGTAGTTTTTTTTTTTTCATTCTATTTTCTTCCTTTCGTCTCTCCATCTTTCCTTTTACTTCATTCTATTTTCTTCCTTCTCTCTATCTTTCCTTTTACTTCATTCTATTTTCTTCCTTCCGTCTCTCTATCTTTCATTTTACTCCTTGTATTTTCTCTGTTCGTATCAATTATATTTTCTTTCACTACGTTCATTGATCCGTCTTTCCTTTCTTTCTTTCATTCTCGCCCGTCATACCTCCCACACATTCATGTTCCTCAGCTCTGTGTGTGTGTGTGTGTGTGTGATCGCTAATCTTTCTCCACATCTCGCCTCCCTGCAGTCCTACACCTATTCTTCCCTCCCACACCTCTCCTATACTTCTCTCCCTCCCACACTTCTTTCCTCCCAACACTCTCCTCTCCCTCCCACACCTCTCCTTTCAACCAACACTTTTCACTTCCTCGTCTCTGTGGTTTTCCTTCCTTCACTCCGTCACTGTCATCAGCACCTCACTTTTCCATTTTCCCCTTCAGTATGTTCTCTTGCACTCTCTCCTGCTCTCCTTAAACTTCTCTCTTTCCTCCCCTCTCCCTCCTCCTCCTCCTCCTCCTCCTCCTCCTCCTCCTCCTCCTCCTCCTCCTCCTCCTCCTCCTCCTCCTCCTCCTCCTCTCTCTCTCTCGCCTGTTTGTTATCACCCTTCTTCACTCGCCCTTCATTTCTTTTTTTTTTACTTTTACCCTCCTTCTCTTCATCATCCTTGTAATTCTTCCTTTTAAACTTTGACCTCCAATCTCTCATTTGTCTTCTACCCTTTTTTCTTTCTCTTTCCCTCACTTCCTCGCTCTATTATTTCTCAGTCTCCTTTGTTCGTTCCCTTCCTTCTTTCATTCCTTCCTTACTCCCCATTCTTTCCTACCTTTCTCATTCTCCCTTCCTTCCTTCCTACCTTTCTCATTCTCCCTTCCTTTATTCCTTCCTTCCTCTTTATCCCTACCTTTCTTCCTTCCTCACTATCCCTCCTTATTCTCCCTCCCTCACTATCCCTTTCTCTTCCTTCTTCCCTCGTACTCTCATCAGTCTCTGCTGAGTCGATACTAACGCTTACTTAACCCTCCTTACCATTTTCCTTCACGTTTCGTCCCCATGAGTGATAAGCAGGTACTGTACATAATAATTAATGTTCACAGGAGGACAAATGAGAGAGAGAGAGAGAGAGAGAGAGAGAGAGAGAGAGAGAGAGAGAGAGAGAGAGAGAGATGACGTGTGTGTGTTGGGAGGGAAAAGAAAAGCGGAGGAGAAAGATGGAAGGGGGGGGAGGAGTGAGAGTGAACGAACTGAAGTGGAAAATGGTGAAACAAATTGAGTCTCCTCCTTGTTCCTTCCTCCCACGCATCACACACACACCTCCCAAGTACACACACACATCTCTTACCCCTCCCAAGTACACACACACACACACACCTCTTACTCTTACCCCCCCCCCCCCCACACACACACACATACACACTTCTACTCCCTTCACACACCAAACAAGACACACACATCTTCCCCTCCCCCCCCCTTCACATACACACACACACAAGCATAAAAAAAAAAAAAAACAGAATTCACGGAACGCTTACCTCGACCCTTGTCTCGTCTTGCCTCTCCTCGACCTTCAGGGGAATTTTTGCAGCGTGTACAGAGCTCTTATAAAATGTTCTTACTGTGGAGTATAGAGGGGAAAGGGGAATGAAAGAAAATATGACTCGTATTGTCACACACACACACACACACACACACACACACACACACACACACACACACACACACACACACACATACCATACAGAGAATAATTAACCTACAAAGCCACATACTGTATCTCATCCAACAACAACAACACTAATGATAACAAAATGTGTGTTTTATTCTGCTGTCATGTGGTTGGTGTGTAGTCGTGTTATGGAGGAAGGTTTGTCTTGGAGGTTAAGGGGGTGATTTTGTGTTCGTAAATCTGGGGGCACTAAATCCTTCAAACTATTCCAAGAAATAGAACACCATTGCTTTTGCTCTTCTGGTCCTGTTTCCTAGCATACTTTGGAGTAATTAAGGCACTCCAATGTACCAAAATGTACCACTCTTTGGTATATTATAATGTGCTACTGATTCCTCCAAACACTGTCACGAAACAGGTCCCCTATTTAGTATTTACCCCTGCCCATTAATTTATTCCCTGGAATATTTTTGGAAAAATTAGAAACCTCCAATTTACTAAATAGAGGTTCTCTCTCCCCTTAAGGGATCTGAGAGATAATGGGTTTGAGCATATCGACCCGTTCAGAACTTTTGGACACAAGTTAAAGGGATAATACACTTTTGGTACATTAGAGCTCCTTGATGTCTCCAAAGTTTGTGACCTGATAAACAGACATTATGGTGGCCTGTTGTGTGGAATAGTTTGGAGGAATCAGGTGAAAAATATAACTACATATTTCGAGGAAGTTCGATACAAATTGACGCACAAACATAGATGTATTTGTTTAGGACTTTGTGAACACAGTGAACACAAGTATACACACATACTCATACGTGCTGCTGCAACTAGAACGTGACCTATTCTCTTGTAAGGAGTGATATAAATATGCAAACATATGCACAGTGCAAGGATGCTCACATTCAACTTTCTATACACACACACACACACACACAACAAGAGACATACAAACAAACACATAGATGGAGAATGGCCAGCGTTTCCCCTTCCACCTCGTTAAACACACCGGGTAAAAATAGCCTACAGAAAATGTTTCCAGCGACACACACACACACACACACACACACACACACACACACACACACACACACACACACACACACACACACACACACACACACACACACACACACACACACACACACACACAACGCTTGCCAAGTTTGTATAAGGGTACACACTGAGTTTGGCGCCTGATGAATGAGCGTGTATATAGTGCTGGCAGCTGTTGTGATGGTAGTGGTGGTAGTGGTGTATTTGTAGTAGTAGTGGTGGTAGTAGTGTATTTGTAGTAGTAGTAGTAGTAGTAGAGGTGGTGGTGGTGTATTTGTAGTAGTAGTAGTAGTAGTGGTGGTGGTGGTGTATTAGTAGTAGTAGTGGTGGTGGTGGGTGTTGGTGTATTTGTAGTAGTAGTAGTAGTAGTGGTGGTGGTGGTGGTGTTGTAGTAGTTGGTGTTGTTATTGTTTTGGTGGTGATTGTGTTAATGGTTGTTATTGCCTTCGTTTTGGTGGATGTTTTTTATTGTTGGTGTGTTGTTGTGATGGTGTTTGGTGTTGTATGGTGATATTCAACGTGAAAACTTCAATTGAATGTATCACGTAAATGGAAATAGCTGTGTTCAAAGGCTACAGTATGAACAAAATGTGACACGCATATAATTAATTCTGGCGTGAGAAATTACAGTGAGAAAGCTACAGTGATGACAGTCTGTTTGTATTAAAATTTGTATTACTTTGAGACCAAATGGATAGCATAAATAATAATAATATTATTAATTAAATTCCTCAGCAGCATTCCAACATTCACAGCCAAAATTATTTACTGTCTGAATAACAAAATTAATTTCACTGATTTTTGACACTGATCCAGAATGCCTAAGGCAGATTGGAATATATAAATATATAATGATTCATATAAGCACTAGATAAAATTTTGTTTCTATAATAATAATAATAAAAATAATAATAAACAGTATATTAATAGGTAATGCAGCTTGCTACTGAGAATATATAAATTTACATGTAAAAATAGTAACATACATACAAAGAAAGGAGAGAAAATATAGATAGATAAAAGAACGGAGAGAAAATATAGATAGATAAAAGAACGGAGAGAAAGTATATATAGATAAAAGAACGGAGAGAAAATACATATAGGCTACATATAGTAACGAGGGACGACGAGGAAAGTAATAATAAATGGTGAAAAGGAAAAGGTCTGATGAACAGAATGAATGGGAAGGAATAGGAGGATGAGAAATATTTACAACGACAAGAATAGGCGGGTTAGCGTAACTTATTCTGAGGGTAAATGTGGCGGAGAGAGAGAGAGAGAGAGAGAGAGAGAGAGAGAGAGAGAGAGAGAAGGAAGTATATAGGTTGAGAAGGAGAAAGGAGTGAAGAGAGAGAGAGGAGAGAGAGAAGAGAGAGAGAGAGAGAGAGAGAGAAGGAAGTATATAGGTTGAGAATGAGAAAGGGATAGAGGAGTGAAGAGAGAGAAGGAGTGAAGAGAGAGAGAAGGAGTGAGAGAGAGAGAGAGAGAAGGAAGTATAGGTTGAGAATGAGAAAGGGATAGAGGAGTGAAGAGAGAGGAGGAGTGAAGAGAGAGGAGTGAGGGGAGTACGTGAGATAAAAGAATTTAATCCGCTTTCTTTTACCTGGTCTTTTGTCTTTGTCACCTTCATCCCCCCCTCCCCCCCACCTCCCCTGACCTCTCTCTCTCTCTCTCTCTCTCTCTCTCTCTCTCTCTCTCTCTCTCTCTCTCTCTCTCTCTCTCTCTCTCTCTCTCTCTCCCCATACAGACTATATCTTTTATTTTCTTTATCCGTGAATTATTATCCCCTTCCTTCCCCTGACCATTCTTCGGTGATTATGTAAGGTAAATGGCATCGTTTAGGCCTATAATATACCCTCTGGTCCACATAGGCCTATATACCCTCTGGTCCATCATTCCCGGGGTTTCAGTAATAAACAAAATTTCGTCGTCTTTAATAATATCGATTGGAAACATTATACGGTTAAGGCAGAGAGAGTATACTTTTGGTACATTGGAGTGCCTTGATTCCTCCAAAGTATGCCAGAACACAGGCCAGGATAACAAAAATAAGGGTGTTCTGTTGCTTTGGAATAGTTTGGAGGATTCAGTTTGCTTCAGATTTTACCAACACTGTACTTCCTCCACCTTAAAGGAAAGTATAGTAACCTGACTCGTGTTGTGATGTATCCGTAGAGTTTTGTGACGTTTTTGTAGAGTTTTAGTGTAGAGTTTATTACGAGAGAGAGAGAGAGAGAGAGAGAGAGAGAGAGAGAGAGAGAGAGAGAGAGAGAGAGAGATAGAGAGAGAGACCCTTTGTTCGTCAGCGTATAAAATTAATTGGATTGGTTCAAAGTATATACACGTTAATGGCAGTAATATATTATACTTCTGGAGCTTCGTGAGTCCTCCAAACTATGCCAGGAAACAGGACCATAATGAACTAAGTAATGTAACGTGTTGCTTGGAATGGTTTGGAGGACTAGTTTTCCTCCAATATTTGCCAACGCTATGCTACCCCTTTGATGGATTCATAATCTGTATGTAAATTAGGTGTGGGGGCTTTTTTTTTTGGGGGGGGGGGCTTGGGGAGGGGGAGGGGGCTTTTAATTCTCTTGTGGTATAATTAGAGGCCTACAGAATCCTCCATACGCTGTCAGGAAACGTATAGTATGTTACTTCAGTATAGGAGAGAGAGAGAGAGAAATGGATGAGGGAGATATAAAAAAGAAAGATAAAGAGGTTGGTACAGTGGATAGACTAAGAAAGGAGGAACTAAGAAAGGAAGAGATAAAAGCCTCTTTCTCTAACCTACTTCATCACCTGGTCTCAAAGGGGTGATCTCTCTCTCACTCTCACACACACTCTCTCTCTCTCTCTCCACTTCTTATCTCTCTCCCCCCATAATACATCTAACCCTCCACTTTCTCTCTCTAATGCTTCAAACCCTCCACTCTCCCACCTCCTCTCCCTCAATTCTATCTCACTTCTCTCTTCCTCCACTCTCTCTCTCCCACTTAATCCTCTCTTCCTCCACTCAATCCTCTCTTCCTCCACTCTCTGCCACTTATTCCTCTCTCCCTCCACTCTCTCTCCCACTTAATCCTCTCTCCCTCCACTCTCTCCCACTTAATCCTCTCCTCCTTTTCTCTCTCTCTCTCTCTCTCTCTCTCACCTATCCCTCTACAGACACTCACTTTCTGTCCCTCCAAGCTATCCATCTGTTTTTCCCCACTCAGGTTACCATAACAACGAGGAGAAAGCTTGATCTCTCTCTCTCTCTCTCTCTCTCTCTCTCTCTCTCTCCTCTCTCTCTCTCTCTCTCTCTCTCTCTCCTCTCTTCTCTCTCTCTCTCTCTCTCTCTCTCTCTCTCTCTCTCTCTTACGTTGAGTTAAACGTATAAGCAGTATGAATATGTATGTACGGTATACACGGTTGTATATATGATAATGTCTGTATATACCATGCATGATAGTGCCTGTATAATTTTGTATACATACGTGTGTGTGTGTGTGTGTATAATGTTGTATTCTATGTGTATATAATGCTGTTATTCTATGTGTATATCCATTTAATAATGTTGTAATCGTGGGTATGTAATTATCTATATTCACATGTACAGTATCTTCGAATATTATGTGTGTATATGTAATTATCTGTATTCACATGTACAGTATATTCTAATATTATGTGTGTATATGTAATTATCTGTATTCACATGTACAGTATCTTCGAATATTTGTTGAATTTATTGGTATTGTGTGGTGCATATTTTTTTCTCTAATGACACATCTTTTTTTCCTTATACAGTGAGGCGACTTGGTCAGATGGACTCCTTGGTGGTGATAACAGATAAGTGATGATGGAGTTAACACGTGTATTGAATACATTATTATAATCAAAGAGAGTGAGTGAGTGAGTGTTCGTCTGTCTGTCTGTCTGTCTGTCTGTCTGTCTGTCTGTCTGTCTGTCTGTCTGTCTGTCTGTCTGTCTGTCTGTCTGTCTGTCTGTCTGTCTGATCGTGTGAAGTTAATATGGTACACTCAAATATTTTTAATGATGAATGGGAGAAATTGTGAGGATTCTAGTGTCAGTATATATATATATTATGTATATATATTATTATGCATTATGTATTCTGTAATGTATGTAAAGTGTGTGTGGACGAGTGTGTACAGGTTGAATAGTAAGGTCAAAGGTGAGGTCAGTTGGACAGCCTCGGTAACTGCCTGTCCTCGTCATATAGCCAGCGGCAAGGGACTCCAAAGGTCACAGCAGTCCTCGCGTCTATCATCAGTTCAAAGCAGAATAGTTTTGTCGGTGAAGCTGATATGGAAAATTTAACCCTTTATATGCGACCTTATATTTTTACCCTTGGAGGAAATATCATAATAAATAAGGGGATAGTGTTACATTTGGGGACATTGGAGTGCTTTGATTCCTCCAAAGTATGTCAGAAAACAGACCCAGATGAAGAAAAATAATGGTATCCTGTTGCCTGGAATAGTTTGGAGGAATCATAATATCCAAAAATGTCAAAACTATAATTATACCCTCCCCTTAATTAAGTCTGGCTCATCCGTCAACCATTTTTCAACTCTCTTTTCGATTATTATAGAGCTGAGTGTACCCGAACTCCCTTTGGCACGGGTGAGGTTATTTCCCCTTGTAAACCGATAACAAAAATGAATAAAAAAAAAAAAAGATGGAATATGAAAAGATGAGCTATGTGTGGTATTTGTATGGTGGTGAGCAGAGGTATACGTGGGTGAGGGACGGTATAGGTGTGACGAGGGTAAAATTGAATGCCTGACGTGTTGTGTGTTGCTGCCGCTGGGGAATAATAACACAATGTGACCATGTTGTATTGTATCTCGTGTTGTTAGAGGAGAGTGAGAGAAGTGTACAGTTGTTCACATATAACTGATAAACACGAGAAAGGGATTGAGAACTTGAATACGTTAACAGTGTTAAGACCAATAGAATACTTTAGTCTATTGGTCTTGAATAGCGTCTCATATTAACTCAATAACGAGTATTACAGCCAGAGGCGAGGTTTCCTATAAGCCTTATTCGTAACACTGTTTGAAAATTAATAAATAATGAAATGCCCTGAAGCTACATCCGGATCTGTTCCTATATCTATTCACTTGTACACCCTGAGGCTCACCTTGGATCAAGATGGAAAAAATCACTTATAATAACTAATTGTATATTCCTGGTATCAGACACAAACAAACAAGTAAGCAAACAAACACACAAACAGACAAACTAGTTAAGCGAACCAATCACATCACCTTGGTGTATATATATACCTATATATATATATAAAGACACACACAAAAAATCCTCTTTGCCTCGAGTGTTCTGTCCAAGGGAAGCAACGTGGCACGACACTCACCTCGACCAGCTAACTCACAAACCACTTAGGAAATGAAAGTTGCTATATATACATGCCTTCCTGTGTGTTCATACTCTCCTCACATACACACACGCACACACACAGGACGAGTAGTAAGGTGTGTTTTTTTTCTTCATGCTTCACCAACTATATACAGTGATGTGTAGTTTCAACAGTTCCGATGGATGGATAACGTATGGTGGTGGGAATAGATAACACCACGAG
>JAWZYT010000435.1:42500-49620 GCA_034508575.1 Petrolisthes manimaculis | reverse complement strand
CCTGTTGTTGTTTCCTGGCATACTTTGGAGGAATCAAGGTGCTCCAATGTTGCACCAAAAAAAGTATTACACCTTCAATGTACGAAAAAATAGATTTACCACCTTAAAAAAATTGTTCACATTCTTTTTCCAGTTTTCCAGTTTTCCAGCCTCTTGGTAAATACGAACGATATTGTATCTTGTTTTTTTGTCTTAGAATGGAAAGAAAAGTAAAAGGTGTCGAACCCAGCCAGCCAGCCAGTACATACACACACACACACACACACACACAGGTTACTTACTTACTTACTTAACTCTTCCCTCTTACTTTATTCTTTACTTTGATATTCTCCCTTTCTCTCCTGTTTCTCTCTCTCTCTCTCTCTCTCTCTCTCTCTCTCTCTCTCTCTCTCTCTCTTTGTTTCTTTGTTTACATGTATTATTACTTGGCGAAAGCCAAGTATGTTGCTCGGCGATATTGTGTGTTTGTGTGTTTGTGGCAATGTCTGTAGCTTCGTGGTTTACAGGTCGCAATTCTTGTCCGATTTTGCTGAAATTTTCACCACAGGTAGGCATCAAATTCCTAGGTCACCTTTTGTTTTTCAAGGTCAAAAGTAAAAAATCAAGGTCAAAATTATTAAGAATTTGAAAATTGATAAAACCGCAATAATTTCGGTTGTATAGATCTGATTTTGATCAGACTTTTTCTGTAATAATCTATGTTCATTTCTGCTTCTAATGGTACTTGAGCGATGGCCGTATTCCTAAAACTCGCGATTTGAACATTAGGTCGAAAATCAAGGGTCTGAATTTTCAGGTCAATTTCTGCACATGCGTTTTGGTCACTGTAGGACTCACTTCTGGTCCGATTTCGATGAAATTACAAACACAGGTAGGATGTACAACGCCGATATCACCTATTGACTTTCAAGGTCAAATGTCAAAGGTCAAGGTCAAGGCCATGACTTTTTCTGCCATACTTTCGCCAAGTCCTCGCTCTACGAGCGAATGCTTCATCTTCCCTTCGGTTTCTCTCTCTCTCTCTCTTTCTCTCTCTCTCTCTCTCTCTCTCTCTCTCTCTCTCTCTCCCTCTCTCTCTCTCTCTCTCTGCTTTTTTCTAACTACGTCACAGGGTCAATTTATTAACTAAGTGGGTGCGGGAGCAGTGGGACAGGCTTGGGGGGGTTTAGGGGGGTGCGGGAGTAGGGGCATAGGCTTGGGGAGGGGGGGTTAGAAGGTTGGGGGAATAGGGGGAAAGGCTTTCTACCCACCCCAAACCTGTCGACACCCATATTCCCGCACCCCCCCAGTCCACCCCTCCCCCACATAACCCTGGCCCACCCCCTACATACAACACCCCCCACCCCCACAGGGTTATAACAACATAGAGATACTTAACCCTGGTCTACTTACTCCCCCCCCCCCCATCCCCTCCAACCCAACCCAACCCCCCTCCATCAACCCCCTCAATCAAACACTTCATTTTTATAACAACAGAGGAATTATTTTACACTGGTCTAAATATATACTCCTCCCTCTCCACACCCCCTACTCTCCCCTCCACACACACACCCCTACACACCCCCTCCTCCCTCCCCACCCCCCTACACCCCCCCTACACACTCCCTTCTCCCATCCACACTCCCTCCCATCCACACTCCTTCCTCCCCCCTTCCCCCCTCATTCTCCCCCCATCATCCCCCTACACACCCCATCATCCCCTCCACTCCCTCCTTCTCCCATCCTTACCCCCCTCCCCCCTCCTCCCCCCCCCCTCCTCCCCCCCCTCCCCCCAAACCAGGTCATCTCCAACCCCATGCATCTTCAGTCCGTAATATAGGTCATGTCATCCCAGTATAGGTAAGAAGGGACTAGATTGGGTCATTTCACATATATACAGCTGTTGTCAGTGAAAGCAGGTGTGTGTGTGTGTGTGTGTGTGTGTGTGTGTGTATGTGTGTGTGTGTGTGTACTTAATGTGTGTCTGTGTCTATGTGTGTATCTGTGTGTGTGTGTGTGTGTGTTTGTGTGTACTTAAATGTGTGTGTGTGTCTATGTGTGTGTGTGTGTGTGTACTTAAATGTGTGTGTGTGTGTGTGTACTTAAATGTGTGTCTGTGTCTATGTGTGTGTGTGTGTGTACTTAAATGTGTGTGTGTGTGTGTGTGTGTGTATATTTATATATATATATATATATATATATATATATATATATATATATATATATATATATATATATATATATATATATATATATATATATATATGTGTGTGTGTGTACTTAATGTGTGTGTGTGTATATATATATATATATATATATATATATATATATATATATATATGTGTATGTGTGTGTGTGTGTGTGTACTTAAATGTGTGTGTGCGTGCATGTGTGTGTGTACTTAAATGTGTGTGTGTGTGCATGTGTGTGTGTACTTAAATGTGTGTGTGTGTGCATGTGTGTGTGTGTGTATGTGTGTGTGTATGTGTGTATGTGTGTGTGTGTACTGAGCCTATATTTTTCTGTGTTGTGAGCATGTATTTGTGTGTGTTTTTGGTATAGCGTATGTGTGTGTGTACTTAAATATGTGTGTGTGAGTGTGTGTGTATGTATGTGAGTGAGTGTGTGTATACTATATATTAGTGTAATCTTTTGGTTCATGTACAGTTGGACACATGAATGGGTGGTACAGCCCTTGCATGTGAAAGATACTTGTCCCATTTGAGTAACCAGTGTCTATTATCAGGTACTTGCTTTTTATCACCATCCTCAATACTGACTTCTGCCCTGATGTCTCCTATTTGGCACTAAGGAACACACACATACACACACACACATACACATACACACACACACACACACACACACACACACACACACACACACACACACACACACACATACACACACACACACACACACACACACACACACACACACACACACACAATCCTCAATACTGACTTCTGTCCCTGATGTCTCCTGTTTGGCACTAATTAAGGAACTTGATATTGGTAGAAATGAACCATCTTTCCCTTGAGCTGTACCATCCATCCATCACAGGTGAACAAAAATATTGGTGTTGGTCTGTTGTAGTTGTTGTTGCTTGGAATAGTTTGGAGGAATCAGCTGCTCCAGTTCTACTAGTAAGATGCATGTGTTGTGGAATAGGCAGGAGAGAATGACGAAACGAATGAACGTGACTGAATGTATAGTGTACTCTTCTGTTTGTGTGTGTCTGTGTGTGTGTGTGTGTTAGTCGACCCCCTCAGCTAACTTTGGTCCCTCCGTCTGGCTGGCTGTCTGTCTGGCTGTATGGCTGTATGGCTGGTTATTTGACTGTCTGGCTGTCTGAAGGGTCACTTGGCTGATTGTTTGGCTGTCTGGCTGGTTGGCTGAAGGGCTAGTTGGCTGGTTGGCTGGTTGGCTAACTGACTGGGTGGCTGTTTGGCTGGATGGATGGTTAAAGAGAATCGCTGGTTGGTTGGTTGGGTAGGTGGGGTGAGTGGGTAGGTGAGGTGGGGTGAGTGGGTAGGTGAGGTGGGGTGAGTGGGTAGGTGAGGTGGGGTGAGTGGGTAGGTGGGGTGAGTGGGTAGGTGGGGTGAGTGGGTAGGTGGGGTGAGTGGGTAGGTGGGTGAGTGGGTAGGTGGGGTGAGTGGGTAGGTGGGGTGAGTGGGTAGGTGGGGTGAGTGGGTAGGTGGGGTGAGTGGGTAGGTGGGGTGAGTGGGTAGGTGGGGTGAGTGAGTGGGTAGGTTGGATGGCTGGGTAGGTGGGGTGAGTGGGTAGGTGGGGTGAGTGGGTAGGTGGGGTGAGTGGGTAGGTTGGATGGCTGGGTAGGTTGGATGGCTGGGTAGGTGGGGTGAGTGGGTAGGTGGGGTGAGTGAGTGAGTGAGTGAGTGGGTAGGTTGGATGGCTGGGTAGGTTAGAGTGAGTGGGTAGGCAGGGTGAGTGAGTGGGTAGGTTAGATGGCTGGGTAGGTGGGGTGAGTGGCTGGGTAGGTGGGGTGAGTGAGTGAATGAGTGGGTATGTAGATCAACCTTGAAGGGCAGCAGCAGGGAAAGGTCTGGTGGTGAGACACTATATATTGTGGACAGCAGGCAGACAGAGACACAGTCAGTACCAAGCCTTATACATTACCTGCCCACATCTACATCTTAAGCCTGTACTACTCTCGTTTTTATATATCACTCCTCACACTCCACCACCACCACCACTCCTAGCTCCAGTTTTAATTAATTCTCTCTCCTCACACTCCACCACTCCTAGCTCCAGTTCTTTAATTAATTCTCTCTCCTCACACTCCACCACTCCTCCAGTTCTTTAATTAATTCTCTCTCCTCACTCCTCACACTCCACTACTCTTCCATTCCTTAAATCTCACTCGTCACCGTGATGGCTGTATACTCACTCGTTGTTCTCCTAATCCTTGGTAAGATTAATATTATACACAGACATATAAAATGGAAAGATGAACAATATTGTACCCCTTACTAATTTCAAAGCTAAATCCATCTATATAATATTATTGTACCCCTTACTATTATTTCAAAGCTAAATCCATCTATATAATATTATTGCATTTATGGTTTATGTTTAATGCAGTACTAACATTATTATTGGTTGGGTGTGACTTGTAGGTGTTGTAGGAAGGTCACAGGCCCAGAATGGTAATGGTCAGAACGGTAATGGTTACTCGTACAACACTCCTCTGACCAACGGGTATAGTGGTGGCCCTCAACTACGTACTGACCAGTCCCTACTCAACCCTGTGGAGGCCCTCATGAGGAATATCCCCGGTGGTGGTGTACCCGAGGAGGACTACCCGATCTTGGCCTCTGTACCCAACACCGGGTTCACCTGTCGGGATCAGGAGTACCCGGGTTACTTTGCCGACACCGCTGACGAGGCTGGGTGTCAAGTGTTCCACATCTGCCAGTTTGACGGCCGCCAAGACTCGTTCCTGTGTCCCAACGGTACCCTCTTCAGCCAACAGTACTTTGTGTGTGACTGGTGGTTCAACGTGGACTGTCAGGCCTCAGAACAGTTCCGTAGCCTTAATACAAACATTGGTAAGGTCATGGAGGATCAAGCTGCATCATTCCGTAGCAACGATATCTACAGCCCACCTACACAGACACTCTCACGAACCTCCTACAACCCCCCACAGGAGAGACAATCCATCCCTACCCCTTCTTCACCCCCTAGATACACCCCACCTCAGAACCGTCAAGCCCCTACCCCTGCCCCTACCCCTGCCCCTGTCCAGACCTACACAGCCCCCCAGGAGAGACAAACCCCAGTCCCCATTAACACCTACTCAGTCCCCGAAGACAGACAGGTGCCAATTCCATCCCCTTCCCAGTTCTATTCTTCTCCCAATAGATTTTAATTACAGTAACTCATTTCTCAGATATCCTCAAATGGTATCCTCTTGACAAACAACCTCTGAGTAAAATGAATGAATAACTTGCTAACACCATGACATGAGCTAAAATTTAATCCCTCATAACAAAAAAAACTGTGAGTAAGTAACATGAACAAATAATTTATAAACACCATGACATGAGCTAAAATTTAACCCCTCATAACAAAAAACCTGAGTAACAAGAACAAATAATTACTAAACACCATGACATGAGCTAAAATTTAACCCCTCATAACAAAAAATCTGTGAGTAACATGAACGAACAAATCCACTTTTAACAAACTTCTCTTGATTTGCTTGGTATTATTTTTTCTTATAATCTCGCCACGTTTCTTCTGCCTGTATTATATATATATATGTATTTCAAATTGATTTAACTTTATACGTTTTATACTATATTTATTTATTTCATTCAATGTCTCTGTTCTCTTGTATTAATATGAACTTGTATTACATTATTATATTATATCTTGAAGACGTTTCCTTATTTTTCCCCTAATTGTTTTTTTTTTTCATGTAAACAGCATTTTCCCTTCGTCACAATCGTCACAAATCAAGTTTTATTTTTAATTTGTTCTTTCATATCTTCAAATCTTTCTTCTCCCTCCTATATTTTATTTTATCGTCTGTTTCTTAATATACACATTCTTAATTTGGGTGCCTTGATTCCTCCAAAGTATATATGACAGGAAACAGGACCAAATGAATGAACAAAAAATAATAATGTTTTTTCTGTTGTTGCTTGGAATAGTTTGGAGGATTCAGTTGCTCCAGATTTACCAACACAAAAAAACTTAATTCCCTCTTACTATTAATTAAACGTCACTTCTACTTTACTATCAACATCAAAATAAAATTACGTTTATCTCATTCCTTTTAATTATTATTTATTTTTCTCGTCTTTATCAACGTTTCATTCACTTTGTTACTTTCTCTTCCTACGTCACATATTATAATTATTACGTCTTTCTATTTTCTTCTGACGTCACATAGTACGTCATTTTATTCTCTTTTGACGTCACATATTATATTACGTCATTTTATTCTCTTCCTACGTCACATATAATACGTCATTCTATTCTCTTCCTACGTCACATATATTACGTCATTTTATTCTCTTCCTACGTCACATATATTACGTCATTCTATTCTCGTCCTACGTCACATATATTACGTCATTTTATTCTCTTCCTACGTTACATATATTACGTCATTCTATTCTCTTCCTACGTCACATATATTTAATCAACATTTTAATTAATTTGCTTGTAAACATATTATCGCTTTTTGTCAAATAATAAAATGCAATGAGTGAAGTTGGCATTTCTTTTAACTCAAACTTATTAATTAAGGGGGTGCGGGAATAGGGGGACAGGCTTGGGGGGGTGGGGGTTAGGGGGTGCGGGAATAGGGGACAGGCTTTCTCCCCCTCTCCCACCCCTATTCCCCCCCCCCCCCCACACACACATACCCTGCATTCGAACTCAGCCTCTACAGGTGTACTGGGTGGGGAAATGAACAATAACACACACACACACACCCAGCATTCGAACTCAGCCTTAGCACAAGTAGTCAGTAGCAGTACGATTGATACTTTTAAAATTAAACTC
The DNA here is from genome assembly GCA_034508575.1 of Petrolisthes manimaculis. NCBI lineage: Eukaryota > Metazoa > Arthropoda > Malacostraca > Decapoda > Porcellanidae > Petrolisthes > Petrolisthes manimaculis. The sequence goes on along the minus strand of JAWZYT010000435.1, from coordinate 42,606 downwards.
GATAAATACATGACGACAAAACCTAACCTAACTTATTACCCGCCTCGTTAATTATTATTATTATTATTATTTTTTTTTTTTAGATATAAATAGAATATTGTATTCT
>JAWZYT010000435.1:12500-37500 GCA_034508575.1 Petrolisthes manimaculis | reverse complement strand
AGCCGTGGGTGGCGAAGCCAGTGCTTGTAAAGATTAATTAAAGAAAGCTATAAAACCTTTGAAGAGTGTAATTTGTCCTCCTTCCTCTGTGTAAAGTTATATGTGATTGCAAGCCTGAGTATACGTACTGTACCAGGGGCTGAGGTTGTTACAACCTCAGCCCCTAAGGTTGCCTAGAATTACAGAAATAGAATAAAATACAATATTCACATCTTCATCTACTAGTGAAGATGTGACGGTAAAACCTAAATACGATGTGACATAGTGAAGATATGTCACACCGTAACAGTTCTATAATTATGTTGTCTAGTTGTTGACATACTGTAGTAGTGGTTAGTAGCCTATTCTCTTTCTTCATCAATAATTCTTCATCAAAATATTCATTCTTCATCAAAATCCACCTCATCTTGGTTGATTTAGCCACTACTGTAGTTTCCTAGAAGCTCTAAATAGATACAGTATGTTTAATGTCTCTCTGTCATATGTTTAATCACTTTTAATGTCTCTCTCTGATATTGAAATGCATTGAATACTGAATTTCCTTTACTAACCAATATATTATTACATTGTATCCCTTAGGTTACCACATACTTACAAAATAACAAAATACATTCCCTTCTTGTAGCCAAACACTTAAGGGGAGGGTATAGTTCTGACATTTATGGAGATTGTGATTCCTCCAAACTATTCCAGGCAACAGGATACCATTATATTTCTTCATCTGGGTCTGTTTCCTGGCATACTTTGGAGGAATCAAGGTGCTCCAATCTATCAAAAGTATACTCTCGTCTTAACATCACATTGAGATGCCTCTGTAGGAGTTTCTCTGTCTTGGTCTATGTTCAGCAGCAGGTCATAATATATAATCTCGTCAGACTGTTATCTTCGTGTAAGGTGGCGAGGAGAAAACCCAACCCTGGAGGAGTTATGGCAGATAATGAGTGATGTTCTCTGCCAGTAAGGATAGGATGGCCAACATGACACCAAACAATAGAAAGTAAAATGCTCCCTGAAGATGTTCCATACCCAACACTAAGTTAGATTCGTCATCATCCTGTAAAGAATAGATGGGATTATCAAGTGTTGTACAGTCGGCGGCAAAAGTCCTGTCGCCTCACTTGCTTCACCGTGGCATACGATTTCATAGACTCGAGATTATTAAGTGTATAAAACGTGTGTATTTCTCGAGTCCATGAATACTGTGTGTCTCGGTGAAGCAGATTAGACGACAGGACTTCTGCCGCCGACTGTACCATGGTTAAGTATATATAGGTCATACAATCAGGAATTCATGTAATTTGTCTATAAAAATACAGACTAGAAACTCCGCCTCATTATAAAGTACCGGTGCCCAAAACAAAAAAGGTGTGTATCATAATCTTCCATTGAATTGAATCCGTTATGTTACCTTAAATTGTGTGCCTTGTTGTGTGGACTGTTGTTGTTGTTGTTGTTGTTGTTTTCTATTGTTGTTAACTCTGTACTTGACCTTGTTGTCAGTCCAAAGATTCATCAACCCAGATTCATCCAAGTGTTGGAACATTTGTGAAAACTTTGAAGTGACTGGCATTCCTTTCCTGAAAAAAAAAATATATATATCGTATGGAATTATTGCAGACCTACTTACGAAAATATCATATGGAAGTATTTATTGCAGACCTACTTACGAAAATATCATATGAAATTAATTATTGCAGACCTACTTACGAAAATATCATATGGAAGTATTACAGACCTACTTACGAAAATACCATATGGAAGTATTACAGATCTACTTACGAAAATATCCTATGGAAGTATTTATTGCAGACCTACTTACGAAAATATCATATGGAAGTATTTATTGCAGACCTACTTACGAAAATACCATATGGAAGTATTACAGATCTACTTACGAAAATATCATATGGAAGTATTACAGATCTACTTACGAAAATAACCTACTTACGAAAATATCATATGGAAGTATTGCAGACCTACTTACGAAAATATCATATGGAAGTATTGCAGACCTACTTACGAAAATATATGGAATTAATTATTGCAGACCTACTTACGAAAATATCATATGGAAGTATTACAGACCTACTTACGAAAATATCATATGGAAGTATTTATTGCAGACCTACTTACGAAAATGCCATATGGATTTGTTACAGACCTACTTACGAAAATGCCATATGGAAGTATTACAGACCTACTTACGATAATATCATATGGAATTAATTATTGCAGACCTACTTACGAAAATATCATATGGAATTAATTATTGCAGACCTACTTACGAAAATATCATATGGAAGTATTGCAGACCTACTTACGAAAATATCATATGGAAGTATTACAGATCTACTTACGAAAATATCATATGGAAGTATTTATTGCAGACCTACTTACAAAAATATCATATGGAAGTATTACAGACCTACTTACGAAAATATCATATGGAATTAATTATTGTAGACCTACTTACAAAAATATCATATGGAAGTATTACAGACCTACTTACAAAAATATCATATGGAAGTATTGCAGACCTACTTACGAAAATATCATATGGAAGTATTACAGACCTACTTACGAAAATATCACATGGAAGTATTGCAGACCTACTTACGAAAATATCATATGGAAGTATTGCAGACCTACTTACGAAAATATCATATGGAAGTATTACAGACCTACTTACGAAAATATCATATGGAAGTATTGCAGACCTACTTACGAAAATAACATATGGAATTAATTATTGCAGACCTACTTACGAAAATATCATATGGAATTAATTATTGCAGACCTACTTACGAAAATATCATATGGAAGTATTACAGACCTACTTACGAAAATATCACATGGAAGTATTTCAGATCTACTTACGAAAATATAACATGGAAGTATTACAGATCTACTTACGAAAATAACCTACTTACGAAAATATCATATGGAAGTATTACAAATCTACTTACGAAAATAACCTACTTACGAAAATATCATATGGAACTATTACAGACCTACTTACGAAAATACCATATGGAAGTATTACAGACCTACTTACGAAAATACCATATGGAAGTATTACAGACCTACTTACGAAAATATCATATGGAAGTATTAACCTGAAACACGAATTACATCACCTTATACACCTCACCTTAATCCCCAGCCGAGATCGTTAAGCACAGGTATTCCTTTCTTGCTCAGAAAGAAAGGTGAGCGTCCCCTGTCGTCGGTAAAGTAAGAAGCGATGAGTACTGCCAATATATTCTGAAACCCCAGGAAGGCATAGCGACCCTCTCTCACCATCTCCATTCCATCCTCCCATCTCACTACCTGGTAATTAATTGTGTTGTGTGTGTTATTAAAAGGGGGTGCGGGAGTAGAGGGACAGGCTTGGGGGTGCAGGAGTAAGGGACAGGCTCGTGGGGTGGGTGGGGCTAGCTGGGAGGGTGCAGAAATAGGGGGACAGGCATAGCGACCCCCTCTCACCATCTCCATTCCATCCTCCCATCTCACTACCTGGTAATTATATGTGTTGTGTGTGAGAGGAGTACAATGGAAAGGTTAATAATACCTTTGAGAGAGATATGGGAAGAGATCAACACGGGTGAAAGTTAATAAATACGAGTGTAAGTTAATCAGTAAAGTTGATAAATGGACACAGATTAGGAAAATGTCCAGTGTATGAGGTCCAAGGTATTACATGAGTGTATGATTGTATTCTGTACAGTCGGACACATAAATGAATGGATGGTACAGCCCCAAGTGAAAGATGGTTCATTTCTCCCAATATCAAGTTCCTTAATTAGTGCCAAATAGGAGACATCAGGGACAGAAGTCAGTATTGAGGATGGTGTGTGTGTGTGTGTGTGTGTGTGTGTTCCTTAGTGCCAAATAGGAGACATCAGGGGCAGAAGTAAGCATTGAGGATGGTAATAAAAAGCAAGTACCTGATAATAGACACTGGTTTGGTTAGGTTAGGTTAGGTGGGTTGGGTTAGGTTAGGTTAGGTTAGGTTAGGTGGGTTGAGTTAGGTTAGGTTAGTAATTAGGAGGGGCAGAAGTCAGCATTGAGGATGGTAATAAAAAGCAAGTACCTGATAATAGACACTGGATACTCAAATGGGACAAATATCTTTTCACCTGAGCTGTACATACATACCACCCATTCATACATGTATCCAACTGTACGTACCTCATGGTGTATCAAACTACACTAACTTATTTGTATAACATATATAAATAATTCCCTTAGTGCTTCAACCATCAATATTTCATAACCAAACATACAAGACGTTAGTAAGGTATAGTTGTATCACCTTAAACTTTTCAGCAAATTTCTTCACCACAGGGTTTGATGGTTTTCTGAATAACTCTATGACTGGTCCTTGGAACAGTGCCTTCTCTATACCCCAGTTCCACGTGCCTTCCTCTATAGACACCAGCTCCTCCATCGTCTCTATGGGTTTGGTCTTGCCTTGGACGCTGAGGTGGGAGATGAGGGAACCTTTATAACAACTGGACACAATGAGGCAGAACAATATCCATCCTCCCACCACCATCTGAAACACATACAGTACATATATACAAAGTCAACCAATGTATATATATGTACACTTTTTTTTTTTTTATAAAGGTATGTTCCTACTGTTTTATTTCCTTAATTAAAATATTATCCAAAGTCACCTTCAGCTTTCTTTCTATACGAGTAATACCTCAACCTCGGGACTTGTACTTTCTTTTCTGCCTTACTTGAGAGTATAAATTATGTAACTCACTGTCCCCCCCTCCACCTTCCTTTTAATGGGGGGTGGGAATAGGGGGACAGGCTTGGGTTTTTTTTTGGGGGGTGCAGGAGTAGGTGGACAGGCTTGTGGGGTTTTGGGGGGGTTAGGGGGGTGCGGGAATAGGGGGACAGACTTTCTACCCACCCCAAGCCTGTCCCTCTATTCCCTCACCCTCCCAGTCCCCCCAAGCCTGTCCCTCTATTTCCTCACCCCCCTAGTCCCCCCCAAGCCTGTCCCTCTATTTCCTCACCCCCCTAGTCCCCCCCAAGCCTGTCCCCTACTCCCACACCCCCTAAAGCCATGGTGGACATTACAGTAACTCACTTGATATGAGTTCCTGGTGAATGGGTTTGTTATGGACTGTTCCAGGAGTGCAGCCCATCCATACATCATGAAGGTACTCAACTTGTACCCTCCTTCATCAGTGAGTCGTGTCCACACCTGCTGTATAACCCACGCCACCACTGCCCACACCACCGTCACAGCCAACAGACTTCCCCACACCTCATCTAAATAGGCAGATAAATTAAAAGATATACACAATGCTTGGAATTTCATATAGATGTTTGTTGTTCATTAAACCATGTCATTAATTCCTTAAGTCTTTGCTGTTCCTACTAATATGCAGTATATATATTTTCTATGTGTAAAACAGTCCATTTGTTATTCAATACCACAAATCAATCATTTTTGAAAGTATCTGCAGAAACTCATGTTACATCAAATATACAATATATATTATGAGGGTCTGCGAATCAAAAGGTCCCAACAAGCTATATCCTCTCTCCAAAACCATTTTATGATGAATAATAACAGGTAAAACAGAACAAAACTCACACCAACCTTTGAATGGTCTGACGAGGGCGAAGTGTTGAGGGAGTAGGCTGGGTTTAAGAGAGGCGAGGACCAAGGGAACAGATGGATAACCCCTGGCAAAGTCCATCGCCTTGGCCCGACCAGCAGTGATAGTAGGAGGTGTACCAATATCAAACTCCTCTCTTTGTAGATCACCCACCATCCCACTGAACACTCCAGCGTTTCCCAGGCCAAACGCACGATTCAGTTGCTCGTTAACCTTCCACCTGCAATATGATGATGATAAGTAAGTGGAGGGGGAAGGTCTGTGTTGGTAAATCTAGAGCAACTCAATCCTCCAAACTATTCCAGACTACAATTATACACACACACACACACACACACACACATACACACACAGTTTCTCTCTCTCTCTCTCTCTCTCTCTCTCTCTCTCTCTCTCTCTCTCTCTCTCCATACGTGAAGTTGAGTTTAGCAGAGAGTAATAACACGCACACACACACAGTCTCTCTCTCTCCCCCCCCCCCCCCCTCTCTCTCTCTCTCTCTCTCTCTCTCTCTCTCTCTCTCTCTCTTTACGTGAAGTTGAGTTTAGCAGAGAGTAGTGTAAATAGTTCATCATCTATAGAGTGTGTGAATTCCACCTCACTGCCGGGCTGCTCTCCGTGTACTATGAAGTCTGTGTAGGGAAAGTTTCGTATGGCCACCACCTGGAAGCGATGACCGCCTAGATCCCTGAATTGATCTGTGAAGGAAAGAAGGCAACACTAATATTATTCAAGTTTGATTGATGTAACACTAATATTATTCAAGTTTGGTTGATGTAAGATATGCAACACTAATATTATTCAAGTTTGGTTGATGTAAGAGAGGCAACACTATTATTATCCAAGTTTAATTGATGTAAGAGAGGCAACACCAATATTATCCAAGTTTAATTGATGTAAGAGATGCCATCGAATCTTATATATCGAGTGTGAATCTGTATCAAGTTTTTTTTTTTTTTTCATTTCAAGTTAAGTATTGGACATAACTTAAACACGAAGCATTTCCTATAATATAAAAAATTAACACTTCCTCCATGCAGAAAACATGTAAAATTTTTCCTTATATAATTATGATACTTTGGGGTTAACGTGCATGGTCAGTGAAGATTATTATTATATTCCTTATCATGATTATTTAGTTGTTCATTTTTCTGGTTGTAAAGAAGGATGAGATTCGATAATTACAGGCAAAGAGCTGATGTTGGTGAAGACTCCTTACGGTGTTCCAGGAGCCTAGGGTTTGTATGCCAGGATATCCATGGTCACAATATAAACAACGTCGGTATACAGCCACATCTCTTCTAATATCACTCTCTCTTCCTCCCTCTGAAACACACACACACCAATATAAATGACAGTACATATTATACAGCCACATCTCTGCTAATATCACTCTCTCTTCCTCCCTCTGAAACACACACACACCGATATAAATTTTATTGACAGTACAAATATAATTCATTTCAAATTTCTTGACATATAGAAAATACAGGGTTTTGACACAGAATGTAGTAAGCAATTATTCGTCTATGGAATAATGGTAGTAGTATTTGATAGAAATCACAACACTTTCAATAAAATAGTTGCCGAATAGTAATCATAATAATTATAGGTTAATGTTAGTATTAAACCTAGACCATTTTATGTCAATAGAGAAAATAATCTATTATTACTATTAGTTATCTTTTATTATTATTATTATCATTATTATTATTATTATTATTATTATTATTATTATTATTATTATTATTATCATTAGCTATTATTATTATTATTATTAGCTATTATTATTATTATCATTAGCTATTATTATTATTATTATTATTATTATTATTATTATTATTATTATCATCAACAGTTACCGTGGGAGTTGGTGTGTGACTGGACTCGTCGTAACAACCCACCAGTGACCACCGCCACCTCAGAGAACAGATCAGTAGTGAGGGCCAAGTAGAAGGCATGGAGGGTGTTACGGAAGGTGTGGTGGAGTAGGACAGTCTCTCCACCACCATCACCACCACCATCATCATTACTCTCCCTCCTCGGGCCTAGAACCACGACCACAGCCTCGGGGAACTTTCTCAGACCTGCCTCTTCCAGCAAACTGAGTAACATGTAAACAATTTAATACTGATCAATACACACATTAAAGGGGTGCGGGAGTAGGGGACAGTCCTTGGGGGGGACTGGGGAGGGGGGTGCGGGAATAGGGGGACAGGCTTGGGGTGGGTAGAAATCCTTTCCCCCTATTCCCGCACCCCCTTAAATAGATGCTGAGTGATATCAGTACAATGTGTGTATAAGGACTGATAAAGAGTGGCTATAAGGAGTGTGTATAAGGAGTAATAATGTGTGTATAAGGAGTGATTAACATTACTAGCTTGAGAGTCAGTGTGTGTATAAGGAGTGATAAGGAGTGTGTATTAGGAGTGACAATGTAAGTACAAGGAGTGACAATGTAAGTATAATGAGTGACAATGTGTATAAGGAGCTATATAGAGATTATTATAATGAGCTATATAGTGATTACCATTACTAACTTGAGAGCCATTGTAGTGGTGTTAACATTGTTGGTGTTAAGGTGTAGGACGAGTGTAAGACAGGTGGTACTGGCTTCACTCCACAGCTGACCCACGGAACTCACCGATACTGTCACTCCTTCTTGGACTCCACTCATACGCCTGGTGATTTTAAAAAGCAGATGCAATTTAGGAAAAGCGACGGATATTACAGATTCTAATGCCTGGTAATTTAAATAAAAGCTGATACAATTTAGGAATAGCGATGGATATTACAGATTCAAATGCCTGGTAATTTAAATAAAAGCTGATACAATTTAGGAATAGCGATGGATATTCCAGATTCAAATGCCTGGTAATTTAAAAAAACAGATACAATTTAGGAAAAGCGACGGATATTACAGATTCAAATGCCTGGTAATTTAAATAAAAGCAGATATAAATTCATGAAAAGCGATAGATATTCAGATTATCCTTTATATTAATGTTAAAAATGCAGATACAATTTCGGAATAGCGAGGGACATTTACGAGTACTAATAATTATTGCAGCCCATTTATGATGATATTGCCACTCTTGTGTTGCATAATATTGCATTTGTTTGTTTCGGTATATAAGTGTGTAAACTGTAAAGTATAACAGGTTATTATAAGATATTGATTAAACAGCTCATTACTGGCCTGAGAATAGTTGAGACGACAGGTGAAGTAGGTGTTGTAGTGAGTAGAACCAAGTGACATTGTGTATACTCATTCAGAACCTCACCAACCATCTCACCAACCAACTCTACTTCATCACTCATCATTATTATCTTCTTCTGGTTCACGTCTACTTCACTCATCACCATTTTTCCAGTCATAATAGTCGTGGCCATCATCATAGTAATAGTCATATGTACCACAACACAAAGATGATGATATGATCTTCCCATACTCAGTTGCTGTAACGAAAGAAATACTCATAAATGTTAGGGGAATAAATAGTATATATACATCATTATTATTATTATTATCATTTCTCTTTTTCCAAGGGATGGGGAGTGCATGGACGAGTCATAATGGTTAGGGGAGAATGGTGGATAGACACACACACACACACACACACACACACACACACACGAACACACACACACACACACACACACACACACACACACACAGCATCAGCAAGTCGTCCCACTCGTCAACATGACTTACACAGATCAGATGTGGACAGTCTCACCAGGTACACTCTTGTTGTCAACATATTGACAATATTCGTACAAATACTGTAACAGACATTGTCCGTCATAATTATTGATAATTATTGATGTCCTCTGTGATGTTTAGGTCAATGTTTACAACTTGTTTCCGACTGCTTGTTGTGGTTGTGGACGCATCTTAATTAAGGTTGGTAAATCTGGAGCAACCAATTCCTCCCAACTATTTCAAGCAACAGGACACCACTATCAAGACAGAGGCTCCGATGTATTGTACCAAAAGTATACTATCCCTTTAAGCTTTCATAGCCATGCAGTGAAGTACTTAATTACCCTATAAGAGAGAGAGAGAGAGAGAGAGAGAGAGAGAGAGAGAGAGAGAGAGAGAGAGAGAGAGGGGCTACCTACCATACCTCGTAACACTCCCAACATCTCGTAAGGCATAATATGAAAGACTCAGCTCTTAAGGGGGTGCGAGAATAGGGGGACAGGCTTGGGGGGGGGGGGTTAGGGGGTCGGGAGGGTGTGGGAATAGTGGGACAGGCTTGGGGAGGGGTTTTGGGTGGTTAAGGGTGTGTGGGAATAGGGGAACAGGCTTTCTACCCCCCCCAAGCCTGTCCCCCTATTCCCGATCCCCCCCAGTCCCCCCCCCCAAGCCTGTCCCCTACTCCCACACACCCCCTCAAGTTAACTACAACACTCAAGTAACCTCAAGATTGATAATTATAACTTTAAAAAAAAAAATTAATGATATCTCTCTATAGTAACAATAAAATTAATCATCCCAAGTTTCCTGAATAGCAAGCAGATAATTTATAAAACAAACAAACATTCCTTCTCATAAGTGATATAATTATTGTCACAGGTAACCAATAGCCTTTCCTGTGACAAGTTACTATTAGTGTTGTATTGTTTGTAGTTGTTTGATCATGACGAATATACTGTAGGTTACATTAATTAAAAGGGTTAAATTAATTTGTGTTGGTAAATCTGGAGTAACTTAATCCTCCAAACTATTCCAAGCAACAGAACACCATTAATTTTTGCTCTTCTGGTCCTGTTTCCTAGCATACTTTGGAGGGATTAATTCACTCCAATGTATGTACCAAAAAATAATTACCACTTTAATTAAGGTCCTTTTATGTTGTCCTGCAAGATGTTTCATAAGGACTAATATTTTTTTTCTAAGATACAAGGAACTGAGAGGGTCAAGTTATGTATGATGACGTCTGGAAATAGTTTGGTATCTTTTGGTACAGTACTTTCTCTTACTTCTTTGTTCTTATATATTTGTCAACATCTATGAAAATAAAACCATATATTTATATATAAATATATTCAGTAATATTGTCAATGTACAGTACAGTATAGTAGCGATATATAATGTAGTATTAAATTTTATCATATAAAACTTTGTTGTGGTTGTCTGCTGAATGTCGATGGTAATATATTACTGTAACTATAAATTATTATTTTTACAATTGATTATATCTACCTGTGTGGCCTTCCATTACACTATATTTCATACCAGAAGTATATCTTTATTTCTACCTACTCGAACCTACATGCATTAAATGATTTATGTTACAGTATTCAATTTATAAATTGTTCACAGTAATATTAAACTGAGAGGAAATAATTTGTCAAGTTTTTAAACATTTACAGACAATCTTATGAAAGGTTACATGACAATAAAAGAGTCTCCTTACTAGAGAGGCTATTATGTTGTTGTGAATTACATGTATAAAACACTTACAAGTATGATTTCTGTATCGGAGTATACAACTATTACATTATTCTAAAGGGGGTGCAGGAATAGGGGACAGACCTTCTACCCCCACAAGCCTGTCCCCCTATTCCCGCACCCCCAGAACCCCCCAAGCCTGTCCCCTACTCCCACACCCCCTTAAACAAACTGACCTTTAATTAATCTAGTAGAAAGACACTCGTTAACTAGTTAGGTATACCCATGGCATGTAAATAAATCACTTGGCTAGTTTGTATAAGATATAGTCATTGTTATTACTATTAAGAGCGGCTGTAACAACATAACTATCATACAACGACACTATATAAGGATAACTGAGAGGAGGTACAACAACATGAGCGGCGCTGGTCCAAGGTGCTATGTGAGGATGAGAATGATGAGGATGAAAAAGCCACTGTGTTTGATGAAGTGTGTCGTGGTGAGATGCAGGAGTAGGAACAGAAGGGGTAGTGGTTCTTGTTCGACTTCGGTGTGGTCTGGTTTCCACGTTGCCCTCCTCCTGCCAGCGTCTCACCCAGCGATACACTGTGCATAAACTGGCGCCCGTTTCGTGGGAGATCTGACGGGGTGATCTTCCTCTCAGCCACAACCACACCATCCTCAAGCGGTCGGCGTATACGGTAGGTGTCTGAGCCGAGGTGGTGTTTGTGGTGGTGTTGGTGTTGGTGTTGTTGTTGGTGGTGTTGGTGGTGGATGATGAGTGGTATGGCTCGTTGCTCATTATTCTTTTCTGTCCACGCCAAGGAAATATAAACAGAATGCGTCAACATTTGTTTTTATTGTCTTCAAACAGAATGCGTCAATTTTAGTTTTATTGTCTACGTACAGAATGCGTCAACATTTGTTTTATTTATTATCTTCAAACGTCTGGTCGTTTTAACTATATCTTCTTTATTCTTTGTATGGAATGCACTTTAAAATCAATGTTACGTAGCAATGTAAACACCACTATGAAAGGCAGGCAGATAGTCAAGATATAATCATGTACCAATCAGCAAAGTTAATTCGAAGCAACAGAGACTGAACATTATATTATAGGATAAAGTAATTCGTTCTTTCTGCTTTTGGGAAAATATTTTATCAAAACACAGGCAGTCAGAAATCCTGGAACACCGAATTTTGTGCACGATTGTGTTTGTCTATAAAATATAATATGAAACTGAATGAGATAAAAACGGATATGATAAGCACGAGTCGTATATTTGGTTATATACCTGGAAGAACTCAGAATATAAAATAATATCCCTTAGTGAAATTATGAATGAAATATATTAGAGTATGCCTGGAGTAAATAGTTATGTAGGTAATCAGCAAACTATTTTATAAGACGGGATAGTTTTAAAGTAGTTATAATGAGTTAGGGACAAGAGAGAGGAGATTAAGAATACATAGAAATCTTGACATAAAGAATACATAGAAATCTTGTCTAAATGAACATAGAAATTATCTTAAATAACCAATAAAAAGAAATACAATTAAACACATCAATAATGAATTATATACTTGGTTATAAATAATATAGGCTCTGTCACTAAATAAACAATGAAATTATCTTTACTAACCAATAATAAAAAGAAAAAATATAACACATCCATAATGATCTATACTTTGGTGAAAATTAATATATATCCCCACTACCAACAAATCGACTGAAGATAATCTGAAACTGTATGATATTATAAGCTCTGTCACTCACTTATCTAGTAGGAGGAGAGAGCTTGTCTATATACCAGTGTCCTCTCCTGCATCCAGCCTTACTCTCTTTCCCTTCACTTACATGTATCTAGTAGGAGGAGAGAGCTTGTCTATATACCAGTGTCCTCTCCTGCATCCAGCCTTACTCTCTTTCCCTTCACTTACATGTATCTAGTAGGAGGAGAGAGCAACTGTGTGTGTGTGTGTGTATGCTTTAGCGGTTGACCTGGACGACAGCTTGCCTATATACCAGTGTCCCCTCCTGCATCCAGCCTCACTCTCTTATATAAACAAACGTATTGGTTGGTTGGACGCAAACTCACTCACACAAACTCGTCGTCGGTGCCTCATCAGTAATTAAACAACACCAGTAGCCGTCACAGTCATGCATGGACAGCCTACACACAACAACACACAACAACACACACTCTCTATGTAAATTATGTTTGTTAATTAAGGAGCCTAGGTTCAACAGACATTTGCTTGTTAACAATCTAAATAAAAAATGAAAAAACAACAATAAATATTTACTTACTTACTTACTTACTTACTTACTTACTTACTTACTCTCGGGGGATCTGAGGGCCTGTTGTTGTTGTTGATGTTGTTGTTATTGTTGTTGTTGTTGTTGTTGTTGTTTTTGTTGTTGTTGTAACTATATATCACAGAATTTAGAAGTGGTAGGATTGATGTTTGCCACCACACTTGACAATCATGATCTAAAACCAGCCACGACACATTCCACATACTCCACATACCCCACGACACATTCCACATACTCCTCATAAACCACGACACATTCCACATACTCCTCATATCCCACGACACATTCCACATACTCCTCATATCCCACGACACATTCCACATACTCCTCATAAACCAGCACACATTCCACATACTCCTCATAAACCACGACACATTCCACATACTCCTCATAAACCACGACACATTCCACATACTCCTCATAAACCACGACACATTCCACATACTCCTCATAAACCAGCACACATTCCACATACTCCTCATAAACCACGACACATTCCACATACTCCTCATAAACCACGACACATTCCACATACTCCTCATATACCACGACACATTCCACATACTCCACATATACCAGCACACATTCCACATACTCCTCATAAATATCTAAAAAACACACAACACACAGACTGCTAGAAGGGCCAAGAAAAGGTATGTACCTATATACAAATTCAGCCCATATGACTAAAATGTTGACCATGGAAACATTTATGACGCCTATATATGGACAAAGGGCCTATGCATATATATTTCTGTATCTGTGTCATGTATGCAGCGAGAATAAAGAATCAGTGAGGCTCAATGAATCAAAAGTCACAATAATACAAATAAGATGGAGTTACTACAAGCAAGTGCACCATTTGACCTTCCTCCTATAATCCTCTCAACCTATATATAGTAGTTTCTAGGTAGTTATTTTTTCAAGAAACTGGTATATAACTCACTGGCCAGATACAGGATGACACTATATAGATCGTCCCACATTATTTTGGTTACAACGACTCCTGACGGGAACCTATTCAACTCTACTCATGACAAACTCACAACTTTATATATCTCAACTCTCCTCCTCATGACAAACTCACAACTATATCTCACAACTGCCTCAGGAACGCAGTAATGAAGGGGGTGTGGGAGAAGGGGGGCGCAGGAATAGGGGGACAGGCTTAGGGGAGGGGGGTAGAAAGGCTTTCCCCTATTCCCGCACTCCCTTAATTAACCCCACCACCACCCCCAACCAAGCCTGTCCCCCTACTCCTGCACCCCCAAAACGCCCCCGTCCCTCCAAAATCCCCTGCACCCCCTAAACCCCACCCAAGCCTGTCCCCCTATTTCCGCACCCCCCTAATTAAGATCGCGATACGACTGGGCAACTAATTGGAATTTGAAATAGAACTGGATTTTCTTAGTCAAAATTGTGAAACAGACTTGGCACATCTTGGTGACACAATCATATCAAATTTTAACGAGTGCTGTAAATAATTATCTGTCCAATGAGTCCTTAGGAAACCGAATGACTGCTAATGAATGTTCCCACCTCCTATCTGCCAGTCGTCTTGCGTTCGTCTTTTGTGTCGTCTGTGTTTGATAATGGCTTTAATACTGACTCCATCCATTAATTCTGTAAATATTTTCAACTCACATCTTCCGCTCTTCCAAATGGTCCAACTCTTCCAATCTTTTCCAATCTTCATTTTCATTCCTCCTACTCTGTCCTAAACTCGTCACATTATTACTTGGCGAAAGTCAAGTATGTTGCTCGGCGATATTGTGTGTTTGTGTGTTTGTGGCAATGTCTGTAGCTTCGCGGTTTACAGGTCGCAATTCTTGTCTGATTTTGCTGAAATTTTCACCACAGGTAGGCATCAAAATTTCTAGGTCACCTATTGTTTTTTAAGGTCAAAAATAAAAAATCAAGGTCAAAATTATAAAAAACCTGAAAATTGATAAAACCGCAATAATTTCGGTTGTAGAGATCTGATTTTGATCAGACTTGTTCTGTAATAATCTATGTTCATTTCTGCTTCTAATGGTACTTGAGTGATGGCCGTATTCCTAAAACTCGCGATTCGAGCATTAGGTCGAAAATCAAGGGGTCTGAATTTTGACATACTTTCGCCAAGTCCTCGCTCTACGAGCAAATTCATTTCATTTCCACCAAAACTTACATTAAAAAATATAAAACGATATTAAGTGGATTCCATCATTTTTTCTTTTCCCTACAATTAACCTCTTGATGCACTCACTCTTTTCCTAAAAACACACATTCCCTGTTTTAATTAATTACTCTCTATTCCCATTCATCCAGTTTATTTGGTCCCTGATGATTCTTAACAATTATTGTGGACAGACAAGCCTACCACCAACTATAATAATCATAATATCATAATAATAATTGTTTTTATAAATTGTTCACCCACATAGTTATAATCCAGGAATTAAGACCTTTTGTTACCCATTGATTCATTTCTCTCTCACTTCACATTACATATATTATCATAAATAACTTCGTGGTGAAAGATGATGTTGTTGGCTATTGACTTCCTCCAAATAAGTACTTATGATACAGCAGAAATTTCCACAGAGTTTGGGCACAAAATATATGGAATTTATTTCAATAATCAATACATTGGAAAAAAATATGTGATAATTTTTTTTTTACGAATGTACTTACATATTAAATATAACAATCGTATTTAAATGCATTTGTAGATACACAAATATAATTATACACAAATATATTTTAGTATATAAATGATATAGTATTCAAATATTGTTCAGCTCTATAGAATACAGCAATACAAAAGTGTTACCCTGTTCACTTTGTACTCTACCTAACCATTACATATCTTTTTAAGGGGGTGCGGGAATAGGGGGACAGACTTGGGGGGGGGGGGGGGTGGAGGGTTTTAGGGGTGGGTGGAGGGTTTTGGGGGGTGAGGGAGTAGGGGGACAGGCTTGGGGGGGGTGGAGGGTTTTAAGGGTGTGTGGAGGGTTTTGGGGGGTGCGGGAATAGGGGGACAGGCTTGGGGGGGGTGGAGGGTTTTAGGGATGTGTGGGGGGTTTGGGGGGGTGCGGGAGTAGGGGGACAGACTTGTGGGGGGATTAGGGGTGTGATGGAGTAGGGGGAAAGACTTGTGGGGGGATTAGGTAGGGGGGTGCGGGAATAGGGGACAGGCTTTCTACCCATCCCAAGCCTGTCCCCCTATTCCCCCCCTCCACCCCAGTCCCCCCCCCCCCAAGTCTGTCCCCTACTCCCGCACCCCCTTTGTAATTAACGTTCAACAACATTCTTCCATTCCATCTAATTAATAAAAAATAATTAATAAAAAAAATTCACTAATAAAAATACAAATGTGGAGTATTATGGGTGGAGGTTACTTGGTGTGTGTTGTGAGATATTACTCATTGTTAGTACTCAATGTGTGTGTTGTTACTCCTTTGTGTGTTGCCTCTAAATCATCTTAACTTGATGGATACGATTGGTTTCTGATGTTAAGGGGGTGTGGGAGTAAGGGGGCAGGCTTGGGGGTTAGTTTGGGAGCTGTGGAAATAGGGGGACAGGCTTGGGGTGGGTGGGTAGAAAACCTGCATGTCACCCTATTCCCGCATGTATCCCCCTAACCACACACACACCCTTCCCAAGCCTGTCCCCCTACTCCCGCACCCTTCAACCCCCCCCCCCCCACCCAAGCCTGTCCCCTAATCCCACACCCCCTTCATTTTCTTGCCGGCGGTTCACTTGATTGTAATGTGAGTCACCGTCGTTGTGTTGCATCATTATATGTCATGTTCTTCAAGATTGTGCAGAAGTAATGTGTTGCATGCTCTTAACTCGTCTCTGCCACCTTTGTATGTTCCAGCAGCTCGTGTCACTCGTGGTGCATTGGACTCCCATGGGTTTGCTTATATATTGCCACGCTGTAGAACCTGTCAGTATAGTCGATGGTTTGTCCCTAGGTCTAGGTTTGATTATGTATTGCTAGGCTGTAGAACTTGTCAGTATAGTCGATGGTTTATCCCTAGGTCGGTGTCCATGTGGAATCTGTCTTTGATGGTGTAGGACTGACTGACTTCAAGAGTAGGGCTAATATGATTTTATTAAGCTTAACTACTCATCTTTCTTTACGCTGTCTTCTTTTCTTTAGGTTGGATTTATGAGGCTGGGGTTCTCAGATTGATAGAATACTTCTATTCTCTCCCACCTTTGTGTCTCAGCCTTAGTAGTTGCCGAAGTGTTTTCCCATAATGTTGCTGTATACAGTAGTACAAACATTGCATGTCCAAATGTGCCTACGACTTCCTCCTCATCAGTGTACAGTGATGGGTGATAGTGGTGGACCAGGGTTCAAGGAGTGTTGGACAGCAACTGAACACAGTTCCAACAAGTGAATTTTCCAAACCATTCTCAACGTTGAGAAAAGTTTAGAAGACTCACCTTTTCGAACTGTGTACAGTTGTTCTGCAACACTCCTTGGACGCTGGTTCACCACTATTACCCAGGGCTGTACACTTTAGGAACAGTGTAAAAACGCCATGTAAAAGAAATTACGATCGTGGAAAAGTCACCACACATGCATCCATAATGTTTGAGAGACAGACGAGGAATTACATGTACCAACTTACACACACACGCCCATCATGAAAGACAACAAAGCAGGACATTTCTCGCCTGAAGGAGTGTGATATTTAGGTGATGGACAGTTCAGGTAATCATCTACAACGATTCACTAAACTGTGTGTAAGATAGAGAGAGAAAGTTTCATACACCTATTTGTTCTAATATAATATACAGTACTTACATAATAACTACAGGGAGTTGTTAGCAGATCTTAGTGAACTATATCTTACACAATATTAGAACTACACTTATTGCTGGTGATATTGTGTAAAGAAGGAGTTTGGTAATAGTGGAAATAATTCAGACAAAACAAATATTGGTTATACTGCAAGTCACATCAATCATTAACATCAAAGTGTTAGTGATGGTAAATATTGAATAAATGGGATGGTCATATCGTTTACAATCCTATACGTATCTTAATTAAGAGAGTAATTAATTCCCTTTTGTTACATTGTAGTGCCATGAGTCCTCCAAAAATATGCCACGAAAACAGGATCTGCAGATGAACAAAAATAAAATCGCGAGACTACTGGGCAACTAATTGGAATTTGAAATATAACTAGATTTTCTTGGCCACAATTGTGAAACAGACTTGGCACATCTTGGTGACACAATCATATCAAATTTAAACGAGTGGTGTAAATAATTATCTGTCCAATGAGTCCTTAGGAAACCGAATGACTGCTAATGAATGTTCCCACCTCCTATCTGCCAGTCGTCTTGCGTTCGTCCCCCTCCCTAAGCCTGTCCCCCTATTCCCGCACCCCCCGCATCCCCCCTCCCCTCCCAAAGCCTGTCCCCTTATTCCCGCACCCTCCAAACCCCCCCTCCCCTCCCCAAGCCTGTCCCCCTATTCCCGCACCCCCCAAACCCCACCCTCCCCTCCCAAAGCCTGTCCCCCACTATTCCCGCACCCCCTAAATTAAATAAATCAGAGAAATACATCAATTAATATTTCCTTTACATCATAATTATAAGAAAATACATATTAGATTACAAACTACTTTTCCTTCATATATATTTGGATTAAGGGGGAGTGGGAGTAGGGGACAGGCTTGGGGGGGGATTGGGGGGTGCGTGAATAGGGAGACAGCCTTAGTGTGGTGGTGAGGGGTGGGTAGAAAGCCTAATCCCGCACCCCCCTAACCCCCCCCAAGCCTCTCCCCCTACTCCTGCACCCCCCAAGCCTGTCCCCCTATTCCCACCCCCCCTTAAGTAAAGTCAGTCAAATAAACTATGCTTAAAAATATAACAACATTAAAAAAATCCCATTAATATTTAGGGTATGGAATATTAACAACAAATTTAATAACATGAGAATTTTATATACAGTAGATATATATATATATATATATATATATATATATATATATATATATATATATATATAATTATAAGTGTAAGCAGTGTAATATAGAAATATAATAATTATATTCATACGATCTATCACAATATACATGTTTCTTTAAGGTTATTTATTTATTTATTTATCGATTTATTTACTTATTAAGTTTATTTTTATCCCTTACTTAAATCACGAGTTTTATTTATTTATTTATGTATCTAGTTATTTATTAAGTTTATTTATCCCTTAATTAAATCACGAGTTTTATTTATTTATTTATCTATTTATTTATTAAGTTTAATATATACCTTAATTAAATCACAAGTTATAATAAATATCTACTGGAATGTATGTGTGTTACTCGTGTGTACTGTATGCTAAACATTTGTACACACACACACACACACACACACACACACAGCATCTCGAATACCTACATGACTGTCTCGAAGCTTCAAAACACACACACACACACACACACACACACCGAGAAGAAATGAACCAGCTCTCAAAATAAGGATATATATATACCACACATATCTTTTTTTTTTACCAGGATCTGACAGCTGGTTTTCATAGATAGATTATTTTTGCTAAGGATCTGCTCTTCATAGATAAATTTTGCCAGGATATTATTAGAGTTTTATTTTGTTTTGCTAGGATCCGCTCTTCATACTGTAGATTTGTTTTGCCAGGATATATATAAATAGAGTTTTGCTAGGTGCTGCTTTTCATACTCTGTGACGTGTGGTGTGGTTTGACTGGTATGAAGCAAAGGAAAGGTGTTGAAACTGTTGACTTGGGCAGACAGACAGGAGGAAATTAGGAGTGGCCGGTCAGTTTACAGCTTTTAATTCCAACCCCCACTATGTCCCTATTCACCTACTACCAGTATAAGTAGGTACCCGGCTGTAAGAGCACTTAATTAAGGATAGCAACCTTATAGTATATCCAATTTCCAGTAAACTTTCTCAAATGATAATCGATTTAATAATAATAACAAAAAAGACACAAAAGTTAATCGAATGTGTATCTTAATAGTTTAAGGGAATATAATTATTGCCGAAAGTAAAAGACTGTTAATTATTAGTGAAAAAGTGTGAAGTGATAATAAGAAATAAACTGTAAATGAAGGAAAATATTGACTTTACGTTTAATTAACAGAAGCCAGTAATAAAAGAACTTTGTGGTCAATAAATAGATAAATAATTAATTTATGAATGTGTCAGCACAAAGAGAAGTGTTAAATAATAAAAAATTACAGAAAATATTGTGTATATACGTTTATCACACTGTGCCCTGTGATAACATTAATGTAAATAGTTGAATATGAATGATTGAAAGAAAACAATGTTATTTTTAAGTTTACAAGAACTGTGATAAGTGTAAATACAAGTGAAATATTGAAAACAAACATAGTGGGTCTCTGTTTTGTATGTTCAAGTTATAATCGGATATCAAACCTGACAAAAGTATAGGTGGAATTAAATTACTTTTATTCGAACTGCAAGAAACTCCATCCCACTCGTTCATGAAGCATAATTCCTGACCAGAGTGTGAGGAACAGAAAGCTTCGAATCGCCTGGTATTGCTCATTTCCCCACACAGTACACCTATAGAGGCTGAGTTCGAATGTGTGTGTGTGTGTGGTTCATTTTCCCTGCTCAGTAGAGTCAGTACACCTATAAAGGCTGAGTTCGAATGCAGGGTATGTATACAGCCATGGCTGATAGTGCTTGACCAGGGTCCAAGGAGTGTTGGTGAGCAACTGAACAGAGTTCGAACAAGTGAATTTTCCAAACCATTCTCAACGTTGAGAGAGGTTTAGAAGACTCACTTTTTCGAACTCTGTTCAGTTACTCTCCAACACTCCTTGGACCCTGGTCAAGCACTATCAGACATGGCTGTAGGTGTGTGTGTGGTGCCAGCCGTTCGTCTCTGGTCAGGAATTACGTATCACAAGTGTACCCAAGTTACATCACCATACAGTCAGCTGAACGTGAAGCCGTGAAGGGTGAGTGTTAAATGTTGTTTTGGTGTTCAGAGAAATTTTTATTATAGTTATAGTCATTTGTTTCAACTCTATTTTGAGGTGCTTTCAGAGTTGTGCTTGCTTTCCTTGTTCCTACCCTCCTTCCTTTCTTACTTTCTCCCTCCCACATATTTTCCTCCCTCCCTCCCTCATATTTTCCTCCCTCCCTCCTATCTTTGTTCCTCCCCTCCCTCTCCCTTTTCTTCCCATGTAAATATTAGACTTTTATATAACTCTGTGAACTTCTTTGTAACCCCAGGCCAACCCAACCCAATCTTTACATTATTACATCAGTGGTTTGTTATTGAATATGTGAATGTTAAACAGATTCCTCCCCTCTATGTATCTATATATACATTATGCAAGGAAACCTCTTTATTAATAGCCTATAGGTCAACCTTACTTGGTTACGTTATCACACACACACACACACACACACACACACCATCCTCAATACTGACTTCTGCCCCTGTTGTCTCCTATTTGACACTAAGGAACACATACATACACCATCTTCAATACTGACTTCTGCCCCTGATGTCTCCTATTTGGCACTAAGGAACACACACATACACAAACACACCATCCTCAATACTGACTTCTGCCCCTGTTGTCTCCTATTTGACACTAAGGAACACATACATACACCATCTTCAATACTGACTTCTGCCCCTGATGTCTCCTATTTGGCACTAAGGAACACACACACACACACACACACACACACCATCCTCAATACTGACTTCTGCACCTGATGTCTCCTATTTGGCACTAAGGAACACACACACACACACACACAAATTTGAGATAAGAGATAGGACACAGTAAAATTAATATTGTCTTAATTACATAATGGAATATATTATTAAAAATTTACGTAGATAGAAACATCAATATATATAAATTTACGTAGTAAGAATATTTAATCTAATGTAATATTTTGAGCTTTAAATTTATGTAGAAAGAATATTTTATTTAATGTTAGATTTTAAGAATTTGAGAAAGTTTGTTTGTAAAATATTTGTACAAGTTTAATGTTTATGTAGTTAGAAGCATCAATATAAATTTATGTAGATAGAAGTTTTAATTTAATGATATATTTTGAGTTTTTAGTTTATTTTATCTTATTTTATTTAATGTTATTATTTTTTTTTGAGAAAGTTTGTTTGTAAAAAAATGGTACAACTTCAGTGTTTACTTAAGGGGGTGCGGGAGTAGGGGACAGGCTTGGGGGTGGGGGGGGTTGGGGGGTGCGGGAATAGGGGGACAGGCTTGGGAAGGGGTGGTTGAAAGTTTGTTCCCTATTCTCGCACCCCCCTATACCCCCCAACATTGTCCCCCCCCAAACCCCCCCTGAAGCCTGTCCACCTACTCCCGCACCCCCCTAACCCCCCCAAGCCTGTCCCCCTATTCCCGCACCCCCCTAAATAATAATAGATTAATATAGTAAGAAATTAAATTGATTTTTTTTGTGTTGGAAGCAAGTAGAATTTATTTTTAGTTTCCCCGTTAAAATATGTGTTTACTATCGTTTTCTATGATAGGAAATATTGTGAATAAAATTAGTGTCCCCTTTAATTTATGTGTTTATTATAATTTTCTATGTTAGAAAAAGTAAGAGAGCACGCAATATTTGTATGGTAATCTATTTTATTTTTTTTATTTAAGCAAAAGTGTCTATTTTTAATGAAATGCCGAATTATAGATGGTTTAGCACACAAACACACACCCACCCACACGAATAGATGAACACACGAATAGATGAACACACACACACACACAGACACACACACACACGAATAGATGAACACACACACACAAATAGATGAATACACACACATAGTTCAAGTTCAAATTAGAGGTCCTGCAGAGGGCTGCTCGTGGGCAGCATAATATGCAGGGGTTGTGCGGGGGATTTAGGGATCCAGGGTAGGATTAGGAAGGGGGTTAGGATGAGTGCCTAAATATATCAGTACTTGTCTGGTATGTATGTATGTATGTATGAGTGTCTAAATATATCAGTACTTGTCTATGTATGTATGTATGTATGTATGTATGTATGTATGAGTGCCTAAATATATCAGTGCTTGTCTATGTATGTATGTATGTATGTATGTATGAGTGCCTAACTATATCAGTGCTTGTCTGGTATGTATGTATGTATGTATGTATGAGTGCCTAAATATATCAGTGCTTGTCTGGTATGTATGTATGTATGTATGTATGTATGTATGAGTGCCTAAATATATCAGTACTTGTCTGGTATGTATGGTACCGGTATTTTAAGTTGTGGCTGCCTCTAGTGGACCGTATACTTGTAGGGTGTAGGTATGTGTCTTTGTCTATGTCAACTAACTTGTTTGTGATTTTGTATAAGTATCATCTGTTGTCTGTGTATTTGTCTTCTTGTTGTCAATGGGTCTAGTTTTGTGTCTTGTTTAAACAAAGTGACTGATGTAGTGTGTCTGTAATCACGTCTGGCCCATCTTGCAGTTTTGTTTTGTGGGAAGGGACTGACTGTGTTGAGGTTAGTGTTGTGTAGCTGATATGTATGTATATGGTATGGGATTATGAGCACGGGTAAAACGGATGTGATGGCATTTGTCTGGTCTAAATGTCATCTGCCACTTGACTTCCCATGCAGTCTTCAAGTGCAGTTAGGTCGTCTTGTAGTCGAAGGCAGTCATTCCTATCTTTAATTGCATGGTCTATAAACATATAAGCTATCGTCTGCAAAGAGTCTAGTGCATGGTAGAGGAAAGTGATTAGACAAACACACACACACACACATACACACGACTAGACGAACACACACACATACACATACGAATAGACGAGTACACACACACAGGTAAAAAAAAAAACAGGTACAATACACACACACACACACACACACACACACACACACACACACACACACACACACACACACACAGACACACACACACACACACACACACACACACATACAGATTAACGTTGTAACAGGTGTATGTTCAATGACCGTGATTCCTCTCTCTCTCTCTCTCTCTCTCTCTCTCTCTCTCTCTCTCTCTCTCTCTCTCTCATTATCTCTCTCTCTCATTATCTCTCTCTCTCATTATCTCTCTCTCTCATTATCTCTCTCTCTCTCTCTCTCTCTCTCTCATTATCTCTCTCTCTCTCTCATTATCTCTCTCTCTCATTATCTCTCTCTCTCATTATCTCTCTCTCTCATTATCTCTCTCTCTCATTATCTCTCTCTCTCATTATCTCTCTCTCTCATTATCTCTCTCTCTCATTATCTCTCTCTCTCATTATCTCTCTCTCTCATTATCTCTCTCTCTCATTATCTCTCTCTCTCATTATCTCTCTCTCTCATTATCTCTCTCTCTCATTATCTCTCTCTCTCATTATCTCTCTCTCTCATTATCTCTCTCTCTCATTATCTCTCTCTCTCATTATCTCTCTCTCTCATTATCTCTCTCTCTCTCTCTCATTATCTCTCTCTCTCTCTCCTTATCTCTCTCTCATTATCTCTCTCTCATTATATATATCTCTCTCATTATATATATCTCTCTCATTATCTCTCTCTCTCTCATTATCTCTCTCTCTCTCTCATTATCTCTCTCTCTCTCATTATCTCTCT
>JAWZYT010000435.1:2500-7500 GCA_034508575.1 Petrolisthes manimaculis | reverse complement strand
AATATATAGTTTTTAAATTATTATATCCAAATTTTTTTCATTTTTAACCAGTTGAGTTTATAGGTTTTTTTAAATTATTATATCAAAGTTTTTTTTTTATTTTTGAATTTATAGTTATTTTAAATAATTATATCCATTTTCGTTTTCATTTTTAACCATTTTTGAATTTATAGTTTTTTAAATTATTATATCCATTTTTTTTTTTTTTTTTTTTAACCATTTTGGCGAGTTAGAATTCCGTCAACTTGTATTTACCATTGTAATTAAAGGAGTAGTAAGTAACATTTTGGTACAGTTGGACACATGAATGAATGGGTGGTATGTACAGCCCTGCATGTGAAAGATATTTGTCCCATTTGAGTAACCAGTGTCTATTATCAGGTACTTGCTTTTTATTATCATCCTCAATACTGACTTCTGCCCCTGATGTCTCCTATTTAGTACTAAGGAACACACACACACACATACCATCCTCAATACTGACTTCTGCCCCTCCTAATTACCAACCTAACCCATGCACCTAACCTATATAATTATAACTTAACCTAACCTTACCTAACCTAACCAGTGTCTATTATCAGGTACTTGCTTTTTATTACCATCCTCAATACTGACTTCTGCCCGTGATGTCTCCTATTTAGCACTAAGGAACACACACACACACACACACACACACACACACACACACACACCATCCTCAATACTGACTTCTGCCCCTGATGTCTCCTATTTAGCACTAAGGAACACACACACACACACACACACACACACACACACACACACACACACACACACACACACACACCCATCCTCAATACTGACTTCTGTCCCTGATGTCTCCTATTTAGCACTAAGGAACACACACACACACACACACACACACACACACACACACACCATCCTCAATACTGACTTCTGCCCCTGATGTCTCCTGTTTGGCACTAATTAAGGAACTTGATATTGGGAGAAATGGACCATCTTTCACTTGGGCTGTACCTTCCATTCATTCATGTGTCCAATTTTACGTTAGGTTGCCTTGATTCCTCCAAAGTATGCCAGGAAACAGGACCACGTAAACAAAAGTAGTGGTTGTGGTCTGTTGTCTAGAATAGTTAGGAGGAATCTGTTGCTCCAGATTTACCAGAGAGAGAGAGAGAGAGAGAGAGAGAGAGAGAGAGAGAGAGAGAGATATTTGTGTGTGGGAGGCGATGCTGAGAGAGAGAGAGAGAGAGAGAGAGAGAGAGAGAGAGAGAGAGAGAGAGAGAGAGAGAGAGAGAAGAGAGAGAGAGAGATTTGTGTGTGGGAGCCGATGCTGAGAGAGAGAGAGAGAGAGAGAGAGAGAGAGAGAGAGAGAATTTGTGTGTGGGAGGTGATGCTGTGAGAGAGAGAGAGAGAGAGAGAGAGAGAGAGAGAGAGAAGGAAGGAATGAGTGGGTAGGAGGTAACACGAACGGGTAATGTAGGGGGGTTGGGGGTTGGGGGTTAGGGGGGGGGGGGGGTGCAGCGTGACTCACCTGTGATGCTGGTTTGCCGGAGGGGGGTGGAGGTGGGGGAGGGGATAGGGGGGGTAGAGGAGGAGGGGGTAGGGGTTGTCGCACGCTCCCCCCCATCTCCTCTCTTCTCCTTCTCCACCTCTCCTCTCTTCTTCTCCTCCACCTCCCTCTCTTCTTCTTCTCCTCCACCTCTCCTCTCTTCTCCTCCTCCACCTCTCCTCTCTTCTCCTCCTCCACCTCTCCTCTCTTCTCCTCCACCTCTCCTCTCTTCTTCTCCTCCACCTCCTCTCTCTTCTCCACCTTTCCTCTTCCACTCTCCCTCACTTCTTTCGATTTTGGTAGTTGTGGTGGTGGTGTTGGTAGTGGTGATGGTGGGTGGTAGTAGTGGTGATGGTGGTGGTGGTGTTGGTAGCTGTGATGGTGGTGGTAGTAGTGGTGATGGTGGTGGTGTTGGTAGCTGCGGTTTGTAGTTGTGGTGGTAGCTGTGGTGGTAGTTGTTGTGATGGTGGTAGTTTTTGTGGTGATGGTGGTTGTGATTTTGATAGTTGTGTTGATGGTGGTAGTTGCATTGGTGGTTGTTGTGATGGTGGTAGTGATTTAGATAGTTGTGTTGATGGTGGTAGTTGCATTGGTGGTTGTTGTGATGGTGGTAGTGATTTTGGTAGTGGTAATAGTTCTTTGGTAGTTAGTTTGGTGTAGTCATTTTTATTGGTTGTGGACTGGAGGACGGTAGTAGTAGTAGGGTGAGTTGAAGGGGGGCTGGTGGACCACACGTAGCGACCCCCAGGGAGCGGCACCCCCCTTATGGATCAAAATTCCACTTTCTGGCAAAATCCTCGACTGAAATGGTAGTCAAGGAGGCAGCTAAAGTCTTCTGTTGTTTGTGTTGTTGATGTTTTTGTTGTTGTGTGCTGGTACTACTGAAGGAGGCCCCACCGAAGGTAATGGCCCTTCTAGTAGTACAGCTGGTACCTCCATTCACCTTCGCCCTCTCCATCCTCATCATCAATCCACAAACCATCATCACTATTTTTCCTTCTATATTATATTCTGTTCTGTCGCTCACCTCACCACCATGTCAAGCGGCCGACAACCTACCACAACGCTGGCTTACCTAGCACTGATGATAGGATTTTACTTGAGTCGCTCACTGACTGATATATATAAACCATGAATGTTGCTCCGTCTTTCCTTCTGTTCTATTGTGTCTGTCCCTCACCTCATCTCTTCCTTGTCAAGCGGCCGACGACCTACCACCACGCTGTCTTACCTAGCACTGATGTCACTCACTCCGTCACTCACTCACTCACTGATGTAAACAACCAATGATGCCCGTCTCACTGGTCAGTCTCACCTTCTCTTCTCAGACTCTCACTCGCTCACACACACACACACACACTCTTGCCCCTCCCCCTCCGGTTACAACAGTTGCCAGCTACTACCACTATTACCAACACCTCTTACGTTGTTTTTGTTTACCATTATCAAACACCACTATTACCAACATATACATTATTATTATTATTACTGCACCGCTATTAATTAACATCATTTTTATCCCCCCCCCCCCCACACACACACTCCAAATCACAGAACGTGTAAATGTAATGTTGTATGTGTGTGTCAAATAGAGCGACATGGTATTTACGAATGACGTCATCAGACAAGGTGGGTTATGATTGGTTGTTAGCTGATTATATGTCCTGCCCACACACACACACACACAGGAAGGAAGGAAGCAGTGGAAGTACACACACACACACATCCACACCCACCCACACGTTGTTTACAAACATATATACACACACACGCCTTGCTTACACACACACACACACACGTTTTCTTTACACACACACACACATACCTTGTTTACACACACACACACCTTGGTCACACACACACTCCTTGGTTACACACACACACACCTTCTTTACACACACACACATACACACACACACCTTGATTACACACACACACACACACACACACACACACACCTTGATTACACACACACACACACACACACGCACACGCACGAACAAATTAGAGGATAATTAGGAGTGAAGTGTTTTACGATGATGTGAAAATGATTGGTGATAATGATGGTATTAAAAAGATTAAGGCAATTATTGATTTCCAAGAACTTAGAAGTTAATTATTAGACGATTTGATAGTAACTTAATTGATAAAAAAAGTTAATTAAAATAGTTAAGGAGATAGAAATTGAGGAGAGAACTTTGAAATGAAGGAAGAGAAATTGGGAGTAATAAAAGAGGTAATAGGA
Source organism: Petrolisthes manimaculis (assembly GCA_034508575.1). Classification (NCBI taxonomy): domain Eukaryota; kingdom Metazoa; phylum Arthropoda; class Malacostraca; order Decapoda; family Porcellanidae; genus Petrolisthes; species Petrolisthes manimaculis. The sequence goes on along the minus strand of JAWZYT010000435.1, from coordinate 3,724 downwards.
AAAAATATGGAATAAAATTAAGGAAGGAGAAAGAGGAGAAATGAGGAGAGAGAAAGTGGGAAGAGAAAGTAAGAGGGAAAATAATGAGAGAAACGACGAGAATAGAAGGAGAAGAAGAAGAAGAAGAGAAGGGAAGGAGGAGAGATGAAGAGAAAGAGTAAAGAGAAGGGAAGGAAGAGAGAAAAGGATGAAGGGAAGGAAGAGAGGGAGAGAGAGAAGAAGCGATAAATTTAGGAGAAACGAGGGAGGAAGGAAAAAGAAGGAAGAGAGGAGAAGAGTGAAGGGAGAGAGAAGGGAAGGAAGAGAGAAGAAGCTATAAATTAAGAAGGGAGAAGGGAAGGAGAGAGAAGAGAAGAGAAGAAGAAGAAGAAGAAGAAGAGTGAAGCAAGAGAGAGAGAAAAAGAGGGACCCCTTCTTTCCTCCTTACCTACCATAAACTAACCCCCCTCGTCCCCCCTACCCCCTCACCCCCCACCCCCACCCCCCTACTCTACTCCATAAAGATATCACGAGTGGTGGTGGTGGTAGTAGATAGTAGTGATTGTGGTTAGTGATTGTGGTTAGTGATTGTGGTACTGAGATAGACAGCTTAATGGTGGTTGTATTGTAGGGACTAATGTTGGTAGTTGTTGTGGTTGTGTGTGTGTGTGTGTGTAGGGGGGAGTGGGGGGGTGGTAGTGGTAATAGTAGTCGTGGTTGTTGTTGTGGTGGTGGTGGTGGTGGGTGGTAGTGGTAGTAATTGTTGTTGTTGTGGTGGTGGTAGTAGTGGTAGTAGTAGTATAATGGTGATAGTAATAGTGATAGTTGTGCTGGTGGTAGTGGTGGAAATAGTAGTAGTAGTAGTAGTAGTGGTAGTTGTAGTTATGGTAGTAGTAGTAGTAGTAGTAGTAGTAGTGATAGTTGTGCTGGTAAAAGTGGTGGTAACAGTAGTAGTAGCAGTAGTAATAGTGATAGTAGTAGTAGTTTTTGTGGAAGTAGTAGTAATAATAGTGGTAGTTGTGGTGTAGATGAACATTAGATAATCACTTTCATCTAAACACTCAAACTACCATTAACATTCCTACCCTCCTTCCATTTCCCTCCCTTCCATTTCCTTCCATTTCCCTCCCTTCCTTCCATTTCCCTCCCTTCCTTCCATTTCCCTTCCTTCCCTTTCCCCCTCTTCCTTCCATTTCCCTTCCTTCCTTCCATTTCCCTCCCTTCCTTCCATTTCCTCCTTTCCTT